>CM043697.1:76335000-76897500 GCA_023935145.1 Bretschneidera sinensis | reverse complement strand
GCTTCACCATTTTGTTTTTTATTTATTTATTTTATTATTATTATTTCCCTTAAAATTGCAAATCTACCGCCAGCCCTTCAGCCTATAAAATTTACGGTTATGATATTCATTATTTACAGTTCTGCCATTACATAATTATAGTTCTGCCACTGGTCCATCAGCCTTTAAATTTTCGGTTTTGCCATTCTTTATTTGAAATTATGCTATTGGTCTTTCAGTATTTAAAATTTACGGTTTTGTCACTATTTAATTACAATTTTGCCATTCCTACTTTAAAATCATTTTTTATACTTTCTTTCTTTTAAATATTTCATAAAAATTTATATAAAATTATATTTTCTTTCATAAAATTTTTATAATTATTTTCCTTGGCCTCATTCTATATTTTTCTTCAAAATTCTTTCATTTCAACTCCAAATTTCATAATTTTTAGTACTTTCTTCTTAAAAAAAATTCTAACTCTTTCAATAAAATTCTCAATGTCATCTTTCAAAATTATATCAAATTCGACAGTAAATCTTTCATATATGCATAATTTAATTCACTATAAAATAAAAATTACTTCTTTACCCTTGTTTTAAGGGTACAGGTATTACACCTCTTTACTAGGATTCACCACATATGCTAAATATCTGTCACAACCATTCCTCAACCATTAACTAGCAGTCAATGCAGAAATAAGTCAGTTTGCAAGTATCTTATGTTCTCCCTGAAAGCTAAACTCTTAATGTCCAGGTATTCTGAACACTACATTCTTCCTGAAACAATCAACTCAGACATAATACGACGACAATCAATTCATCCCTAAAATCAAATCAAAATATATCATATTCAGAGGTAATAAATTAACTTCAAATTCTCTATCACCTATACAAATCACATAATCCCGGTAAACATTTCTGATTATAACCATATCCCTGGTGGGAACCTCGCCAATGATATTATTAATCAAATGACTAATACATGCATCAATAGACTTCATAAATACACTAGATGCAAAAGAATGGGTTGCACCAGGATCAATAAATAATCTAGCAAGTCTATCAAGCCTATATACTATACCCATAAAAATATCAGGAGTTGCTTGAGCGTCATACTGGGTAAGTGCATAAACTCTACCCTCTATAGGTTGTGTCTGACTACCTTGTCCTCTCTCAACAACTGCTCATCTGCTTGAAGCTCTACCCCGCATACTCTTAGATCCACCTCCTCTCTCTAATTGTCCTCTTCACGCACCTCCAACATTCACCTCAATTGATCTCCCCAATGGACAATCCACACTTATATGTCCACCCTCTCCACACACAAAACACATAAGAGTATGAAAATTTCAAGATGAATTTCTTACTTTATTAGATCTATAACAGGCTCTGGTCTCTCTATTAAAAAACAATACTACCACCTTCCCTAGGTGGTACACTCCCACCTCTACCAACTCCCATAAGTATTTTCCCAAACTTAAGGGTTTTACCCATAGAACTCTGAACAACTGAAGCTACAGATCCAATTCATCTCTACTGACTCTAAATAATAGGTCCCTATGAAATGAAACGACCTCTCTGGGGTGGTCGCCCACCTCGGAGTGGTAGAACCTCTCTAGGGTTCTACCACCTCTATAACCCTCAGGTCTAGTCTTCTTTAGCCATTCTTTATTTCCTCTGGACTCCACTATGTCTTTCTTAATTTGAAGTAACTTATCCACCAAATTAGTATAATTCAAACGCCTCATATACGAAAGTTTGGATTGTATCTCAAAATGTAATCCATAAAAGAATCTCTTACACTTCATCTCATCCGTATTCACCAACACAAGCATAAATATCGATAAATCCACAAATCTACTATTATATTGTGCCACAATCATCATGTTCTACCTTAAATGAATGAAATCCCTCTCTTATTAGGCTCCAAAAGTATTTAGAAATACTTTGCAAAAAATACCTCCTTAAACCTACTCCAAGTTAAGGATTGATTTACATCTGTACTCAGCCTAGAAAGAGTATATTTCCATCATTCAGAGGCCTAATCCTCTAATTGAAATGAAACAAAGGAAACCTTCTGCCTATTAGTCTTTGGTAACACACCAAATAGACACTCAACGCGTTTCACCCATAACTCAACCTTAGAATGGTTATCAAACCCTCTAAAAGATGGTGGTTTCAATTTAATGAACCTAGCAAAGCAATATCTTTGCATCTCTTATGTAAACTCACCCTTTCCCTTCTAAATATTATGCCTCACAGGATTTACAATGCATCAGGTTCTGCCCTAACCTTTTCATCTAGTCTACGCTATAGACTATCAACTTTATCCTCTTCCTGATTAATATTTTCTAGAACATGAACAAGTGCTTCTCTTAACTCATATCTCCCAACACCAAATTTCATCACAACACCACTAGTACTAGGTATACTACCAACGTGTTCCCTTTCAAGAACTACAAACTCAACATCCATCTCAACCTCTACCCTTCTATACACTAGGGGCCTACCATGCCCTCTTTGATTCATAACTCTAGCTATAGATTTGTTACGTCCACGTGGCATCTTCAAACTCTGCAATAAGATATAATTTATTTTAAACTTCCACTTTTTAAGTTTTATGCAGTCTACTTAATCATAAAACCTGTAGTTGTGACACCAAAATTGTAATGACCCATCCTAGGTGAGCTCACCCCTTGGAGGTGTTGTCATATTTAAGATCCAAGCACGACACATACATGCAACAATTAAAACATCATCAATTGAAGCATAATTAAAAAATGTTTCTCAACTCTTTTTTAGAGGAGATACAACATCACATATGATATTAAAAAATATTCCAATATATACAATGCAAGAATATACATCTGTATTTTTCAAAAAATTCTTTCTCTTTGTTTATATAATCTGAGGATATTTACCACAGGGACTTACTTAAGCTACTCACTTTGAGTTTCAAATCAATAATCTATTGATCTTGTCCATTGTTTAAAATTAATTTAACAATGAGGAGTAAGCTTAACAAGCTCAAAGAATTCAAATTAGTAGAAGCAATTGATTTGTATACTTCTAGTCACATTTTATATTTCAATCATTATCATAATTATTCATCAACTGTTATCATATACATATCTCAATTCATTTATCAATCATTTCTAAATTCTATAGTTTCAATCATCATATTTACATTCTTTTAAATTCTATCTCATATATTTAATCAACTAAAGATTATCATTTTAATATTATTTTTATCATATTTACCTCATCACGAGGTTTCACATTATACAAACAATCATTCACTATACATCATATTATATCTCTTTTCAATCATTTTCTCATAATAATTATCTCATTATAAGACTCATATTTCCATCATCATTTCATAATCAATTTGATGCCTTAGCATCTTAATAAAAATAAAATAAATAAATGCATGCATCCACATCCTCATTTCATCATCGTTTCATTTCTTTCTTTCTTTCTCATCATTTCATTTATTTATTTCTTTCTTATTGCATAATTTCATATATCATTCCTTACTATCAACATATGGGAAATATCAATCTCTTGTATATCATCTTGGAACGTCTTCCCATATGTCGACGTGCTTCATCCAGACTAGCCATGCTCTGGTCTTCCCTCTATGCATATGATCAACAACATGCAAGCAAACATACCATAATATCATACAAATTAATCCACTTCTTTTATAAAATCTTTCCTTTATCATATGTATATCAAATCATCTCTTCGTATAAATGTCAACTTATCAATCATATAATCTCAACTTATTCATTTCTTCTTTAAACATATATTTTTCAGCAATTTGTATCAATTTATCTTTTAAAAGGTTATAATTTCCCTAACTTCTCATATATATTCATTTCAATCATAATATAAATCATACTCTTATTAAATCATCAAATTCATATATATTTCATATAATTCATAAAATCAACATTTTTTAGTTTTTATCTGTTTTTTACTTTTGTTTAGTTTACTAAAAGCAAATTCAATTCAGCTTGTAGTACTTAAAGCTACTCTTGGACTACTTCCATTCATTTCATACCCCTTTTAGCAGCTACACCAAATTGTTGATCACCTCCACATAATCATAATATACTCATTAATCTTTTTATCTTATTTTTCAATTTATATAGCCTGTACCATGTTAATTTTTCATGTATGCATGTTTAACTTTCTCAATTTCAATATTTTCAGTAGAAATTCTTTACGTTCTTGTTTGAATCCAAATTCAAAGCTTCTATTTTTTAAGAAATGTAGAAGAACAACTTATCAAAATTCAAATCTTCCAATGAAATTCATGAACTTTATATTTTCGAAGCTTTTTCCTCATATTTCTTGGAAATTCTTCCGTAAATTCAACGATTATCAAATTCTTCAATTTCAAAGTGTTGGTAAGTGTTTATCAGCATTTCTAGAAAGAGTGATTTGAAAGAGAGAATATGAAATTCAAATGTTCAAAAAAACGTTTTAAAACTTCTAAAAATCTATTTATACAAAAAAAATTTGGTTTGACCAATCAACTGCCCGGTCGATCGATTTGACCTTTTAATTTTTTTCAAATTTGTCCTTCAACAGCTGATTAGTTGGTTGGCTTACCAACCAACCTGTCACCTTACCAGTCCATCAGCTGACCTATCGGCCGGTCTAGTAACCAGTCGACCGTCATTTTCCTCTAACCAACTTCTAACTTGTCAATCGACTGGTAAGCGATCGGTTCACCTTCACCAACCAACCGATCACCCACTAGTTGATCGTACAGTCAATTGATTCTTCTGTTAAAAAGTTTAAAATTTTCTTTCCTATTTCTTTAAAAAAAAAATTAACTCTTTCCTTCAATCTTTCAAAAAAAAATTTACTTTTTCTTTGTAAAATTTCTAACTCTTCTCAATTAAAATATTTAATTTTTTTGTCAAAAATTATTTTAAGTTTATTCTTCAATTTCATTAAACATTTTTCTTCTTAATTTGTTTCAAATTCAACTTTCCTTTTATATGTATGCATATTAAATTCAATATATAAGTCAAATTTACTTCCTTACCCTTATATTAAGGGTACCAATATTATAATGGCACTGAGAAGAAGGTTCTATATCTAATTTAGTTTTTAAAATTGATATGTCAAAGGCATATGATAGGATGGAAGGGAATTTTTTGCTTCAAGTAATGCACACATTTGGTTTTACTGAAGCTTGGTATGATTGGGTTTTCTGTTGTCCTTCAAATGTGTGGTACTCTATCACGTTGAATGGAAATAAGCATGGTGATGAGTGCCAAATATCGCATATTTTGGCCACTTAATTTATATTTGTTAGCTTAAGAATTTGTTACTTTGAGTTGTTTTCGTTGTTTTTCAGGTTTACAAGCACTGGGAAAGGAGTTTCATTAAAATTGCTAGAATTGCCTGTATAGATCAGTCATTTTTGTGGATTTTACTGTATTGATTCAGGAAGAACTAGGAGATAAGCCATATATGCTTGGAAAGATCCAGAATTCTATTTTCTGAGGAATTTTATAGCTCATAAAAATGATTTTTCTAGAGAAAGTTATGGCAGTTTTAGTAGACAAGGGTTAAGTTGAAGATGTCTAGTGCACTCGAGAGCAAGTGCGCACTCACACATCCCACATCGGTTAAAAATGCTTTGCAGTGCACCAGTATGTGATCGAGCACACCAGACTACGATCGAGCACACTCGGGCAGTATCCCACATCGAATTTGAAACACATTGTACTCCGGGAATTCCCCTATAAAAGCCCCATCTCACTTCATCATTCGATGTGGAATCTTGAGGACTTCTGCTAGCATTCTGGTGGATCTCGAAGGCTTTGTTACCACGAGGGGAAACGCCACCCAATAGCGAGTGAAATTTTCCCCCATGTATAGTCAGTTTTTAATTTACTGCTTTTGTTAGTTTTAAAATTTAATGTTTAGCACTGTTATTGTGAACTTTAGTTTCATGATTATGAGTGGCTAAAATCTTCAGCTAAGGTTGAAGATGAAGCCTCGCCGTTGTTTGGCATAATATTTTCAGATTTGTTTATACAATTCTGATTTTTTTTTAGTATAAATGTTTTGTTCAATTATTTGAGTAAAATCTAAATAATACCAAAAACTTGTTGTGAGTTTTAAATTACTCGCAAGCGCATGAGTCGTTTGTAATATAGTGTTGTGCAAGTACGAGATCGAATCCATAGGGAATTACGTTGTGAAAATATTTTTATCTAAACTAAGTCGATTTTAACCTAGTTCCAAGTTTTAAATTGTCTTTTACAAAACAAATATAAACTAAACTGAATTGATTTAAAGACTAATGATAAAAACACTAAGGTTTTTGAATCCACCCTACCAAAGTAAAGCATATATCTTCATGTTCTATATAAAAATAACCTATCAAAACATTCCATGAATCCAACTTTAAACAAATCATAACAAATATCTCAATTAAACCAAAACAATCCAATATATTCGCTTTTAACAAATCACAAAGGATATCTAATTTAATAAAAAATGATTCGATGTATCCATCAGATGAAACACACGGAATATCCAACAGAACAATTTAAACGCAACCAATCATAAGATTTTACTCAAATGATTGAACAAAACATTTACACTAAAAAAAAAAAATCAGAATTGTATAAACAAATCTGAAAATATTATGCCAAACAACGGTGAGGCTTCATCTTCAACCTTAGCTGAAGATTTTAGCCACTCATAATCATGAAACTAAAGTTCACAATAACAATGCTAAACATTAAACTTTAAAACTAACAAAAGCAGTAAATTAAAAACTGACTATACATGGGGAGAAATTCCACTCGTTGTTGGGCGACGCTTCCCCTCATGGTAGCAAAGCCTTCGAGATCCACCAGAATGCTAGTAGAAATCCTCAAGATTGCACACCGAATGATGAAGTGAGATGGGGCTTTTATAGGGGAATTCCCGGAGTACAATGTGTTTCAAATTCGATGTGGGATGTTGCCCGAGTGTGCTCGATCGCAGTATAGTGCGCTCGAGCACATACTGGTGCACTGCAAAGCATTTTTAACCGATGTGGGATGTGCGAGTGCGCACTTGCGATCGATCGCAAGTCTGGTGCGCTCGAGCGCACTAGACATCTTCAGCTTAACCCTTGTCTACTAAAACTGCCGTATCTTTCTCTAGAAAAATCATTTTTATGAGCTATAAAATTCTTCAGAAAATAGACTTCCGGATCTTTCCAAGCATATATGGCTCATCTTCTTGTTCTTCCTGAATCAATACAGTAAGATCCACAAAAATGACTGATCTGTATAGACAATTCTGGAAATTTTAGTGAAACTCCTTTCCCAGTGCTTGTAAACCTGAAAAACAACGAAAACAACTCAAAGTAACAAATTCCTAAGCTAACAAACGTAAATTAAGTGGCCAAAATATGCAATATTTGGCACTCATCAAATACCCCAAAACTTACATTTTGCTAGTCCCTTAGCGAAACAAAATAAAAGACTACATGAAAAACAAAGAACATAAAGATAAGTTCATCACTCATGGTATCCAAAAATTTAAGGAGCACTCAAAACCATGATATTCATTCATGAGCAAGCTTAAAAAATATAACCCATCTTCGCAATGAACAAGAATTTAAAACCTAGTTACTTACAAGAGACAGGATAAGACATCACAAGCTTGAATCAGTGTAAAGTGAATTAGCATATATAGATGAGGTTTCCAAATAACTTCAATGTACAATGTCTTCATGTCTCAAGATTCACATAATTTCTCGTTAGAATGAAGAATGATGGCAAAGTTTTATTTTATTTTTATTTTTTTATATATAAGACTCTGCTATGATTAGTTCCCTTAAGCTTTCTAATTGACCCACATAGCGAGTGTTGAGTTAATGACTCCCAAACCAGATGGTTTTAGGGTATTAGGTGTAAATACACCCCTAAGGACTTCCTAACTCAAGTCAAAAAGGCTACGAAACTAACCTGGCCTTAACACTACCAAGAAAAATTTTCACCTTTTGACGTGAACACTCACTGCTTACTGAGGCAAGAGGTCCAGTTACTCAGCAAAAACTTTCGCAATGATCACTATGAGCAAAATTCTCACCTTTTGACGTGAACACTCATTGCTTACTGAGGCAAGAGGTCCAGTTACTTAGTGGAAAGTTTATTGATGATGACCATTATAAATATTAGTATTATTATTATTATTATTATTTTTGCTATGCCCAAGTGTTTATCCAACAAGTCATCCAGTTTCAGTTAAGATAAGGAAACATACACATTAAAATCACATGTCATACCTCACAAAAATATGTGCTAATGTGCTCGTGTTAGATTAGATCAAACATGTGAATTCTCGAATGCCTAAAGTAAGTAACTAAAGTTTAAAACTCTATCATCAGATCATGTGTTCAAAATTTTAAACTCACCAATATAATCACATCACAATTTTTCAGATCAACCAAAATTTTCAAACGAACATGAACATGCATTTATTTTCTTTAAGAAAAATAACAACAAATTAGGACAAAGTGTATGTAATGTGTTGTAATACCCGTATTTGTAAAATAAGGGTAAAGAAGTAATTTAATAAAGAAGGCATAGAGTTCAAATACTACATGTACTTTAAATGTATAAAAAAAAAGAAATTTATGTCCCAAAAAAAAGATATTTATGTCCTAGATAGAAAATAATAATAATAATAATAATAATAATGAAAAGTAAAAAAAAAAGAAAAAAAAAGAGGCGAACGAAAAAGAAAAAAAAGGGATATAAAGTCTAGAAATCAGTAGAAGAAAAAAGAAGAAAAAAAAAGTTGTTTTTTTTTTATAAAAAAATCATCCAAAGCTTAGGGACGGCAGTAGAGAGAAGAAGGAAAAAAATAAAAAATAAAACAAAAAAACAAAAAAAGTTAAAGTTAAAAAATAAAACAAAAATAACCAAAACATGGCAGCAGGTGATGGCACCTGCTGCCAAGTTTTGTTAAATTGGTTACATGTGTTTTTTTTAAGTTAAGTGGAAGACTACAAGCCTTCCAACTAAAGTGCAAACGTGGAGCTAATGATATTGTGGGCAGCTGATTTTTTCGATTGTCGACAAAACATATATATATATATATATATATATATATATATATATATATATATATATAAAGTTATACTTACCGATTTCATTTGTTTTTCTTTCAAATTACTTATTTTCTTTAAACACTTGGGAATCCAAAGAAAAGTTAAAAGAGTAATTTTTTTACGGTGTTTTCTGTGGAATTGCATAGAGAATCAGGAAAAGCTCTTAGAAAAATAAAAGGTAATATCGTAGTATTTATTTTTTTAATTTCTAACATTTATGAAATTCCCAGGAAGTCAAAATGGAAATTTTCAAAGTGTGTGGTTTATGAAGAAATGAAGAAATAATTAGAAATTGCATACAAATATGATGTCAAGTGTTGGTGATCAACAATTGGGAAAAGTTTCGGAGAAGAACGATAAAGGCAAGGAGGTGATCCACGGGTAGCTTTAAGTGCTACGTGGTGAGTTGGATTTACTTTAAGTAGTCTAAATAAAAATCAAATATCTAGTGATAATATTAAATTTAATTATTAGTGTATGCTTTGGTGGTAGATAAATATTTGGTTGATAGATATGATATAAAAATTGGACACGTAGAAAATTATTATGTAAAAAGAAATATTATTAGAATAATGAGTTAATTTAATAGTAAATGGGATAAATAAAATTCAGTGTGAGTCCGGGTAAATAAATTTATGTGATATATGAGGAAAAGAAATTAATGAAATAATGAGCTGATTTAATAATAAAAGAGATAAGTAAAATTATTGATGAGTTATGTTTAATTAGTAGATGATATATGAGGAGAGAAATTTTGAGGAATTTATTTCAATAATAAATTGAGAATGATCATGGTAGTTAATTTAAATATTTTTATACATGTTATTGTTATATCTCATATCATTGATCATATGCATATGAATTAAATAAGATAACCGAAAGAATCGGGAAGGGGCCGGTCTAATGGAATAACCGTTACAGTTGGTATATGCTGGAAATAAAAGGGGCACTGTGACAGCCGATATATGCTGGAAATAAATTCCGTGACAGCTGGGATAAGCTGTAAAGAACCGAAAATGGGCTGGTCTAAGATAATAATAATCTGTCGACAGGTGGGAAGACGTTCCCATCATAATCATTTATGCATTGCATCCGTTTTAATTATTGCTTGCATTATTGAAATGATGAGGTGTGGTATATTATTGTGAATTTAATTATAGGTGGATGAGTCTCCTAGAGAGAGACAGTTACAGTGAGAAAATGACATAGAAATATGATAATATGTGAATTATTTAAATATTAGACTTTATGCTATTATCCAGTTCTAGGAGAAATAAAAGATTAAATATTAAAGGATTATATACGAAATTGAAATACTTTTAGTAAATTTAATTCACTGAGCTTGTGAAGCTCACCCCTCATTGTACAATGATTTCAGGTAGCAGACAAGACTAGTAGTCTGGTGGGTCGAAAGTCAGATGAAATCATTTGATGTAAGCCATGTACGTGTCAATATCCTCAAACAAATGAAAAAATGAAAAACAAAAATATATTTGTAAATATTCATGCATGTTAAGTTGTATATTATGTTTAAATTATATCAGATTGATGCACCTCCCCTGTTGAGGGCTGAGGGTTATAGTAAAAATTCTTGTTAGTTTATTTTGCTTAATTGTTGCATATATGTGTTATGCTGGGATTTTCAAAATGTGATGACACCGTGTCGGGAGTGGCTAACCCAGGATGGGTCGTTACAATTTTGGTATCAGAGCATTAGGTTTTAAGATTCTGTAGACTGCATGAGAACCTAAAAAGTGAAAGATTCTAAATAAACTATATTTTAAATGCAGAGTCTGAGGATGACACGTGGTCGTGCGAGAGCTAGAGGTAGAGTTTAAAATCAGAAGGGATGTGGTAGACCCCCAATTGATAGGAGGACTGAAGTGGAGGAGGAAGTTGAGTCGGTGATTCCCGCAAGGGAACATGGTGATAGTGCAGTTAGTACGAGTCGAGCTGGGAGAGTATCTGAAGGTAGGAATGATGAATTGAGAGAGGCTCTTAATCATGCTTTAGAGAAGGTGAATGCAGCTGAAGAAATGGCTGCAAATTTGCAGAAAAGATTAGAAGAGAGAGATAGAAGAAAACCGGATGTGGTGAGGCAAGAGGTTCATGAGGGAGGGGTATTTACAGATAAGATGTAGAAGGACTGTTTTGTGAGATTTCTTAAGTTTAAATCTCAGTCTTTTAGTGAAGTAGCAAATCCGGTGGAAGCTGAGCAATGGATTAGGCACATGGAGAAATATTTTGAGGTTTTACTGATGTCAAATAGACAGAATGTGGCTTTTACTTCCTTTATGCTGGAGGGTGAGACTTCTCAATGGTGGGAGGATGTTTTGCCCAGGGTAAGCACACAGGTAGAACAACTTTTAACTTGGAGTAAGTTTAAGGATGAGTTATTTGCGAAGTATTTCCCAGATACCTTTCGGGCACAACAAGAGAGATATTTTATTCATCTAAGATAGGGAAGTTTATCGGTGGCTGAATATGATAGCAGATTCATAGCCCTATCAAGGTTTTTACCTAAATTGGTGAATACAGAGGTGAGAAAATGCAAGAGATTTTAAGATTGATTACACTATGATATTCATACTAAACTCTCTTATATGGGCATAGGGAATTATGCGGTGTTGGTGGATAAAGCATTGCATATTGAGAATGATCTGATGGAGTTGACGGGTAGGAGGGATTTGCTAAACAAGTCTAGATTTGAGGGACCTAGATGTGGTAGCAGTATGGGCGTACAGGGTGGAAGACCACCCTAGAGAGGGCGTTTCTTGTCATAAAGAAATGTAGTGCAAAATCAGAGGCAAGCAGTATCTGTTGCTTCTGTAGCTCAAAGTAATACTGGTGGGACCCCTAGATTTGGGAGTTATGGTAGAAGAGTGAGTATGCCACCCGGAGGAAGTAGTAATCTGATGTATGGATGAGAGGCAAGAGTTTGCTTTAAATGTAATCAGATGAGACATTTGTCTCGGTATTGCCCTACACATATATGTTTTGCTTGTGGTGGAGGAGGACACATTGCTGCAGATTGTCAAGCAGGGAAATCTGCTGACGTAAGTGTTGGAAGTGTCGGGAGAAGACCGATGGAGAGAAGCAGTGGATCAGGGAGTATACGGGGCAGAGGGCGAGGATCAGTAACTGAGCGCAGACGTGGCAGTCAGTTTTAGTCCAAAGATAGCAGAGTCTATACATTGACCCAACAGGATGAACAAGCCACTCCTGATGTTGTCATTGGTATGATATCTATCCTTGGTAGGCCTGCTAGATTATTAATTGATCCTGGTGCAACCCATTCCTTTGCATCTAGTATTTATATGAAATCTATTTATGTTAGTGCTAGTCCTTTGATGCATGATATTGTTGTTGAGGTTCCTACTGGAGCTAGAGTTATTATCATGACAATCTATCGAGGTTGTGTGATTAATATTATTGATAGAGAATTTGAAATTGATTTATTGCCTTTAGATATGACAGATTTTGATTTAATTCTGGGGATGAATTGGTTATCTGCATATCATGCTTGGGTAGATTGTTTTAGGAAAAATGTGGTGTTCAAGATACCCAGACCAGAAGAGTTTAATTTTTTGGGAGAACGTAAGATACTGGCTAATTGTCTTATTTCTACTTTAACTGCTAGTAAATGGTTAAAGAAGGGTTGTGAGGGGTATTTGGCTTATGTGGTGGATTCTAGCAAAGGGAATAAGAAGTTAGAAGAAATCATGGTGGTAAAAGATTTTTCTGATGTATTCCCTGATGAGTTGTCTAGGCTGCCTCCCAATAGGAAAATTGAGTTTTCTATTGAGGTAATTCCAGGATCAGCACCCATATCCATAGCACCCTATAGAATGGCACCAGCTGAATTGAGAGAGTTAAAAGTTCAGCTTCAGGAGTTGCTAGATAAACAGTTTATCCGACCTAGTATGTCACCCTGGGGAGCCCCTGTGTTATTTGTCAAGAAGAAGGATGAGACAATGAGGTTGTGTATTGATTATAGACAGCTGAATAAAATCACCATCAAGAATAGATATCCTTTGCCCAGGATAGATGATTTATTCAAGTAATTACAGGGAGCTAGAGTGTTTTTTAAGATAGACCTGAGGTCAGGTTATCATCAATTGAGGATAAAGGAGGGAGACGTGCCTAAGACTGCTTTTAGGACACGTTATGGTCATCATGAGTTCTTGGTAATGCCATTTGGCTTGACTAATGCTCCTGCAGCATTTATGGACCTTATGAATCGGGTGTTTAAATCATTCTTGGACAGATTTGTGATTGTATTTATTGATGATATTTTGGTATATTCCAAGAATGAAGAGGAGCATATGCAACATTTGGAGATAGTGTTGGAGATTCTGAGGAGAGATAAATTATATGCAAAGTTCTCTAAATGTGAGTTTTGGTTGAGCGAGATATCTTTCCTAGGGCATGTTGTGTCGGGAGAGGGAATATTAGTTGGCCCACAGAAAGTTGAAGCGGTGTTGAATTGGGAAAGACCTACGAGTGTAACTAAAATTAGAAGCTTTTTGGGGTTGGCTGGTTATTATAGGAGATTTATTCACAAAATTTCTATGATTGTTAGACCTTTGACTAGGTTAACTAGGAAGGATGTGGAGTTTAGGTGGTCTGAGGAATGTGAGATGAGTTTCCAGCTATTGAAAGAGAAACTGACTACTGCCTCGGTCCTTCCTTCTAGTGATGAAGGATTTGTGGTTTATAGTGATGCGTCACATCAGGGCTTGGGGTGTGTGTTGATGCAACATGGGAGAGTTATAGCTTATGCATCTAGGCAACTGAAGAACCATGAGAGGAATTACCCAACCCATGATTTAGAATTAGCTGCCATAGTTTTTGCTTTGAAGATTTGGAGACATCATCTATATAGAGCCAATTGTGAAATTTTTACTGATCATAAAAGCTTGACGCATTTACCGACCCAGAAGAAGTTGAATTTGAGGCATAGGAGATGGATGAAGTTTATCTGTGATTATAACTGTACGATTCACTATCATCCAGGAAAGGCTAATTTCGTAGCTGGTGCATTGAGTAGAAAGGCTACAGGGAGATTAGCTGCTATTGGGAGTCATAATACTAGCTTGATGATAGAGTTAAGAAGAATAAGGATGCAGTTGAGTGTCAATGATAGAGGAGTATTGATGGCAAATATGATGATATAATCTCCTATTATTGATCGTTTATTACAGATGCAAGGTTGAGATGAAGGGATAGAGAAGGTTAGGCGGGAAGTGTTGAGTGGGAAGTCAACTGAGTTTAGAATTAGAGAAGATGGCATGGTGGTATTGGGGCATAGAGTTTGTGTTCCTAATGATATGGAGATGAGGAAGGAGATACTAAGGGAAGCTCATGATTCTGTATATTTTATGCACCCAGGTAATAATAAGATGTACAGGGGATTGAAACAGAATTATTAGTGGTCAGGGATGAAGAAGAATGTAGCAGAATATATTGCTAGATGTTTGACTTGTCAATAGGTAAAGTCTGAGAATAGACATCCAGTAGGTTTATTACAACCTCTTCCAATACCTGAGTGGCCATGGGAGAATGTGAGCATGGATTTTGTCTTTGGTCTTCCCCGTACCCAGAGGGGACATAGCGCTGTATAGGTTATAGTGGATAGACTTTCTAAGTCTTCACATTTTCTTCCTATTAGGACTACCTGGAGTCCAGAAAAGTTGGTTGAATTGTATGTAGCTGAGATAGTAAAATTACATGGAGTACCCTTGAGCATTGTTTCCGATAGAGATTCTAGATTTACCTCTAGATTTTGGAGGGGTTTCCAAGAAGCTATGGGTACGCAATTACAATTTAGTACAGCCTTTCATCCACAAACAGATGGGCAGACAGAGAGAATCATCAGAATACTAGAAGGTATGCTGAGGGCAAGTGTATTGAGTTTCTCAGTGAGCTGAGATGCTTATTTGCCTTTGATCGAGTTTGCATACAATAATCAGCATCAAACTAGTATTGGGATGGCACCCTTCGAGACTTTGTATGGTAGAAGGTGTAGAACTCCTGTATGCTGGGAAGAAGTTGGAGAGAGAAATATATATAGTCCATAAATGATAGAGTTGACTACTGAGAGGATCAAACTGGTTAGGAAGAACCTTATAGCAGCCCAGAACAGACAGAAGGGATATGCCGATAAAAAAAGACGACCTCTCGAGTTCCAAGTTGGTGATTGGGTATTTTTGAAGATATCTCTGTAGAAATGAGCGTTGAGATTTAAAAAGAATGGAAAGTTGAGCCCGAGATTCGTGGAGCCATATAAGGTGATTGAGAGAATTGGGCCTGTAACATACCGTTTGGATTGCCTCCGGAATTAAAGCAACTAAATAATGTATTTCATGTGTCACTGCTGAGAAAGTACTTACACGATGAATCACATAGTATCTCGAATTAGGTGATAGAATTTCAGGAAGATTTGACTTTTATGCAAGCACCAGTCAAAATTCTAGATAGAAAGGATCAAGTCTTGCGCAATAAATTCATTCCCTTGATTCAAGTATTATGGCGAAATAGAGATGTCGAAGAAGTCACGTGGGAGTATGAAGCAAGAATGAGAAAAGATTTTCCCCAACTATTTTCTTAATTTTAGTAAGGAAATTTCGGGGACAAAATTTTTGTAAGGTGGGTAGAATTGTAATACCCGTATTTGTTAAATAAGGGTAAAGAAGTAATTTAATAAAGATGGCATAGAGTTCAAATACTACATATATTTTAAATGTATAAAAAAAGACATTTATGACCCCAAAAAAAGATGTTTATGTCCTAGATAGAAAAAAATAATAATAATAATAATGAAAAGTAAAAAAAAAAGGCAAAAGGAAAAGAAAAAAAAAGGACGTGAAGTCCAAAAATCAGTAGAAGAAAGAAGAAGAAAAAAAAAAGTTGTTTTTTAAAAAAAAAATCCTCCAAAGCTTAAGGACAGCAGTAGAGAGAAAAAGGAAAAAACAAAACCAAAAAAAAACAAAAAAAGTTAAAATTTAAAAAAAAAAACAAAATGTGGCAGCACCTGCTGCCAAGTTTTGATAAATTGGTTACATGTGTTTTTTTAAGTTAAGTGGAAGACTACAAGCCTTCCACCTCAAGTGCAAACGTGGAACTGATGATATTGTGGGCAGTTAATTTTTTCAGTTGCCGACAAAACATATATATATATATATATACACGTATAATTGGTATAAAAAATTATATTTACCGATTTCATTTGTTTTTCTTTCAAATTACTTATTTTCTTAAAACACTTGGGGACCCAAAGAAAAGTTAAAAGAGAAACTTTTTGACAGTATTTTCTGCGAAATTGCATAGAGAATCAGGAAAAGCTCTTAGAAAAACAAAAGGTAATAACATATTATTTATTTTTTTAATTTCTGACATTTATGAAATTCCTAGGAAGTCAAAGTGGGAATTTTCAAAGTGTGTGGTTTATGAAGAAATGAAGAAATAATTAGAAATTGAATACAAATATGATGTCAAGTGTTGGCGATCAACAATTGGGAAAAGTTTATGAGAAGAACGATAAAGGCAAGAAGGTGATCCACGGGTAGCTTTAAGTGCTACGTGGTGAGTTGGATTTACTTTAAGTAGTCTAAATAAAAATCAAATATCTAGTGATAATATTAAATTTAATTATTAGTGTATGCTTTGGTGGTAGATAAATATTTGGTTGATAGATATGATATAAATATTGGACACGTAGAAAATTATTATATAAAAAGAAATATTATTAGAATAATGAGTTAATTTAATAGTAAATGGGATAAATAAAATTAGGTACGAGTCTGGGTAAATAAATTTATGTGATATATGAGGAGAAAAAATTAACGAAATAATAAGCTGATTTAATAATAAAAGAGATAAGTAAAATTATTGATGAGTTATGTTTAATTAGTAGATGTGATATATGAGGAGAGAAATTTTGAGGAATTTATTTCAATGATAAATTGAGAATGATCATGGTAGTTAATTTAAATATTTTTATACATGTTATTGTTATATTTCATATCATTGATCATATGCATATGCATTAAATAAGATAACCGAAAGAACCGGGAAGAGGTCGGTCTAATGGAATAACCGTGACAGTCAGTATATGCTGGAAATAAATTCCGTGACAGTCGGGATAAGCTGTAAAGAACCGGGAAGGAGCCGGTCTAAGATAATAATAACCTGTCGACATGTGGGAAGACGTTCCCATCATAATCATTTATGCATTGCATCCGTTTTAATTATTGCTTGCATTATTGAAATGATGAGGTGTGGTATATTATTGTGAAATTAATTATAGGTGGATGAGTCTCCCAGAGAGAGATAGTTACAGTGAGAAAATGAGAAAATGACATAGAAATATGATGATATGGGAATTATTTAAATATTAGACTTTTTGCTATTATCCAGTTATAGACGAAATAAATGATTAAATATTAAAAAACTATTTACGAAATTGGAATACTTTTAGTAAATTTAATTCACTGAGCTTGTGAAACTCACCCCTCATTGTACAATGATTTCATGTAGCAGACAAGACTAGTAGTCGGGCGGGTCGAAAGTCAGATGAAATCATTTGCTGTAAGCCACGTACGTGTCAATATCCTCAAACAAATGGAAAAATGAAAAACAAAAATTTATTTGTAAATATTCATGAATTTTAAGTTGTATATTATGTTTAAATTATATTAGATTGATGCACCTCTCCTGTTGAGAGTTGAAGGTTATAGTAAAAATTCTTGTTAGTTTATTTTGCTTAATTGTTGCATATATGTATTATGCTGGGATTTTCAAAATGTGACGACATCGTCTCGGGGGTGGCCAACCCGGGATGGGTCATTACATGTGTCTCCCATAAATCAAAAACTTGTTGTGAGTTTTAAATTACTCGCAGACGCACAAGTCATCTGCAATATAGTGTTGTGCAAGTGCGAGGTCGAATCCACAGGGAATTGCGTTGTGAAAATATTTTTATCTAAACTAAGCCTATTTTAACCTAGTTCCAAGTTTTGAATTGTCTTTTGCAAAACAAATATAAACTAAATTAAATTGATTTAAAGACTAATGATAAAAATACTAAGGTTTTTGAATCCAACTTTAAACAAATCACAACAAATATCCCAATTAAACCAAAACAATCCAATGTATCCGCTTTTAACAAATCACAAAGGATATCCAATTTAATAAAAAATGATTCGATGTATCCATCAGATGAAACACACGGAATATCCAACAGAACAATTTAAACGCAATCAATCATAAGATTTTACTCAAATAATTGAACAGAACATTTATACTAAAAAACATCAGAATTGTATAAACAAATCTGAAAATATTATGCCAAACAACGACGAGGCTTCATCTTCAACCTTAGCTGAAGATTTTAGCCACTCATAATCATGAAACTAAAGTTCACAATAACAGTGCTAAACATTAAACTTTAAAACTAACAAAAACAGTAAATTAAAAACTAACTATACATGCGAAGAAATTCCACTCGCTGTTGGGCAGCACTTCCCCTCGTGGTAGCAAAGCCTTCGAGATCCACCAGAATGCTAGCAGAAGTTCTCAAGATTGCACACCGAATGATGAAGTGAGATGGGACTTTTATAGGGGAATTCCCGGAGTACAATAGGTTGCAAATTCGATGTGGGATACTGCTCGAGTGCGCTCGATCGCAGCATGATGCACTCGATCGCATGTAGTCAGCTCGAGCGTAGAATGGTGATTTCTGGTCGATGTTGGATGTTACACTTGCGTTCGTTCGTAGGCTGGTGCGCTCGAGCGCAGGTGCACTTGATCGCATGTCTCGTGCGCTCGATCGCACTAAGCATCCTAAGCTTTTGCTCTTTAAGCTTGACAGCTCCCAAAATGCTTCATTTTCTCCCCAAACCTATAAAAATACGAAAAACACAGAAAAGACATAAAATAAAGTGAAATAATACAAACTAAGAGCTTAATAAATATAAATTAAGGGCTTAAATATGCAATATTTAACACTCATCAAATACCCTCAAACTTATATTTTGCTAGTCCCTTAGCAAAACAAAATAATAAATAAATAAAAAAACTAAATGAAAAACAAAGAACACAAAGATAAGTTCATCACTCATGGCATCCAAAAATTTAAGGAGCACTCAAGACCATGATATTCATTCATGAGCAAGCTTAAAAAATATAACCCATCTTTGCAATAAACAAGAATTTAAAACCTAATTACTTACAAGAGGCAAGCTAAGATATCACAAGCTTGAATCAGTGTAAAGTGAGTTAGCATATACAGATGAGGTTTACAAATAACTTCAATGTACAATGTCTCCATGTCTCAAGATTCACATAATTACTCATCAGAATGAACAACGATGGCATAGTTTTATTTTACTTATAATTTTTTTAATTATTATAAGGCTCTGCTATGTTAAGTTCCCTTAAGCTTTGTAATTGACCCATGTATCAAGTGTTGAGTCAATGACTCCCAAACCAAATGGTTTTAGGGCATTAGGTGTAAAGACACCCCTAAGGACTTACTAACTCGAGTAAAAAATGCTACGAAACTAAACTGACCTAACTGCTACCAAGCAAAATTCCCACATTTTGACGTGAACACTCACTGGTTACTGAGGCAAGAGGT
Source organism: Bretschneidera sinensis (assembly GCA_023935145.1). Taxonomy (NCBI): domain Eukaryota; kingdom Viridiplantae; phylum Streptophyta; class Magnoliopsida; order Brassicales; family Akaniaceae; genus Bretschneidera; species Bretschneidera sinensis. The sequence continues at coordinate 76,877,735 of CM043697.1, read as the reverse complement.
CCAGTTACTCAGCGAAAATTTTCGCAATGATCATTATGAATAAAATTCCCACCTTTTGACGTGAACACTCATTGCTTATTAAGGCAAGAGGTCCTGTTACTCAGTGGAAAGTTTATAGATGATGATCATTATAAATATTAGTAGTATTATATTTTTTTAATTTTTTTTTTACTATGCTCAAGTGTTTATCCAACAAGTCATCCAGTTTCAGTTAAGATAAGGAAACATACACATTAAAATCACATGTCATACCTCACACAAATATGTGCTAATGTGCTCGTGTTAGATTAGATCAAATATGTGAATTCTCGAATGCCTAAAGTAAGTAACTAAAGTTTAAAACTCTATCATCAGATCATGTGTTCAAAATTTTAAGCTCACCAATGAAATCACATCACAATTTTTTAGATCAATCAAAATTTTCAAACGAACATGAACATGCATTTATCTTCATTAAGAAAAACAACAAAAAATTAGGACAAAGTGTGTGTAATGTGTCTCCCATACCCCCAAACTTAAATTACACATTGACTCCAATGTGTGAATAATATGGAAAGAGCTGACCTGGGATATGGAAAACTATCTGGACTTGGTATGGCTCATAGCATACCCCCAAACTTGAACTGAAGTACGCATTGTCCCTGAAAAATAAAGATTGGAAAACAAAAAAAAAATACTGGAAACAAACATTAATTATAAAAATGTAAAATAATAAATATACAGAAAGGATATGTTGTAGGGTGCCTCCCATGAGCTCTAAGTTTAAAGTTTTCAGCCAGACTCTCCATAGTAGACGACACTCAATCTGAGTAACTAGGATCCTCCAACAATATTGTCTCAATGTCCGGACTCCTCAACTCCAAGAATGGTTTTAGCCTCTGTCCATTTACCTTGAAAGTGTTACCATTATTTGGATCCTCAATCTTCATGGCCCCATGAGGAAAAACCGACCAAATAATAAATGAGCATGTCCATCGAGATTTGAGTTTGCTTGGAAAAAGATGCAGGCGTGAATTATAAAGAAGAACTTTTTGACCCGGCTTAAAAGCTCGTCTCAAAATGTTTTGGTCATGAGTCTTCTTCATTTGTGCCTTGTATGACCGTGCATAATCGTATGCATCATTCCGCAGTTCGTCTAATTCACTGAGTTGGAGCTTCCTTTGTGAGCCAACCTTTGAAAAATTGAAGTTCAGTTGCTTGATAGCCCAATAAGCTCTATGCTCTAATTCAACCGGAAGGTGACAGGCTTTTTCGTACACAATACGATATGGAGACATGCCAATTGACGTCTTGAATGTTGTTCGATATGCCCACAGTGCATCATTCAATCGCAGAGACCAATCCTTTCTACTGGGGTTCACAGTCTTCTCCAAAATTTGCTTGATCTCGCGATTGGAAATTTCCACTTATCCACTCGTCTGTGGTTGATACGGGGTGGCAATCTTGTGTGTGATGAAATACTTCTTCATCAACTGCTCAAAAATCCAGTTGCAAAAGTGCTTACCTCTATCACTTATGATTGCTCGAGGTGTACTGAAACTAGCAAAGATAGTGTCCTTTAAAAACTGGACCACGACTCGGTGGTCATTGGTCTTGCATGCAACAACCTCCATCCATTTAGACAGATAGTCCACAGCAACTAGGATGTACAGATAGCCAAAGGAGTTTGGGAAAGGTCCCATAAAATCAATGCCCCACAAGTCAAAAATCTCAACAATCAGAATAGGGTTGAGGGGCATCATATTCCTCCTAGAAAGACTCCCTAGCTTTTGGCAGTACTCACAAGATACACAGTAGGTGTGAGAGTCTCGGAACAAAGCGGGCCAATAGAATCCACACTGCAAGATTTTTGCAGCAGTCTTCTTAGCACTGAAATGGCCTCCACAAGCATGATCATGACAAAAGGAAATGATATTAGATTGGTCATGCTCAGGAATACACCTTCTGATGATCTGATCGGGACAATACTTGAACAGGTAAGGATCATCCCAGAAAAAATGTTTCACCAAGGCCAAAAACTTTGATTTATCTTGTCGCCCCCAATGTAAGGGCATTTGATCGGTGATAAGACAGTTCACTATATCAGTAAACCATGGCGTGAGATTGTGAGCAATGTGCATCAATTGCTCATCAGGAAAGGTCTAAAAAATGGGAGTGGCGGCCTCAGTGAAATCGATAATCAATCTAGACAAATGATCCGCCACCATATTTTCGGAACCTTTCTTATCCCGAATCTCTATGTCTAACTCTTGAAGTAACAAGATCCATCAGATAAGACGAGATTTAGCATCTTTTTTAGAGAAAAGATATTTCAATGCTGCATGATCTGAGTAGATAATGACTTTAGATCCTAACAAGTAAGATATGAACTTGTATAATGCAAAAACGACTGCTAGCAACTCCTTCTTAGTGGTAGAGTAATTGAGTTGTGCATCGTTTAGAGTTCTACTTGCATAATAGATAACATGGGGAAGTTTATCAACACACTGCCCCAAAATAACTCTAGCAGCATAGTCTGATACGTCACACATAATCTCAAAAGGCACACCCTAGTTGGGTGGCTGAATAATGGGTGTGGACGTCAGAATCTTCTTCAGATCCCTAAATGCTTTCTTATAGTCTTCATCAAATACAAATGGGGCATCCTTCAGTAATAACTTGCATAAGGGCCTGGTGATTTTGCTAAAATTCTAGATAAATCGCCTGTAGAAGCCTGCATGGCCCAGAAAAGATCGAACCTCCTTCACTGTACGTGGGGGTGGAAGATTGGAAATCAGGTCCACCTTCACTTTGTCGACCTCAATCCCCAGATTAGATACGACATGCCCCAGTACAATACCTTGCTTGACCATAAAATGGCACTTCTCCCAATTAAGCACCAGGTTTTCTCCTAATACCGCACTAAAACCAAAGTGAGATGGTGCAGACACTCCTCAAATGATGAATCGAAGACGGAGAAGTCATCCATGAAAATCTCTAAAAACCGCTCTATCATGTCAAAGAATATGCTGACCATGCACCGCTGAAAAGTAGTGGGTGCATTGCATAACCCAAAGGGCATGCGACGGTAGGAGAATGTCCTAAAAGGACAGGTAAACGTCGTATTCTCCTGATCTTGTCCACAGGGACCTGGTTATATCCACAATAACCATCCAAGAAGCAATAGTATTCGTGCCCAGCCAAACACTCCGCCATCTGATCAATAAATGGGAATGAAAAATGATCATTCTTTGTGGCAGCATTCAATTTGCAGTAGTCTATACACACCCTCCATCTTGACTGAACACGAGTTGGCACCAACTCGTCATCCTTATTTCTCACCACCGTCAATCCAGCTCATTTGGGCACGACATGAATCGGGCTTACCCACTTGCTATCAGAGATTGAATAAATGATCCCTGCATCCAACAGCTTAATTACTTCTGTCCTCACAACCTTTTGTATAGCTAGGTTGAGCCTTCTTTGTGGCTCCCTTGATGGCTTGGCATTCTCCTCCAAATGTATCTTGTGCAGCACCACTGAGGGGCTGATTCCCTTAATATCCTCTATAGTCCAATTGATATCTTCCTTGTGCTCTCTTAAAACATCTAATAATTTCTCCTCTTAAGCCTCAACCAAATCTGAAGCTATAATCACAGGCAAACAATCTGCTGGACCTAGGAACTTATACTTAAGATTATCTGGTAAAGGCTTAAGTTTCTTCTTGGGGGGTTCAGGTGCTACGGTCTCCTCAGTTTCTTTGCTCTCCCGAGGAGGAGACTCCAAAATGGCATTCGCTTGCTCGAGTAACTTATCTAAATCCAAATCCTCTCCAAATTGAGCGAAGCATGCCTCTAGGGGGTCTTCAATGCTTGATTCATCCACAGTCTCCTCAAGAATCTCCTCTATCAAGCATACATTTCTCACTTCATCAAATTCCAGTGGTTGATTACTGATATCAAAGATATTCAGCTCCACTGTCATATTTCCGAAGGAAATCTTCATCACCCCTATCCTACAATTGATCATGGCATTAGCCGTGGCTAAGAATGGTCGCCCTAGAAAAATCGGTATCTGAATCCCTACATTCTGAATCGACTTTGTGTCAAGCACAATAAAATCTACGGGGAAATAGAACTTATCCACTTTTATCAAAACGTCCTCAACTACTCCCCATGGTATTTTCACTGACCTGTCATCCAATTGAAGCGTCGTGGTTGTGGGCTTCAGTTCTCCTAACCCTAACTGCAAATAGACTGAGTAAGGCAGAAGATTCACACTTGCTCCTAGATCCAAGAGAGCCCTTTCGATCTGGCTGACTGCTATCGTGCAAGAGATGGTAGGACACCCCGGATCCTTATACTTGATGGGCAGCTTGCACTGAAGGATTGAGCTAACCTGCTCGGCTAAAAATGCTTTCTTCGGGACATTCGTCCTCCTCTTGATAGTGATCAAGTCCTTTAAAAACTTGGCATATGACGGCACTTGATGGATAGTGTCCAAAAATGGGATATTGATTTAGACCTGCTTGAATACCTCCAGAATTTCTTCATACTTCCCTCCTTTTTTGAGCGCTTGTAATCTCTCAGGGTAAGGTGCTTTAGGTAAAAATGACCTAGGAGGATCCTCCACAGTAGGTGTGGCTGTAGATGGCTCAACATCTCTCTTCTCCTTGTTGCCACTTCCTTGCCCTTTCTGCATAGTAAGGTTCTCTTCCACTCGATTTTCCACTTGTCTCCCAGACCTCAATAAGACAATCGATTGCACTTGTTCCTCCCCGTACGTAGGAGTTGATGAATTTTCAACCAAAAACTGTCCTTTTGGGTTGGGCACGGGCTGACTGGGGAACTTCCCCTTCTCTCTTTCACCCAAGTGACTTGCAATTTTCCCTATTTGACTCTCTAGCTTGGCAATTTCTTGGGTTTTTACCATTGTTGCACTCCTCACTTCGCTCATGGATTGGCAAGTCATCTTTATGAACTCCTTAAAGGTGTCCTCTAAAGACTGTGAAACCGACGCTAGCGTTTGAGTGGGAGCTTGGTAAGCAGGTGATGGTGTTGGATGGGCTGAGCGACCATTACTAGGAATTTGTGGAGCAAATCTGGGAGGGTATTGATTATGAGCATGATGAAGGGCTCCTCCCTGATTCCTTGGTTGGTTCTGCTTCCATGAAAAATTAGGGTGGTTCCACCACCCTGGATTGTAAGTCTTAGAGTAAGATCCATTTAACTGCCTCCGATAGTCATTGAAAGCATTCACTTGTTCCATAGGATACTCAGAAAAAGCCTGCATTGATGGAAAATTCTATGCTAAATGCATGGGACTAGCACAGATGGAATAACTATCAACATTGAATGTGTTGGCAGCATTGATGGACTGACCCACAGCGAGAGTGTCAATCTTCTTAGTGAGAGCATCTAACCTTATCCTCAAGTTCGTGTCCTCCTTAATCTCATAGATGCCTCATTTCTTGGGAGCATGAGTGGACTTATCCCGACAACTTGAAAAATCCCACTGCTTCGAGTTGTCGGACAACTTGTCTAATGCTTTGTATGCTTTATCTCCCGTCAGACTTAAGAATGCCCCCCCATTCATAGACTTGATCATGCTACGGTTAGGTTGAGTCAACCCTTGGTAGAAGAATTGAACGAGTCTCCACTTCTCATATCCATGTGGAGGGCATCTGATCAGTTACTCTTTGAAGCTCTCCCAGCTTTCAGAAAACTTGTCATCCTCATCCTGAGTGAAAGAACTATTCTCCTTTCGGCACTCATTCACTCTAAACATTGGGAAAAACTTGGGATAAAATTTACTAAACAGATTTTCCCAAGATGTAATAGACTCGGCCGTGTTGGAATCCAACCATGCCCTAGCTCTATCGTGAAGAGAGAAAGGGAAAAGTCGAAGATGGACTGACTCCTTAGAGAAGTTTTGGAACTTGAATGTGGCACATGTATCTTTAAACTTCTTCACATGACTGTAAGGATTTTCAAGATCTAAGCCATGGAATGAGGATAGGAGTTAGATGACATGTGGCTTTAAATCAAAATGGTTGGCATTGGTAGGTGGTAACACTATGCAAGAAGATGAGTTAGTCGCAACAAGTGCGAACAAATCCCTAAGGGATGTAGTGGAGTCCACGTTCCAAGCTCTAGGTTGCTCTACATGCTCCGGTAGATTTGCATTTCTAAAATTTTCTCCCATCTCAATTGTCTCTTTGTCAACTAGTGCTCTTTTATGTCTTCTAAAAGTTCTTTATAAATCAGGATCTAAATGTATCAATTCTAAGTTCAAGGATCTCCGACCAAGCATACAACGTACAAAAAACACTAAAATTAATTAGCAGAAAAGAAATAACAATAAAGTAAAATAAAATTGCAAAAAGAAAAAAAAATCAAACAAAAAAAACGCTAACTAACTAGTAGAAAAATAAAATTAATTCAGACAAAAATTTAATTTTCACAAACCAAACAACTCCTCGGTAACGACGCCAAAAACTTGTTGTGAGTTTTAAATTACTCACAAGCGCATGAGTCGTTTGCAATATAGTGTTGTGCAAGTGCGAGGTTGAATCCACAGGGAATTGCATTGTGAAAATATTTTTATCTAAGCTAAGCCTATTTTAACCTAGTTCCAAGTTTCGAATTGTCTTTTGCAAAACAAATATAAACTAAACTGAATTGATTTAAAGACTAATGATAAAAACACTAAGATTTCTGAATCAACCCCACCAAAGTAAAGCATATATCTTCATGTTCTATATAAAAATAACCTATCAAAACATTCCATGAATCCAACTTTAAACAAATCACAAAAAATATCTCAATTAAACCAAAACAATCTAATGTATCCGCTTTTAACAAATCACAAAGGATATCCAATTTAATCAAAAACGATTCGATGTATCCATCAGATGAAACACACGGAATATCCAACAGAACAATTTAAATGCAACCAATCATAAGATTTTACTCAAATAATTGAACAGAAAATTTATACTAAAAAAACATCAGAATTGTATAAACAAATCTGAAAATATTATGCCAAACAACGGCGAGGCTTCATCTTCAACCTTAGCTGAAGATTTTAGCCACTCATAATCATGAAACTAAAGTTCATGATCCGCCAGAATGCTAGCAGAAGTCCTCAAGATTGCACACCGAATGATGAAGTGAGATGGGGCTTTTATAGGGGAATTCCCGGAGTACAATGTGTTTCAAATTTGATGTGGGATACTGCCCGAGTGCGCTCGATCGCAATCTAGTGCGCTCGAGCGCATACTGGTGCACTGCAAAGCATTTTTAACCGATGTGGGATGAGCAAGTGTGCACTTGCGATCGATCACAAGTCTAGTGCACTCGAGCGCACTAGATATCTTCAGCTTAACCCTTGTCTACGAAAACTGCCATAACTTTCTCTAGAAAAATTATTTATATGAGCCATAAAATTCCTCAAAAAATAGACTTCCGGATCTTTCCAAGATTATATGGCTCATCTCCTGGTTCTTCCTGAATCAATACAGTAAAATCCACAAAAATGACTGATTTATATAGGCAATTCTAGCAATTTTAGTGAAACTCCTTTCCCAGTGCTTGTAAACCTAAAAAACAACGAAAACAACTCAAAGTAACAAATTCCTAAGCTAACAAATGTAAATTAAGTGGCCAAAATATGCAATATTTGGCACTCATCACATGGTTTATTCCATTCCACAAGAGATCTACATTAGGGGGATCCTCTATCTCTCATGTCATTCATCTTGGCTGAAGATGTTTTCTTCTAGGAATTACAATGACTGAATGGTAAAAGGCATAATTGTAGATATGCGGTTGTGGGTAATGTTGTTGGTATATCTCACCTCTTATATGCTGATGACATGTTACTTTTGCTAAATGGTCATAAATCTTCAGTTGTTGAGAGCTTATGAGGAGATACCAGGTTAGTGCATAAACTAAGCTAAAAGTTATTTTATAACAAGCAATAAATGGTGTTCAGTGTGAGAGGCTATGATGCAAAGATGGACATCTTTCAAAAAAGCTTACATGCCAATGCAATATTTAGGAGTCCCTTTGGTTAAAGGTAGGTGTGTAGGGAAATTTCGGTATTTGTCTAAGGTTTGAACAAGGTTGGAAGAGGTCAAGCATGAAGTCCTTAAAAGCCTCAGCACACTAGGAGTGTGCCTCAGCATAAAGCTGGAAAAAGATGTGTGCATCACATCAAGCTGTGGTACCCAGAAGGTGGAAGGTGCTGGAGGAAGGCCAGGCCACGGCACCCCCTCCCCAAAGCCGTGGCGCCCAGAAGCTGAGGAGTGTGTGCTCTACCCTGGGCCATGGCGCCCCCTGTTCTAGGCCGCGGCACTAGGCACACTGTTGCACACATGTGTAAACCTCTTCCATGGTTCATGAGACATGTCCAAAATGTATAGCTTCACTAAGGAATGATCAAAGGCTATGGTTGATTGTTCATCTAGATCTAAGGGTGGATATTAACCCTCAAGATTGGACAAGAAGTTGGTGCACTATATAAATGGTCACCTAGCTTTATTCTCAATAACAATGTGACATAACTTGTGATCAAAAGTGAGTGAATTGTAAAGAGTGCAAAGACATAAAACAAGAGAGACTTATTTGTAAGGCTGGTTGTTTAAAAGAGTGAGTAGAATAGAAAGGGGATTGAAGGGCTTGTAAAGGGAATTTTCTTGGGGAAATTCCAGAGTTAGTTCTTATCACTTTCTGTTTCTTCTTCTTCTTTGTTTCTTCGAGAACTTAGGCTTCTTGGAGAGGGGTTGATGTGATTGTAAAAGAACCATTGATTAGTGTAGAGAGTTCAGGTGAACTCATGGGGACATAGGCTATTGCCAAACCTCAATAACAAATTGCTTGTCTTCTTTCTTTCTTTCTTTCATTTCTGTTTCTATTTTCGATTCCTAATCTTTATAAGTCATTCTACACTTGGGTGTTTAGAAGATCACCACCTAGGTATCTTATCAAGGTGATTTCCAACAGTGGTATCAGAGCTTGCACAGCTAGGTATCGGAGTAAGAACAGAAGGTATCAGAGCAAGACTCCAAGAATCATAGATCAAACTTCTTGGGTGATTCAAGAACGGAGTAAAGATCATGATCAGATCGTGTTCTTGAGGTTGATTCAAGAACGATGTTGAGATCAATCTTTGATTGTATTCTTTAGGTTTATAAGAAGTTAAAAAGCATTTGTGGGTGCTGAACATATCTGGGATCATCTCCGCAAGATGGGTTCAAATTTCATTGTTGAGAAGTTTGATGGAAAGGGAGATTTTTCCTTGTGGAAGCGGAAGATTAAGGCTATTCTTATACAACAGTAGGTGGACTTGGTTATTGGAGAAGATGATGCTTTTCCAGCAAGTATCATGGAGGACCAGTGGATTCAGATGAAGAAGTTGGCATACAGCACCATCTTCCTACACATGTCAAATAGTGTCACAAGGGAGTGCAGAGACTCGGAAGATCCTGCTGTCATATGGAAGAAACTATATGAGTTTTTTCTTACCAAAACTCTCCCTAACAAGATTTATCTTCTTAAAAGAATCTTTGCTTTTAAAATGGATCCTAATAAAGAGTTACAAGATAACCTTGATGTCTTTAATAAACTAGTTCAAGATTTGGCTAGTTGTAGTATTAAATTCCCGGATAAACAATTGGCTGTTATGTTATTAAATTCTCTTCCTGATTATTTTGATAGTTTGATTAATGCAATTGAATATGGAAGAGATGCATTAACCAAAGAAATTGTGGTCAATGCTATATGGGCTCATGATTTCAAAGCCAAGAGTAGGGAGGCATCAAGTGGGGAAGGGATGTTCATAAGAGGAAGGCTAGCAACTCGGAATGGTAGTAGCAACCATGGCAACTACCGGGAGAAATCAAAGGGTAGAGGGCAGAGCCATGGGAGAGCACATTCCAAACCAAGATTTGGAGGAAAGAGGTGATTCTACTGCAATAAGAGAGGGTCACTTCAAGAAAGATTGCAAGAAGAGGTTGCGGGATGAGAGAGGGAGAAGCCATACCAACAATGGAGAGGCTTTGGTTGCCAAAGGAGAACAATAAGATGATGTTCTTGTTATGTGCTCAAATGTGAGCAGGAGGCAAGGCAGTGAGAAATGGATTCTGGATTCCGGGTGCACTTATCACATGTGCCCTCACAAGGAATGGTTCAAGAATTTCAAGGAAATCAATTATGGAAGGGTTTTCTTGGGGAATGAAAATTCTTGCCAAGTGAGGGGGATTGGAGACATCCAGTTGATGATGTTTGATGGAGTCACAAGGCTGCTACGGAATGTGAGGTATCTTCCGGATTTGAAGAGGAATTTGATCTCATTGGGGCAGCTAGATTCCATGGGGTATACATACAAAGCAGAGGGAGGAAAGATCAAGGTGGCCAAGGGATCTTTAGTAGTGATCAAAATAGTAATAAAAGATGGACTCTATGAGATGATTGGAGAGACAAAAATCAAGGATCAAGCAGCAAGCTTGATGGTTGAGATGGATAGAGCAGCCCTTTGGCACACTTGCTTGGGATATATGAGCGAAAAGGGCCTGCAAGTTCTTAGTAAGGATGGTCTACTTGGAGGAGACAAAGTAGAGAAATTGGATTTCTGCGAGTGTTGCATTCTTGGGAAGCAACACCAGGTCAGCTTCAACACCGGAGTACACAAGTCTAAAGGCATTCTTAACTACATTCATTCGGACCTTTGGGGACCAGCAAGAACACTAACACAAGGAGGTAACTTTTACTTTCTGTCTTTAATTAATGATTATTCAAGAAAGTTTTGGGTTTATTTGCTTAAAAATAAATCAGATGCTTTGAATAAATTTGTTGTGTGGAAAAAGTTGTTGGAGACTCAAACGGGTAGGGTAGTTAAGGCTTTACGAACCGATAATGGCTTATATTGACCCTCACCTATATTTTAATGATGACAAAACACAAATCTTATTATACTAACGATGCTATCTAAGTGTATTAAGCAATTAGAGCATTCAACCAAGGAACAAAGTGCAAGAACTCAACCCGAATCAAACACCTAGTGAAGACAGAAGAACTAGTATAGCTCGAAGGTATTGAAACAAGTTGTAAATCTCACTTGTTCAGGTATTTAGCTTGTCCAATGGCTCTTTTTGAAAAAGTATTTTAACATAGCCTTTTGAACAAATTTTTTTAAAGTTAAAATCTATTCAACATATGAAAATTGGGTTGTTAAAGCAACCCAGTCGACTGAGTACTTATACCAATCTTCTAGTATAAAGGTCAGTATGTTTCCAGTCGACTGGATGTTTCATACCAGTTGACTAGTGTTTTGGTCAGAGACTTCCCAGTCGACTGGTAAGAACTACCTAGTCTACTGGTAATCTAGGCAGAAAGTCTCTAGTCAATTGGTAAGTCATACCCAGTGGACTAGTACCTTCAACAGCCTTAAAAATGTGATTTTTAAAGAAGACCCAGTCGACTAATAGTTCAAAAAATATGACCATTGGGATGCGAGATTTCAACACAAATTGTACCTAAATGGACAAAATCAGTTACAAACGGGCATATTACATCAAGGCTATATAAACATACTCTATTAAACATTTTAAAATAGAGCTTTACACATTAAAATAAGTTTTTACTCATTGATACTCAAAAAAGCTTTGAAAATTTGATTGTTGATCCATTCTTCAAGTTTTACCTAGAAAGAGAGATATTATTCAGTTGTATAAGCTTCCATTGTTATCTTTTTATTGTTTTCTTTACAATATTTATTGTAAAGGAATTTGCTTCCGAAAGGAAGGGGCTTTTGCTTCCGAGAGGAAGGGGTTTGCTTCCGAGAGGAAGGGATTGTAAGGTTTGTGCAACACCCTTGAAGTTGCACGACTAAGTTTCTTAGTGGAGTACTTCAAGGAGGTTCCTTGAAGAGAGTGGACGTAGGGTCAGAATGATTCTGATATTGCCGAACCACTATAAACTAAGTTTGTATCCTCTATTCCTTAAACTATTTATTTACAGCACATATTACTTGTTATATGCTTGTTGTGTTATCTGTTTTAATAAACTTGTGTTTTAATCCACAAAAAGTTTTTAAAACCTAATTCACCCCCCCTTCTTGGGTTGAAACCGCAGTCTATAATTGGTATTAGAGCCTTGTCTCAATTTTAGGCTTAATATCCTTGAGTTGATCCGATGACAACAAATAACTATTCTGAGGGACACTCATATACTAGACCTCCCTTGTTCAATGGCTCCAACTATAACTATTGGAAAAACAGGATGAAAATCTTTGTCGAATGACAAGATTATAATCTGTGGAGAGTCATTGAAGAGGGAGCTAAAATTCCATCAAAGGAAATCATTATTGGAGATACCATTCATACAATGCCTAACTCAAAACTGAGTACAATGAGGAGGATTGTAGAATGATGTCTTTCAATAGTAGAGAAACAAGTATTTTACATTGTGCTTTAGATATATATGAATACAATAAAATCTCTACATGTGTTTCAGCTAAGGAAATATGGAATAAATTGTAAGTGACATATGAAGGAACTAGTGAGGTTAAAAAATCAAAAATCTATATGCTAGTGTCTGAATATGAATCTTTTAGAATGTCTCATAACGAAACAATTTCTCAAATGCACTCACGTTTCACAACTATTGTTAATGGTCTGAAGCTTCTTGGTAGGAACATTGAGTATTTTGAATTAACAAGAAAAATCTTAAGGTCTTTGTCATCCACATGGAAAACAAAGAAGACTGCTATCACGGAAGCCAAAGATCTCGACAAACTTGATGTTGAGACACTTCTTGGGTCATTATTAACATATAAAATGGAGGAAATGAATCCCATTGTCATTGATGATGAGAAGAAGAAAAATGTGATAACTCTTAAAGCCTCTACATACAACAGAGAAGAGGAATCAGAAGAAGAGGCAGTGAGCAGCGAAGAAAATGGCGATATGGCTCTAATCACCAAGCGGTTTCATAAATTCTTGAAGAAAGCAAGAAACCTTACACAAAGGATCCTACCTCAAAAAGGAAATCACTTGTGTGCTATGGATGCAAGAAGCCCGGTCACATCAAGGCCGATTGTATGGCTACTGATGAGAGCCATAAAATGCATCGTAATCGTACTTATTTGTTAGCACTTTAGGGTTGATTTAGGTTTTAATTGCATTTTTATTTGTTAACAACTCTAAAGTGGTATTCTTGGAGAATTAACTTATTTCGGTGCATTTTCAGGTATCTTGAGTTAAAAGAGATGGAAAAGTGATCATCATTTTCAACACAAAGCTTCAATGAATACTCAAGTGAGAGAGTGGTCGTGGAAGAGCCAAGATGAAGAGAAACTAAGAAATGAGTTTTCACTAAGTCGTTAGAATTGCCATACAAATCAATCATCTTTGCAAATTAAACTGTATTGATGTAGGAAGAACCAGGAGATGAACCATGTAAGGTTAGAAAGATCTGGAAGTCTAGTTTCTGGAGGATTTTACAGTTCGTCAAAAGGATTTTTCTAGAGAAAGTTATGACGGTTTAAGCAGACAGAGGTCAGATCTCCTGAATCAGCATCAGGGAGAGGCGCACCTTGGATCAGTTGAGGTGCACCTTGCAGAAAGAAGGCCAAAAGATGCTGGAAGAAGCATTAGGGAGAGGTGCACCCTGGATTATTTGAGGTGCACCTCACAGAAACACACAAGAAGCTTTACAAAGCCAAGGTGCAGCGTAAGAAATCCAAGGCGCTGCGCGCACACTGCCCCTGTTCTCCGAGTTAGACCCTAATTAGATCTTTAATGATTTTTTCAAACCATAAAACACCCTTAGGCATTGTACACTACAAATAGACCACTTAGAGTTTGTAATTAGACATTCAAAAACCTAGAAAACTCAAGGGAGGCTGCCACACTATCCCCCATGGCTAACTAATCTCCAAGCAAAGCGAAAGGATGAATCCCTAGGTGTAGTTGTTTCTATTTCCCTTAATTGATTCAGTTGTAATAGATTTTTAATGTTCAAACATTGTTATGATTTACTTTTTAATCTAATTAGTAGATTTCTTATTAGTCCGGTGATTGCATGCTTCTTTTCCATATAAGTCTAGTCATGCTCTTCTTATGTGTATTTGTTTGGGTGTGATTGAGTCAGGTAGATCTCTTTTATAGATTTATCCATTGCTGCAGTATTTCCATTTAGATATATCATCATCTCTTGATAATTTATAAGTTAGGTCATGTGTGCTTGAAAGTAAAGAATAATTCATATCAATTACATTAGGGTTTATACATGCACTTTAATTGAATATTTTCCGATTGCCTGTTTGGGATGTGAAACTTGCAATTGAGATAAAAACAACTGAATCAAGTTAGGATTAGGGCAACGAACCTAGGGATGATTCCCGGATCCTTGTTATTCCCCTATTATACTTCACAATCTACTTTACACAATTGTTTCACTATCAATTTCAGATTCTCTATTTAATTTGATCATATCGTTTCGGATTAAAGTTTACACCTTCCTTTATAGTTAATTTGTCTCCCTGTGGAATCGACACCCCAAGGCTATACTACAACACCGCGTATGTTTTGGGCATAATCAAATTTTGGCGCCATTTCCGGGGAGATGCGCTTACAAATAAGGAAGATTGTCAACTTTGAGACAAAACGGTAATATCGTTCTTTTCTTGAAGTTTTGATTTTCTGATTTTTTTTATTTATTTTGTTCTTTGCTCTTTGTTTTGATTTTCTAATTTATTTATTTATTATTTATTATTTTTCTTTCTTTCTTCTTTTTGTTTTATTTATTTCCCCTAACATGGCCGAAAATCACAATGAAATTGTTGCTAGGACATTAAAGACTACTTGCACCCTAGCCGAACGGCCACCCCATCTTGTATCATGTTCCCCCCTAATGTTCAACAACTTGATTTTAAGCCGGGCATAATCCAATTGCTACCAACCTTCCATGGGTTTGAGAATGAAAACCCCTATGTCCACATTAGGAAATTTGAGGAAGTAGTAGCAACTGTTCACAGTAGGGCTGATATAATAGACACCGTTAAACTTAGATTTTTTCCTTTTTCACTTAAGGAAAAAGCCAAGGCTTGGCTGTACTCGTTAAGGCCTAGGTCCATAGGTAGTTGGGATGAGATGACACTAGTTTTCTTCCAAAAGCACTTCCCAACCCATAAGACCAATAGCCTCAAGAGGCAAATCTCAAACTTTGCACAAAAAGAGAGCGAAACCTTATATCAAGTTTGGGAACGTTTCAAGAACCTTTTGAATTCTTGTCCACACCATGGGTATGAGAGTTGGCGGGTGGTTAGCTACTTCTAAGATGGATTTCTAAGTAGGGAGAGGCAGTTCATAGAAATGATGTGCAATGGGGATTTTCTTCAAAAGGTCCCGACCAAGCCATAGATTTCCTAGATGGCCTATCAGAAAAATCCTACACTTGGACAGGACCAAATGCCCTGGAAAGCACTAGGAGAAATCAACCCATTGGGATTTATCAACTTAAGGAAGAGGATAACCTTAAAGCTCATTTAGAGGCCCTAACTAAGGAAATTGAAGCCTTAAAATCCAGAAATGCTAGGGTTCCTGAATCGATTGCTAGGGTAGAGTCCTATGAGCCTTGTTTCATGTGTAATGGGGTAAATCATTTACCTAAGGATTGTCTAGTTTATTTTGAGATGAAGGAAGAGCGTAATGCTATAGGTATACCCTTTGGGAAACCACACTCACCCTACTCTAACACCTACAATCCCGGTTGGAAAAATCACCCAAATTTTAATTGGAAATCCGACATGCAACCCCCTGCCCACTCTAGTACCCAATGGCAACCGAAAGAAACTTCATATAATGCACCTCAACAATCTTTACCTTTGGAAGATATGTTTAAGTCATTTATGCAGGTGCATGCCAAGAATGTGGAAGATCAAGACAAAATAAATCAACAGCTGTTAGAGGAGCAACAAGGGATCAAAGCGGAACAAAAGGAGATAAAGAGCCAACTCACTAAGTTGACTAGTTTCTTGGCGATTCAAGAGCAAGGATGATTTCCTTCGCAGCCACAAAAAAATCCAAGGGGACAACATATGGCATCAACCTCCAATCCTGGAAATCAAAATGTTAAAGAGGTTAATGCCATAATCACCTGTAGCGGTAAGAAAATTGATGGTCCCACTCTACCATCAAAATTGAGCAACAAGGATGAAATCCCCAAGGAACAAGAGGCCCATGATGATTATTCTCCATCGGTGCCTTTCCCTCAAGCACTCCTTAAACCTAAGGAGATAAATTCAGCATCAAAAGGTGAGATTCTTGAACAACTTCAGCATGTTAAAATTAACCTCTCTCTTCTTCATGTTATAAAACAGATTCTCAACTATGTTAAAGTCATCAAGGATCTGTGCACACTCAAGAAAAGGCACCATGTGAAGAAGATAGCATTCCTAATGGAGCAAGCAAGTGCAGTAATTGACATCAAGACACCGCCCAAATATAAAGATCCGGGCTGTCCAACAGTGACTTGTCAAATTGGAAACAAATCTTGTGGCCAAGCATTGCTAGATTTGGGTGCTAGTGTGAACCTCATACCATACTCCATGTACTTGCAGCTCGGTCTAGGTGAGATCAAACCAACCTTCGTGGTACTTCAATTAGCGGATAGATCGGTAAGAAAACCAAGAGGTATTGTAGAAGATGTTTTGTTGCAAATTGATAATTTCTACTATCCTGTTGATTTTTTGGTTTTAGATATTGTTTTTACTGTAAACACTGAGTCCAAAATTCCTTTAATACTTGGAAAACCATTCCTTACCATTGCTAATGCCCACATTAATTGTAGGAATGGTCTAATGACATTATCATTTGGAAATAGAACTTTAGAGGTAAATGTTTTTCGAGTCTCAAAACAGCCACATGAAGAGGATGAGTGTCTCGATACTCACATGGTTGATAAGCTCAATTTAGAGGATGAGCACACTAAAGATAATTCTAACTCTTTGGAATTCCCTCATAATAATTTTAAGTTCGATGATTCTTTAATTTATTCCCATGCCGTTAATGCTGTTGATATTTTTGATAAGTCACAGGAATTTATTAAGAAATCATGGCAACCATGCTTTGAGAAGTCACTTGAGAGAAGTCACATGGATGCGCAAATCAAATACCCTACTGCTGATAGTGAGTGGGCAACACCAAGAACACTTGATCCACATGCGGTGGACTTTAAGTATTCTTTGCCAAAAGATTAACATTAAGGCCATTAAATTGGAGCCTCATCTTCAGCACCATAATGAGGCCAGCAGTGAGAGTGGTGCAGCGTCTGGCTGAAGACGTAAAACTTAGTGCTCATGGGAGGCAACCCACAACATATCCTTTCATTTTTATATTTCTTTTTCTTGTTTATTTTTCTGTTTTCCAGTTTTACTTTCGTATTTCTTTTTCAGGGATAAATATACGAAGCAGTTCAAATGGTGGTGCACAATTTTTAACTTCTATGCACTTTTGGCTACAAAGGAAGTTTCCTTAACTTTCGCTTTCACATTGAGGACAATGCTTCTTTTAAGCTAGGGGTAGAGGAAACATATTCCTGTTTTTCATGTTCTTCATTGAACTGCTTGGTGTCATTTTTTTTTTTTTAGCATGCTTTGTGTTTGCCTTGGATGTAATTCACATGTCAATGATACAAGCTTAATTAAGATAACATACAACATTTAGAAAGAGATAAATTTTGTTTCAGTTTGAAATTAATTTAAGTATCAATCTTCATTTGGTTTGAGACTCTAGTTTGTGGTAAGATTGTATGATTAGTCTACAACATCTAGGAAAGTTTTATGTGCGGATTTGTGAATATTTTTGCGGTCTCAACAAGCTCTAGAACTTATTTAATAATCACTTGAGGCGAATTCCTAGAATGCACACTACTTAGAATATGATATAGGCCATTTTTGAACTGTTTGAGCCTTTCAAACCTACCCTTGCAAAATATATCACTAGTCACCTATTTGAGCCCTTTTTTTAAAAAAAAGAATTTGAGCCTTGTTTCTTTCAAAAACCCATTTACTTACCCTTATGAGCCTAAAAATATTTTATCCTTACCCTTCTTTTAAAAGAACTTAGTTGTACATATTTGTTAAGAAGCACTTAAGAGGAGTAATGATGGAAATATGAAAAACCATAACCCAAGTCTATTAAAGAAGATAAGTTGGGGGTTGTGGAAAAGAAAAGAAAAATAATGAAAGAGGAGGTGAATGGTTATGTGCCATCTAAAAAAAAAATGGATTATGGCAAAGAAAGAAGAAAGAAAGAAAAAAAATGGTGATTCGTTGAAAGAAATGCTCGAAAAATGGTTGAAAGAGTTGGGTGTTGAAGTAAAGGTTACCAAGTGCTTAAAATGATTGTGTTTAAAGCTAAGAGATTAAGTTCTTTTACTTGTGAATCTTTCCCGTTCTTCCTTAATCTTTACCTTAGCCTAACATTACAAGCTTATTAAAGACCTTTTGATCCAATGTAGTGTGATTTTTCTACAATAGTGGAGAGTGATTTGAAAAGTGAGCCTATGGAACTTGTTTTTATGATTGATGTCACGCAATTTATTATGTTTTAAGAGGCCTAGACTTGTATTCATGAATGTTATGCATAAAATCATCCGGGTGTTTGGACTAATGGATTTTGGTAAGATGGATGTTAAGAGTCAATAACGATTTTAAGATTGATGTTTGGATTATATTTGAACTTAGGAGACATTTAATGATTCTATGTGCCATGTGTTATGTGCAATTTTTGAGACAAAATATGAATTACTCTTCGTTAACACTAATATTGCTTTTCATTGACTTTGATTCCCACCATATAATTCAGCTCTTGTTTTCACTTGAATTGCTAGGGACTAACAATAAGCTAGTTGGGGGTTGTGCTGAGAGCCATAAAATGCATCGTAATCGTACTTATTTGTTAGCACTTTAGGGTTGATTTAGGTTTTAATTGCATTTTTATTTGTTAACAACTCTAAAGTGGTATTCTTGGACCATTAACTTATTTCGGTGCATTTTCAGGTATCTTGAGTTAAAAGAGATGGAGAAGTGATCATCATTTTAAACATGAAGCTTCAATGAATACTCAAGTGAGAGAGTGGTCGTGGAAGAGCCAAGATGAAGAGAAACTAAGAAAGGAGTTTTCACTAAGTCATTAGAATTACCACACAAATCAATCATCTTTGAAAATTAAACTGTATTGATGTAGGAAGAACCAGGAGTTGAACCATATATGGCTAGAAAGATCTGGAAGTCTAGTTTCTAGAGGATTTTATGGTTCGTCAAAAGGATTTTTCTAGAGAAAGTTACGGCGGTTTTAGCGGACAGAGGTCAGATCTCCTGAATCAGCATCAGGAAGAGGCGCACCTTGGATCAGTTGAGGCGCACCTTGCAGAAAGAAGGCCAAAGAAACTGGAAGAAGCATCAGGGAGAGCCGCACCCTGGATTATTTGAGGGGCACCTAACAGCAACACACAAAAAGCTTTACAAAGCCAAGGTGCAGCGTAAGAAATCCAAGGCGCAACGCGCACACTGCCCCTGTTCTCCGAGTCAGACCCTAATTAGGTCTTTAATGATTTGTTCAAACCCTAAAACACCCTTAGGCCTTGTACACTATAAATAGACCACTTAGGGTTTGTAATTAGATATTCAAAAACCTAGAAAACTGAAAGGAGGCTGCCACACTCTCCCCCATGGCTAACTAATCTCCAAGCAAGGCGAAGGGATGAATCCCTAGGTGTAGTTGTTTCTATTTCCCTTACTTGATTCAGTTGTAATAGAGCTTTAAAGTTCAAACATTGTTATAATTTAATTTTTAATCTAATTAGTAGATTTCTTATTAGTTCGATGATTGCATGCTTCTTTTCCATATAAGTCTAGTCATGCTCTTCTTATGTGTATTTGTTTGGGTGTGATTGAGTCCGATAGATCTCTTTTATAGATTTATCCATTGCTGCAGTATTGCCATTTAGATATATCGTCATCTCTTGATAATTTATAAGTTAGGTCATGTGTGCTTGAAAGTAAAGAATAATTCATATCAATTACATTAAGGTTTATACATGCACTTTAATTGAATATTTGCCGATTGCCTGTTTGGGATGTGAAACTTGCAATCGAGATAAAAAAAACTGAATTAAGTTAGGATTAGGGCAACGAACCTAGGGAGGATTCCCGGATCCTTGTTATTCCCCTATTATACTTCACAATCTACTTTACACAATTGTTTCACTATCAATTTCAGATTCTCTATTTAATTTGATCATATCGTTTCAGATTAAAGTTTACACCTTCTTTTATAGTTAAGTTGTCTCCCTATGAAATCGACACCCCAAGGCTATACTACAACACCACGTATGTTTTGGGCATAATCAATTTTTTGCGACGTTGCCGGGGAGACGCGCTTACAAACAAGGAAGATTGTCAACTTTGAGACAAAACGGTAATATCGTTCCTTTCTTGAAGTTTTGATTTTCTGATTTTTTTATTTATTTTGTTCTTTGCTCTTTGTTTTGATTTTCTAATTTATTTATTTATTATTTATTATTTTTCTTTCTTTCTTCTTTTTTGTTTTATTTATTTCCCCTAACATGGCCGAAAATCACAATGAAATTGTTGTTAGGACATTAAAGACTACTTGCACCCTAGCCGAACGGCCACCCCATCTTGTATCATGTTCCCCCCTAATGTTCAACAACTTGATTTTAAGCCGGGCATGATCCAATTGCTACCAACCTTCCATGGGTTTGAGAATGAAAACCCCTATGTCCACATTAGAGAATTTGAGAAAGTAGTAGCAACTGTTCACAGTAGGGCTGATATGATAGACACCGTTAAACTTAGGTTTTTTCCTTTTTCACTTAAGGAAAAAGCCAAGGCTTGGCTGTACTCGTTAAGACCTAGGTCCATAGGTAGTTGGGATGAGATGACACAAGTTTTCTTCCAAAAGCACTTCCCTTGCAAACCTACCCTTGTGGACTGTTTGAGCCTTTCAAACCTACCCTTGCAAAATATATCACTAGTCACCTATTGGAGCCCTTTTTCTTGAAAAAGAATTTGAGTCTTGTTTCTTTCAAAAGCCCATTTACTTACTCTTATGAGCCTAAAAATATTTTATCCTTACCCTTCTTTTAAAAGAACTTAGTTGTACACATTTGTTGAGAAGCACATAAGAGGAGTAAGGATGGAAATATGAAAAACCATAACCCAAGTATATTAAAGAAGATAAGTTGGGGGTTGTGGAAAAGAAAAGAAAAATAATGAAAGAGGAGGTGAATGGTTATGTTCCATCTAAAAAAAAATGAATTATGGCAAAGAAAGAAGAAAGAAAGAAAAAAAAATGGTGATTCGTTGAAAGAAATGCTCGAAAAATGGTTGAAAGTGTTGGGTGTTGAAGTAAAGGTTACCAAGTGCTTAAAGTGATTGTGTTTAAAGCTAAGAGATTAAGTTCTTTTACTTGTGAATCTTTCCCGTTCTTCCTTAACCTTTACCTTAGCCTAACATTACGAGCTTATTAAAGACCTTTTGATCCAATGTAGTGTGATTTTTCTACAATAGTGGAGAGTGATTTGAAAAGTGAGCCTATGGAGCTTGTTTTTTTTTATTGATGTCACGCAATTTATTATGTTTTTAGAGGCCAAGACTTGTATTCATGAATGTTATGCATAAAATCATCTGGGTGTTTGGACTAATGGATTTTGGTAAGATGGATGTTAAGAGTCAATAACGATTTTAAGATTGATGTTTGGATTATGTTTGAACTTAGGTGAAATTTAATGATTCCATGTGCCATGTGTTATGTGCAATTTTTGAGACAAAATATGAATTACTCTTGGTTAACACTAATATTGCTTTTCATTGACTTTGATTCCCACCATAGAATTCATCTCTTGTTTTTGCTTGAATTGCTAGGGACCAGCAATAAGCTAGTTGGGGGTTGTGATGAGAGCCATAAAATGCATCGTAATCGTACTTATTTGTTAGAACTTTAAGGTTGATTTAGGTTTTAATTGCATTTTTATTTGTTAACAACTCTAAAGTGGTATTCTTGGAGCAATAAC
The DNA here is from genome assembly GCA_023935145.1 of Bretschneidera sinensis. Lineage (NCBI taxonomy): Eukaryota > Viridiplantae > Streptophyta > Magnoliopsida > Brassicales > Akaniaceae > Bretschneidera > Bretschneidera sinensis. The sequence continues at coordinate 76,855,653 of CM043697.1, read as the reverse complement.
TTATTTCGGTGCATTTTCAAGTATCTTGAGTTAAAAGAGATGGAAAAGTGATCATAATTTTAAACACAAAGCTTCAATGAATACTGAAGTGAGAGAGTGGTCGTGGAAGAGCCACAATGAAGAGAAACTAAGAAAAGAGTTTTCACTAAGTCGTTAGAATTGCCATACAAATCAATCATCTTTACAAATTAAACTGTATTAATGTAGGAAGAACCAGGAGATGAAAGCATTTTACGGTTTCTGGAGGATTTTACAGTTCGTCAAAAGGATTTTTCTAGAGAAAGTTATGACGGTTTTAGCGGATAGAGGTCAGATCTCCTGAATCAACATCAGGGAGAGGCGCACCTTGGATCAGTTGAGGCGCACCTTGCAGAAAGAAGGCCAAAAGAAACTGGAAGAAGCATCAGGGAGAGGTGCACCCTGGATTATTTGAGGTGCACCTCACAGCAACACACAAGAAGCTTTACAAAGCCAAGGTGCAGCGCAAGAAATCTAAGGCGCAGCGCGCACACTGCCCCTGTTCTCCGAGTTAGACCCTAATTAGTTCTTTAATGAATTGTTCAGCCCCTAAAACACCCTTAGGCCTTGTACACTATAAATAGACCACTTAGGGTTTGTAATTAGACATTCAAAAACCTAGAAAACTCAAGGGAGGCTGCCACACTCTCCCCCATGGCTAACTAATCTCCAAGCAAGGCGAAGGGATGAATCCCTAGGTGTAGTTGTTTCTATTTCCCTTACTTGATTCAGTTGTAATAGAGCTTTAACGTTCAAACATTGTTATGATTTACTTTTTAATCTAATTAGTAGATTTCTTATTAGTTCGGTGATTGCATGCTTATTTTCCATATAAGTCTAGTCATGCTCTTCTTATGTGTATTTGTTTGGGTGTGATTGAGTCTGGTAGATCTCTTTTATAGATTTATCCATTGCTGTGGTATTGTCATTTAGATATATCGTCATCTCTTGATAATTTATAAGTTAGGTCATGTGTGCTTGAAAGTAAAGAATAATTCATATCAATTACATTAGGGTTTATACATGCACTTTAATTGAATATTTGCCGATTGCTTGTTTGGGACGTGAAACTTGCAATCGAGATAAAAACAATTGAATCAAGTTAGGATTAGGGCAACGAACCTAGGGAGGATTCCCAGATCCTTGTTATTCCCCTATTATACTTCACAATCTACTTTACACAATTGTTTCACTATCAATTTCAGATTCTCTATTTAATTTGATCATATCGTTTCATATTAAAGTTTACACCTTCCTTTATAGTTAATTTGTCTCCCTGTGGAATCGACACCCCAAGGCTATACTACAACACCACGTATGTTTTGGGCGTAATCAGCTACAAACAAACCATATAAGAGCTTCCTGAAGAAGGCTATGATTGCAACCACTTAGAGTGATGACGAAGAAGAAGAAGAATCCTCGAATAAAGAAGTCGGATATGAGGAAATTGCCAACCTATGCCCCATGGCAATTGATGATAAAAATGAGGTATTATCTTGTCCCTCTTCTAAAAATAACATTGTGAGCAGTAGTGAAGAATTGTTAGAAGTTATAAATGAAATGCATGATGAATTGAAGAAATTCGATTCTAAGAACTCTACTCTTAAGAAAGAGGTGTCAACCCTTTCTAAAGAGATGATAAGTCTAAGAGAAGAGAAAGAAAAATTATCTTCATTGTTGTATGATACTTCTCAAGACTTCCTCAAAGATGAAAATGAGAATTTAAAGAAGAAGATATTAGAATTGAATAGTACTATATCTAGACTCATGCTTGGTAAAGAAAAGCTTGATGAAGTGCTTTCTTGCCAAAGATTAAGTGGAGGAAAATCTGGTTTAGGATACTCTCCATTAGGCAAGCAAAAATCAAAAGAGGGCTTATTCATGAAAGCTTCATGTGTGAATGAAGCCTCTACTTCTAAGGTTAAAATCAAACCCCCATTGAATGATAGCATGTCTAGAAATACTAATTCTAATGCTAATATAAGATTGAAGAATCCTAGAAATACTCATGCTTATATGTATGCTCATTCAAGGAATGCTTATGCACATGTTAGGAATAATCATCATGTGCATCCTTGGAACAATTTGTATACCCAAGACTTGCACATTGCACAAGCATATCCTAGGAATTACTATCATAATTATTCTAGAAATAATATGCATACTCATGATAATGCAAGCATGTATCCTAGGAATCATCATCATCATACATTTTCTGAAAATGACATGTATATTCGTATTCCTTATAAAAGAAACATGTATCCTAGGAACTTATATCCTAAGCATTATAGGCATGCACAACTAAGAAATCCTAAAAATTTCAATAACTATTATCCTAGGATTGTGCATCATCAACATGTCTATAGATCACCATATGCTGTTAAGAAAGTATGGGCCCTAAAATGAACCGTATTTTCAAGGACTAACCCTAAAGGACCCAAGAAATTTTAGGTACCTAAAAATGCCATTGTGTATCATTGTGTGATGTAGATATGTCTCCACACCAAGGAAAAAGATAATTGTTGGTACCTTGATAGTGGATGCTCAAAACATATGACCGATGATAAAAGTGTATTCAAGGAGCTAACTCTACGAAATGGTGGACTTGTCACCATTGGAGACAACACAAAAATAAAAATCATCAGGCATGGAAAAGTTGGTAATGATTTTTCAACCATAGATAATGTATTGCTAGTACAAGGCCTTAAGCCAAATTTACTAAGTATTAGTCAACTTTGTGACAAAGGCAACAAAGTCACATTTGAGACCTCTCATTGTCTAGTTATAGACATCAAGAGTAACAAGAATAAATTTGTTGGCCATAGACATGAAAATATCTATATAGTTGATTTGAAATCCTTGCATTCCGAAAATAAAAAATGTTTTCCTGCCATTAGTGAAAATCCATAGCTATGGCATAAAAGGCTTGGTCATGTGAACATGAACTTGCTGAAAATCATTTCAAGAAAAGATTTAGTCATTGGACTTCCCAAAATCAATTTTGAAAAAGACAAAGTATGTGATGCTTCTCAAATGGGAAAACAAACTAGGATTTCTTTTAAATCAAAGAATGTAGTCTCAACTACTAGACCTTTGGAATTTTTGCATATGGACTTATTTGGTCCAATTAGTACCATTAGTCTAGGTGGCCATCAATATGCTATTGTTATTGTTGATGACTATTCAAGATATACCTTTGTTATTTTTATTGCTTACAAGAATGAAGCTTTCAAAGGATTTGAAAACTTTTGTAAAAAGGTTCAAAATGAAAAAAAAAAATTTGTATTTCAAGCATTAGAAGTGATCATGGAAAAGAATTTGAAAACCAAAGTATTTCAAAATTTTGTGATGAAAATGGAATTGATCACAACTTTTTAGCCCCTAGAACTCCTCAACAAAATGGAGTTGTTGATAGGAAAAATAGAGTTCTAGAAGAATTTTCAATAACAATGTTTTGTGAAAATAATTTACCAAAATACTTTTGGGCTGAAGCGGTAAGCACCTCTTGCTATATCTTAAATAGAATTTTAATTAGGTCTATGCTTGACAAAACTCTATATGAATTATGGAAAGGTAGAAAGCCTAATATTTCTTATTTTTGTACATTTGGTTGTAAATGCTTCATACTAAATAACAATAAAACTAACTTGGGTAAATTTGATTCTAAGGTCGATGAAGGAATATTTTTAGGATATTCAACCTCTAGTAAGGCTTATAGGGTTTTCAACAAGAGAACTCTAGCGGTAGAAGAATCCGTACATGTAACTCTTGATGAGTCTAATCCAATTATAAGTAGAGAAGTTTGTTTTAATAATGATGCAGATTTTATTCCAAGAACGAAAACTCCTACTCCCATTGTTGACCCAAAGGAGAGTTCGCCTCAAACAAATGGAGAGATGGAAACTCTCAAAGTAGACCAACCATCTACAAGTTCGCAAGAGGATAGTCTTCCCAAAGATTGGAGGTATGTAAATTATCACCCGATTGATCAAGTGATTGGTGATCCTTCACAAGGGGTAAGAACTCGTTCCTCTATAAGAAATATTTGCAATTATGTAGCTTATTTGTCTCAAGTAGAACCTAAGACATTTATAGAAACTGAAAAGGATAATGATTGGATAATTGCAATGCAAAAAGAAATAAATCAATTTGAAAGGAACAGTGTATGGAATCTAGTTCCTTGACCTAAGAATCATTCAATAATTGGAACTAAATGGGTATTTAGAAATAAGATGGATGAAAATGGAATAGTAACTAGAAACAAGGCTAGACTAGTTGCTAAGGGATATAATCATGAAGAAGGAATAGACTTTGATGAGACCTATGCTCTTGTAGCTAGATTGGAAGCTATTTGAATGTTATTAGCCTTTGTATGCTTTAATAAGTTTAAGTTATTTCAAATGGATATAAAAAGTGCATTTTTAAATGGCTTCATAGAAGAAGAGGTTTATGTTGAGCAACCTCTTGGATTTGAGAATCCTAGTCTTCCAAATCATGTCTACAAGCTTTCTAAGGCTCTATATGGGTTGAAGCAAGCTCCAAGGGCATGGTATTAAAGACTAAGTAAATTTTTAATTGACAATGACTTTGTAAGAGGTAAGATAGACACAACTCTTTTACAAAAACTCACAAAAATGACACTTTACTAGTTCAAATATATGTTGATGATATTATATTCGGTGCTACTAATGAATCTATGTGTCAAGAGTTTGCAAAATGCATGCAAGGTGAGTTTGAAATGAGCATGATGGGAGAACTTACCTACTTCCTTGGACTTCAAATCAAACAATTAAAATGAGGCATCTTCATCAATCAATCAAAATACACTAAGGACCTACTAAAGAGGTTCGGGATGGAAAGCTCAAAGCCACTTAGAACTCCTATGAGCACAATGACAAAACTTGATCTTGATGAAGGAGGTAAATGCGTAGATACTAAATATTATAGAAGCATGATAGGAGCCTTGCTTTATTTGACTGCAAGTAGACCTGATATAATGTTCAGTGTATGCATGTGTGCTAGATTTCAGGCTAATCCTAAGGAATCACATGTAGTTGTAGTAAAAAGAATCCTTAGATATCTACAAGGAACTTAAACCATAGGATTATGGTACTCTAGAGATTCATCTTTTGAGCTTGTAGGATATTTAGATGCTGATTTTGCTGGATGTAGGTTAGATAGAAAAAGCACAAGTGGAATATACCAATTCTTAGATGCAATGTTAACCTCTTGGTTTTCCAAGAAACAAAACTCAGTTGCACTATCAACCGCCGAGGCGGAATATATAGCAGCTGGAAATTGTTGTACTCAAGTGTTATGGATGAAACAACAACTCGAAGACTATGGCATGATCTTTAAAAGTATCCCAATTCATTGTGATAATACTAGTGCTATCAATCTAACTAAGAATCCTATTCAGCACTCTAGAACTAAACACATAGAAAATAGACACCATTTCTTAAGAGACCATGCTCAAAAAGGTGATATAAGACTAGAATTCATAACTTCATATGATCAAATAGCTGACATTCTTACAAAACCTTTAAGAGAAGCTAGCTTCTATAAAATTAAACTATTAATAGGATTGTTAGATTATGATAAACTGAATGTCTAATTGCTTCATCATCCATCATTATGCATATTTGACATCTAGTGAATGAGTATTAATCCTTGTTTAATATCTCTCTCACACAAGACGACATAGATAAACAAATTTCGTGCTAAGACTCAAAACTGAAAATTTTCTCAAGAGTCCAGTCAATTGGTAAGTCTATCACAGTTGACTGGAAAGTCACTGTCCAATTTCCCAATCAACTGGTAAGTCAATACCAGTCAACTGGTTCAACTAGACCTTGTTTGGAGCCAAAATTTTGAAATTCAGTTATCACCCTAGTCGACTGGTATCTCTCTGCCTATTCTTCTAGTCGACTGGTACCCTGACCCAGTCGACTGGTATGCAAAACTGTTCATCTTTGCAAAGGACCCAGTCGACTGGTATCGCGATTCTATAAATAGTCTCTTCATTCTTTTTCAGATTTTCACGCCATTTTCAAAAACCTTAGCTTTCTCTCTCTACAAAATCTCACCATGTTGATCCAAAAACCTTCAAAACACTACCTAAACACATTGATCTACTCATCCCAAACATCTATTTCAACTTTCTACGGTTGAAATCTCTCATTTCCTCTTAAAACTACTTTTACCCAAAAACTCCATTTCTACCAAAATGTCCGAAAAAATACGGATAAAGACCACCATTGGGGTACATCATGCGCCTACAAGGCTAAAGTCCACCAAATCCATGGCTCTAGAATCACAGGGTAAAGGAATGGCGGGCTCATCCAACAAAAAGCCTAGAACAGAGCTTGACGACACTCTGTTCTCCAGCCCAGCGGCAAAGGCCAGGTATAATTCCATTATTCGTCATAAGAAAATCATGACAGGTAGAGTTGTCGATTTCGACTCTATTCGTCATGGTAATTTTGATATATTACCTACCTTCCAGGCCATACACTTGACCCCACTGGTCAAGGTACATGAGAAGTACTACCCCAGACTAATTCACCAATTCTATGCGAACTTCATGAAACCCAGTCCACTAGCTCTGAGGTTCAGAACCAGTGTCATAGGTGTGGAGTTTGAGGTCAATACTGACCTCTTAATGAGCATTTTGAGGATTCCTATAAGAGAGATCCAATCGAGTTTGGATGGATGGCCAAACAATTTTGAGGTAAATGAGGCATATCAGATAGTTAGGGGCGACTCTAACTATATGTATCGACCCACTACATTTCATACATGTAGTGACATGCCCCTAGACTCGAAATTGTTCAACCTCATCATGAGTTGGACTATCCACCCAAGACTAAGGAGTTGGGGTTATCTATATAAAATAGATACAATATTGATTTGGTTCCTTAAAACTGGGCACCACTTCAATATATACCCCATGCTACTCGCCAACATGATAAATGGCGAAGCGAGCGACTCCGGGTGTCTTCCCTACGGGATGCTCATCACACTCATACTCCAGCACTTTCGAGTGCCTCTCCCCACCTCCGAGGCTAAGGATATCAGGCCAAAGGACATCATCAATGTCTCCTTGCTGAAGAAGATGGGATGCACGGTCCACGACGGCTTAATCTACTCCAAGACCAAGAAGCACATTCGGATTGGAGATGATGACAGTAGTGATGATGAGGATGCTGCTGCTGCTGCTGATATGGATACGGATGCCCGAGCACCACCTCTGGGTGAGTCGAGTGCTGGTCAAGCTGGATACGACGATCTACTTCAGGCTATCACGAGCCTCCAGCTAACCATGCAGTCCGGATTCCAGACCTTGAGCTCCTCCATTGAGACCCTCCGGGATGACTTCGAGCTTCACTGAAAGTTCACTAGCTGAGATTTATGATTTCATTCATGATGGCTCGAACTCTCCTGCTCCATGAGTCGCATTACTATCTTCCTTTCGAGATGTATTTTTTTTCTTTTTTTCTTTTCATAGAATTTTTCATTGTTCTTAGCATGGACATATTTTCATATCTTTATGTCATTTTGTACTTCTGCATGGCTCTACAAAGCTTGTACTTGTATAGAATTTTTATATATATGATGATGCCTTATGCTTAGACCTATGTCATGTACTCGGTCTACGTAAATGAAATTTAGTTGCATGCTTTATATCACTTTATATTCGTTAAAAGAATTAAAATTGCTTCTGCTTGTATGAAAACTTCCGGTTCTCCCCGGGGAGGCTTTCGAACTTCGAATGATGCCAAATTTTCGAACAAACATTTCTTTATGCATCCTTTTTCATGACTGTAGTAGCTATATAGCTTTTTTTTAGTTTCCTACTCCCTTTTCTGTTGTTGTCAAAATGGGGGAGAAAAATGAGAAAATGCGAAAACTAAGTGTACTCAAGATAATGCATAGATTTAGGGGGAGCATTGCTCCAAAGATATTGGAATATGATTATATATGTTATCTTGGTTGGTTGAGTTGTATATGAACTGCATTTGATCCTTTTTCAGGTTAGTTTTATTCAAAAAACAGAGAAGACTCTGCCCGATTTTCCAAAAAATCCCACACTTAGTTTCTTAAATTGTTTTTATTTCTCATAAGTTTTGTCATCATAAAAAAGGGGGAGATTGTTGACCCTCACCTATATTTTAATGATGACAAAACAAAACTCTTATACTAACGATGCTATCTAAGTGTATTAAGCAATGAGAGCATTCAACCAAGGAACAAAGTTCAAGAACTCAACCCGAATCAAACACCAAGTGAAGACAGAAGAACTAGTATAGGTCTAAGGTATTGAAACAAGTTGTAAATCTCACTTGTTCAGGTATTTAGCTTGTCCAATGGCTCTTTTTGAAAAAGCATTTTAACATAACCTTTTAAACAAATGTTTTTAAAGTTAAAATATATTCAACACATGAAAACTAGGTTGTTAAAGCAACCCAGTCGACTGGGTACTTATACCAATCTTCTGGTATAAAGGTCAGTATGTTCCCAGTCGATTGGGTACTTATACCAATCTTCTGGTATAAAGGTCAGTATGTTCCCAGTCGACTGGATATTTCATACCAGTCGACTGGTGTTTTGGTTAGAGACTTCCCAATCGACTAGTATGAATTACCCAGTCGACTGGTAAGTCATACCCAGTCGACTGGTACCTTCAGCAATCTTAAAAATGTGATTTTTAAAGAGGACCCAGTCGATTGGTACTAAGACCTAGTCGACTGGTAGTTCAAAAAATATGACCATTGGGACGCGAGATTTCAGCACAAATTGTACCTAAATGGACAAAATCAGTTACAAACGGACATATTACATCAAGGCTATATAAACCCACTCTATTAAACATTTTAAAATAGAGCTTTACACATTAAAACAAGTTTTTACTCCTTGATACTCAAAAAAGCTTTGAAAAATTGATTGTTGAGCCATTCTTCAAACTTTACCTAGAAAGAGAGATATTATTCAGTTGTATAAACTTCCGTTGTTGTCTCTCTACTGTTTTCTTTAAAATATTTATTGTAAAGGTATTTGCTTCCAAAAGGAAGGGATTTGCTTCCGAAAGGAAGGGGTTTGCTTCCGAGAGGAAGGGATTGTAAGGTTTGTGCAACACCCGTGAAGTTGCACAACTAAGTTTCTTAGTGGAGTACTTTAAGGAGGTTCCTTGAAGAGAGTGGACGTAGGGTCGCAACGATTCCAATATTGTCGAACCACTATAAACTGAGTTTGCATCCTCTATTCCTTAAACTATTTATTTACAGCACATATTACTTGTTGTATGCTTGTTGTGTTATCTGCTTTAATAAACTTGTGTTTTAATCCGCAAAAAGTTTTTAAAACCCAATTCACCCCCCCTTTTGGGTTGAAACCTTAGTCTACAGCTTAGAATTTTTTAATAAGGATTTTGATAAATTCTGTGAATTAAATGGCATTCTAAGGCATAGAACGATTGTAAAAACACCTCAGCAAAATGGAGTTGCTGAGAGGATGAATAGGACCCTTATGGAAAAAGTTAGGTACATGTTAATAGGATCCAGTTTACCAAAATATTTTTGGGGGAGAATCTGTGTCTATTGCTGCATACTTGGTATATAGATCACCCTCTAGAGCTTTAGAGCTCAAGACTCCCATGGAGATGTGGAGTGGAAAACCCCCTGAGTTGAGCAACCTTAGGACTTTTGGGTGTGCTGCATTTGCACATCAAAAGGATGATAAACTTAACCCAAGGTCTAGAAAATATGTATTTCTAGGGTATGGTGATGGGGTTAAGGGATACAGGTTGTGATCCTTAGAACCAAAAGGAATGAAACTTATTATAAGTGGGGATGTTATTTTTAATGAATTGTTATTTCCCTACTTGGAGAAAACTAACTCTGCAGGGGCTAGTGAGCAAACCAGTCTAGAATTTGTGGAGCATCACATCAAGGAGAATTCAGTTCAAGTAGAGCAAAGAAGGCAAGAGGGTTCGGACCAGGTAGAGCCCATTGATGAAGGCCAAGCTCAGGACACTCGAGAGGAGGCTGAACTAGAAGGGGTTGATGTAGCAAGTCAGAATGACTACCAGCTCACCAGGGACCGGGAAAGGAGGGTGGTTAGACTACCTTTGATATATGGTTTTGCGGATGCTAATGTAGTAGCTCCTTGGATAGAATGAGGGATGGTTGAACCAGAAACTTACATGGATGCCATGAGTGTAAGGATTCGTCAAAGTGGCAGCTAGCTATGGAGGAAGAAATGGATTCTTTGAGGAAGAACAACTCTTGGGTATTGATGCCCAAACCAGAAAAACAAAGAGTTATGGATTGCAGATAGATCTACAAGATCAAATAAGGGAATACTCCAGGGGATGAAGTCTGGTATAAAGCTAGGCTGGTGGCGAAGGGGTTCACACAAAAATAAGGCATAGACTTCACCGAAATATTCTCACCAGTTGTGAAATACAAGACGATCAGGATAGTGTTAGCATTGGTGGTCCAATTCAATTGGAAAATCGAGCAAATGGATGTGAAGACAGCGTTTTTACATGGAGAGCTTGATAAGACCATTTACATGAGGCAACCCGAAGGTTATGAGGAAGGAAGGCAGGGAGATTTGGTGTGCCAATTGAAGAAATCTCTATATGACCTGAAGCAATCACCTCGGCAATGGAATAAGAGGTTCGATTCCTTTGTAACCAGCCTGCGTTTCATGAGGAGTTACTATGATTCGTGCTTGTATTACAAAAAGCACAAGGTGGAGGAAGTGGTGATCATCCTGATCTATGTTGATGATATGTTGCTGGTTAGAAGCAGCATGGAGAGGATAAGAAAATTAAAGACTCAACTTAGTGAGGAGTTTGAGATAAAGGATCTTGGCTATGCATAGAAGATCCTTGGGATATGTATCATCCAGGAAAGGGAGAGAAACAGATGGAAGATCTCTCAAACTTCCTACATAGAGAAAATGATATCTAAGTTCTCTATAGAAGATAACAAACTAGTGAAGGTTCCCCTTGCTGGTCATTTCAAGTTCTCCAGCGATCAATGTCCAAGATCGAATGAGGAGAAGAAGGAAATGGAAAAGGTCCCCTACTCTAGTGCGGTTGGTTCAGTCATGTTCATGATGGTAAGCATTAGACCTGACATTGCTCATGCAATGAGTGTCCTCAGTAGGTTTATGAGTAATCCCGGAAAAGAGCATTGGCTTGGGATGAGGTGGTTACTGAGGTACTTGAAGGGAAGCCCAGATGTAGGGCTGGTTTATGAGAAGATGGGTAAGTTCATCTGCCTTGAGGGTTATGCTGATTCGGACTATGGAGCAGATCAGGATAAAAGGAGATCGATTACTTCATACTTCTTCAACTTAAACGGATATTGTGTAAGTTGGAAGGCTTAGTTGCAGCCGGTGGTAGCACTCTCAACAACCGAGGCTGAGTACATAGCGGCTACGGAAGCCATCAATGAGGCTATGTGGTGCAAAGGGTTGCTGGAAAAGTTGAAGGTACTAGAGGAGCAGGTTGTGGTGTATTCGGATAGCCAAAGTGCATTACATTTATGCAAGAATCCGGTGTTCCATGAAAGGACAAAGCACATAGATGTTCGGTACCATTTCATTCAGGAAAATGTTACGAAATGATGCATCCATGTGGATAAGGTAGCCATGGAAGAAAACCCTGTGGATTTAGGTACTAAAGTTCTACCTCTAAGTAAGTTCAATCATTGCCTTGGACTACTTAGGATTGGAGTCAGTTGATATGATGACTCAAGATGAGTTTGGATCCTAAGTTCGCATAATGGTTCGAGTTTAAACACTTAGACAAAGGTAGAGATTGTTAGTATTTCTTTAAGGTTTAAACAAGGTTGGAAGAGGTCAAGCATAAAGTCCTTAAAAGCCTTAGCACAAAGCTGGAAAAAGGTGTGTGCATCAGGTTAGGCCGCGGCCCTGGTCTTCTCAAGCCGCGACGCCCAGAAGGTTGAAAGTGCTGGAGGAAGGCCAGGCTGTGGCACCCAGAAGCTGAGGAGTGTGTGCTCTGCCTTGGGCCGCGGCGTGCCCTGTTCTAAGCCGCGGCGCCAAGCACACTGATGCACACATGTGTAAACCTCTTCCATGGTTCGTGAGACATTTCCAAAACGCATAGCTTCACTAAGGAATGATCAAAGGCTATGGTTGATTGTTCATCTAGATCTAAGGGTGGATATTAACCCTCAAGATTGGACAAGAAGTTGGTGCACTATATAAAGGATCACCTAGCTTCATTCTCAATAACAATGTGACATAACTTGTGATCAAAAGTGAGAGAATTGTAAAGAGTGCAAAGACACAAAACAAGAGAGACTCGTTTGTAAGGCTGTTTGTTTAGAAGAATGAGTAGAATAGAAAAGGGATTGAAGGGCTTGTAAAGGGAATTTTCTTGGGAAAATTCCAGGGTTAGTTAGTTCTTGTCACTTTTTGTTTCTTCTTCTTCTTTGTTTCTTCAAGAACTTAGGCTTTTTAGAGAGGGGTTGTTGTGATTGTAAAAGAACCATTGATTAGTGCAGAGAGTTCAGGTGAACTCACGGGGACGTAAGCTATTGTCGAACCTTGATAACAAATCGCTTGTCTTCTTTCTTTCTTTCTTTCATTTCTATTTCTGTTTCTGATTCCTAATCTTTACAAGTCATTCTAGACTTGGGTGTTTGGAAGATCAGCACCTGGGCATCTTGTCAAGGTGATTTCCAACAGAAATATTTTGTTTATATGGAGGAAAAAATAAGAAAAAGGAAAAGCAACATAGAAGGCTAAGCTATTTTCAACAAGTGGAAAATTAACTTTGTTGAAAAGTGTTCGTAATTCCATTCCTCTTCACACTCTAGCAGCTATAGCTATCCCAAGAGACTTTCTCCAAACTTTAGAGAATTCATTTGACCATATTAGAAAACATTGGTTGACAAGATGTGTAAACCTTATGCGGAAAGGGGTTTGGGGTGAAACGGCTTCATGAATTTCTCAAGGGTCTGCAAGCTAAGTTGGCATGGAGTTTTATGAAAAAGGAGTCTATTTGGTCTAAGTTTATGCGAAAAAAATATGGGGACTCCTAGCACACTTTAACAGCTCTTTGGTTTAGTTCAAAATGTTGGAAATCTCTTATTCCACACATTCAGGTGATTCTATCCAATTCAAGGTGGGTTGTTGGTAACGGGGACCTTAATTTTTGGGGCCTGCGTTGGCATAATCTGACCTTATCTGATAAAGAAGATCTGTTTTTTGGGAATCTCGGTTGCTGAGGTGTTAAGGGATCGGTTAAGCTCTATGGGGTTAGTGTGTGTTTCCCAGAATTGCACACTGAGTTGCTTAAGATTCGCCTAACAGATATGTCGGATAAAATACTATGTGAACATGCAGCCTCAGGTAAGTTCTTTTCCAAAGAGTATTGGAAACTAATTTGTGTGAAAAATCCAAAGTTTCGGTGGGCCAAAAAGTTTTGGAATAAATGGATCCCAACGAAAATTTCATGCTCCATGTGGAAGTTGTTTTTCGGGGGTTTGCTTGTAGATGTCAGGGTTCAGAATATTGGTATATCCATGGCTTCTAAGTATGTGTGTTGCACACATCCTAAGGTGGAAACAGGGGACCATTTATTTTCCGGCAGTGAGGTTGCGCAACAGGTTTGAAAATACTTTGGTTCAAGGCTACATGTGGTGAGTTCAACTTCTTTTTAGCAATTAGCAAATCAGTGGCTTTGTAGGGCTAGATTTTCTTCTCAATTGGGCTTCTTAAGGGTGGAGACTTTTGTTTGGGTCTATTGGGCTTTTTGGCTGGCCCGAAACGAGGCAGTTTTTGTTGGAGTTCATATGCGCCCGAAATCAGTTCTTGCAAAGGTCAGGCATGGGCAAAGTTATTCAAATAATAGGAGCTGAAATTAGAGGCCAATTTCCATGATATGCTGTGCAGTGGAGCGGTGGGCCTTTAGGTAAACCCGACTCCTCTCAAACGCGGCATATGGGTGCGTTGGACTGGGCCTGAGCTGGGCCACATAAAACTAAACTGTGACAGGTCTTCCATTCTGCTAGGGGGCTCAGGGGGAGGGGCGCTTCACGCTGGGCCGAATTCTTTAGTTCTAGCGTACTTTTACTAGTTTGGGCCGTGTACAAATACGCAGGCTGAGGCGCGCGCACTGCTTGTAGGCCTCCAATTGGCGCAGGCCAACAACATTATAGTCTCTTGCATTGAGAGTGACTCACGGACCCTAGTGAAAATTTTAAATAATTCATGTTCTTGTCCATGGGAGATTGAATATCAGGAAATTAAATAGTTGTTACCATCGAATGTGTTGATGGTAAGCAAGCAAGGGCATTTGTCCAGATACTTGTCAAACTGCACTTCATTTTGATTGCGCAGGTTTAGCAACTTATAGGAGATTGTAATTTGTGCTTTCTCATAGGGTAAGGTCGAGTGACCTGCTGGAGTAAGATAAATGTCCCTTCCAGTTTTGTACGTTTCTCTCTTGTCCTCCATTTATTTGTATGTTTTGCTCTTTTAATTAATGTCAAAATGTCCTTCACCTCAAGGAGATTTTTATAAACATTTTCTTAAATTTTTAAATCTAAAACTGTTAAAATAAATAATTAAAACGCTACATAAGATAAGTTATCAAATAAGACAACTTTATTTTAGTTTCCTACTCCGATGTAAGGATTGATGTAGTTAGGAAATACAATAATTGGTAGGATTAAATTAATAACGTGAGTGAAACAACAAACTTACTTTTAGAGAAGGTAAAAAAATGTGGAAGGAAATAGTGGCACTTAGGTTATCTGTCGCCACCCACTTCCCATCCTGCCAAACACCCATCTAATAAATTTGTCAATCCGTATTTGTAGTAACCCACTTTGACACTCAAAAACAAATTTCCCATTTGGTCATTGCCAAATATTCCAAAACTGAACGAAATCTTCATTTCAAATAAAAGTACCACGAAATCAGTTTGTCACATAAAAAGCAGCAGCTCTAGCAACTCACACAAATTTCAGCTCACCAAATCAAAACCAATTTGAGCCTTTAACATTCACGCCAAGAAACACACCCCATATAACACATGCACCACCACCCTCAACCAATTAGCAAACCACATATCCTATCATCTATACACCATGATCAATCAAACTAGTACCAACCTCTCCTCTCTCTCTTCCTCCTCCTCCGGTGACACCTTCCTTTCCGGTGGCCGGCCGCTCTTTTTCTTACAAGATATCCAAATTCTCGAGCTTTTGGTTGCTCTTTTCGTGTTTGTAACCATACATTCATTGAGGCAGAAAAAACGTTACGGACTACCTGTATGGCCATTCCTAGGGATGTTACCATCCTTGGTGTCTGGTCTTCATGCCAACATGTACGAGTGGATTTCCGATGTACTTTGCAGCCAAAACGGTACGTTTAGATTCAAAGGTCCTTGGTTTAGTAGTCTCAATTGTGTTGTAACTTCAGATCCTCGTAACCTAGAGCATCTTCTCAAGACCAAATTCCCTAATTTCCCCAAAGGGAATTATTTTCACGACACAGTTCGCGATCTTCTTGGTGACGGGATATTCAGTGCAGACGACGAGACTTGGCAACGGCAAAGGAAGACTGCAAGCATTGAGTTTCACTCTGCTAAGTTCCGGCAATTGACAACCGACTCACTGCTTGAACTTGTGCATTGTAGGCTCTTACCGGTGCTCGAAAACTCGCTCAACAAAGTCTCTTCTATTGATTTACAAGAAGTCCTTTTAAGACTAACTTTCGATAACATTTGCATGATCGCTTTTGGGGTTGATCCTGGTTGTTTGAGTCCAGGTTTACCTGAGATTCCTTTTGCTAAAGCCTTCGAGGACGCGACTGAGGCCACCGTTCTTCGTTTCGTTACTCCTATATTTATATGGAAAACTATGAGATATCTTGATTTGGGGACCGAAAGGAAGCTAAAAACATCAATAAAGAGTGTCGATTTGTTTGCTGAACAAGTTATTATGACAAGGAAGAAGGAACTTCTGTCCTTTCAAAGTGATTATAATTGTAATAAGAAGCAAAGATCAGACCTCTTAACGGTGTTTATGGGGTTGAAAGATGAGCATGGACTGCCATTTTCAGACAAGTTTTTGCGCGATATTTGTGTGAATTTTATTCTTGCTGGGAGAGATACTTCTTCGGTTGCATTAAGTTGGTTTTTCTGGTTGCTTGATAAGAATCCAACGGTTGAGGAGAAAATTCTTGAAGAGATATGTAGGGTAGTGAGGGAAAGAGAAAAAGGAGAAGTTAGAAAGGGAGAGAATAGAAGTCCGTTGATATTTAAGCCAGAGGAGATTAAAAAGATGGATTATTTGCAGGCTGCATTATCAGAGGCTCTTAGATTGTATCCTTCAGTGCCCGTGGATCATAAGGAGGTAACAATTCATCCCTCCTTATTTACTATAGTACAATATATGCTACAAAACTTTATGCATGCAGTATCATTTTTAATTCCTGTTCTTGTTAATTAATCTAATTTTTGGACTGACCATATGTATGTATCATATATAGTTTAATTTATGAAATGTCTAATCACAGCAAGTCCTTTTCATTGGTAATTCTCTTTTGAATTATGTTAATATTGTTACATGACTAATAGGGATATATACACCATTTTTTTTCTTTAAAGTTTTTCATTAATTTGGAAGATAAAAGCCACGCTCATATTTCCTTTATCCCATATATATTGGTATGTATAAAAATTAAACTTTTTAATGAGACATAATAATTAATGCTACATCTTATTAAATTATAGTATGTTTTTTAAAAATACCTTTATTTTAATATATATATATATAGACTCTTAATGGTAAAGTTTTATAGAAAATCTAAATTTAAAGTAATTTAAGAAATTTAATTAAAATTGAGCTTTTACATTTTAAAATGAATAAACAAAATAAAATAATTCAAAATAAAATACTTATCGGTATTCATGAAATTGAGAAAGTATATATTTTTAAACACTTTTCAGATTCATATACGACACTGTATTTCAGTAAATGAAGTGTCAGAAACAATATAACTTTTATTATAAAAAAACAATATAACTTTTGATTAATAAAAGATGGATAAATTACTAACAGTACAGAACCACAGGTTTATTACGATGCTTTTGTAGTGCTGCAAGAGTTATAGCAGGCACGGTATTAACTATAAATTAGCATAATTACCCAAAAGAAAATAAGGGAAAACTAATAGGAGTAATATTATTTGAGCAAAGAAGTAAATTCTCAGTTTTATACTAATTTTCATTTTTTTATGATACCTTCTAAATTAGTTGATGTCGTTGTTGTTTATAATTAGGTGGTTGAAGATGACATATTTCCAGACGGAACGGAGTTAAAGAAAAGAACAAAAGTAATTTATGCAATTTATGCAATGGGGCGAATGGAGGCCATATGGGGTAAGGACTGCAGAGAATTTAAGCCTGAGAGATGGCTTAGAGACGGTCGCTTCATGAGTGAATCTGCCTACAAATTTACTGCCTTCAACGGTGGCCCTCGCTTATGTTTGGGGAAAGATTTTGCTTATTATCAAATGAAATTTGTAGCTGCCTCAATCATATACCGCTATAGGGTGAAAGTTGTGAAGAATCACCCTGTTGTGCCAAAGCTTGCTCTAACTATGTACATGAAGCATGGGTTGAAGGTCAATCTATTCAAGAGAGATGAGTCTCAGCTTTAAAAGTAGCTTAATTAAGAATATCAGTCATTAAGGAACCCTTAATTTCTTACTATGCTTTATAGTACATTATCGGTATTGTACTACATATATACATGGAAAAATGATGAAAAAGACGTCGAGTGAAAGATATATAGATGGTTGCATTTAATTAGTTATGCTTTAGCCAGGATATATGTTAATTACCTATGAATAATTGAATTTGATGTTGATTGGATTGTTCATGATCATTTCGTAATTACTGATTTGCATATATATATATATATATATATATATATATATATATATATATATATATATATATATTAATTCTTGTCTGAGTGCTTAATTTGGAAGGAACGTAGATATGAATAATGATAAACCTTCCAGCTGGTTCTATGGATGACTACACGTACTTTGAATTCCTCTCTTGAATTTTGTTGTGATTTTCATTTCTTTATTCTTTCTTAAATTCAAAGTGTTAATTGTTAAAATTTTGGGTTCAGATATGTTATAACATTGTATATGTAGACTTGTTATCTAATAAAAGACCCAATTAAGTGATATAATTTTTATGGGTCTTCAAAGTATCAAGGTTCTTTAGTATAGGTCATCTTATATGTAGAAACTCGATGTGGTATGTGTCTTTGTTAATGGGCCAAAGACTCAATACACATGTGTGAGGTAACTATTAGGGTTATGGTCCCGAAGGCACAAGGATATAAATAGACATCAAGAGATGGTGTTTAGTGTGTATTAAGATTGTGTTGAAACAGACAATTCTTCTCCCTCCCCACTAATATTTAGTTGATTGATTCTCATACCAAAGACGGTTCTCCTTGTAGTCTTAAAAGATCAACCCAAGGAGGCTTGCTTGCAATGGATTCCGGTTTGTTTCTAACTCATCTTCTCAATATATATAAATATGAATTCTTGATAAGTTTAACATGAGATTTTGGTTATATTGTTGATGATTATGTGTATTAGCATCAAGATTGAAATCTAACAAATAGTATCACAGCCATTCATGTTAAATTATTGAGATTCATATGAAAATTGAGTTTATTAAATTTTCTCTCATAAAGCATGTTTACGGTAAAAATTAGTTTTTTTTTTTTAAAAAAAAAGGTTTCCTAGATTTTAGGGAAAGAAAGAGAATGGGAGATTGATGATATATAAAATGGAAGGAAAGAGGGAAAGACGACAACATTTGGATTTATGACTTGTAATGGGTGCTTCTGATGTCATATCTCTGATGTCATGTCTATTTATTAGTCATTGATTTCAAGCAAATAGAAAACCTAACTTCTGTTCAACATAATTTTGTCCTAATAAATTGTATAAATTAAAGTTGCTGAACATTTGTATTGTATAATTCAGTACATGTGATTTTATGGTTTTGTAATTTGCAATTAAGGTGTATGTATTCCAACTGGCAGTCAATCGTCTATTAGAGCTATATATGCTTGTGCATGCATGTTCATATGCACACGTGCGCATGAGCCTCAAAGGTGTAATATGTTTTTCGTAGTACCTTCGTTGGTCATTGCGCATTTAATTATTTCCTTCTCTGTAAATATAAATGACACAATTAGAGAGGATTTTAATTAGCTTGTTACAAAAACAAAGTTATTATCAGTATCATAATCAGAAGTAATCCTCTTAAAAGGTAAATTATGAGAGATATGGAATAATCGTTTTGTTTTTTTTTTTTAATTTTTCTATAACTAGTGGAAGTTTGATATTCTGGACATGCACAGAATGTATAGTACAGTGGAATATGATTAAAGTATTTTTTATTGTCATGACAACTTACTATGATATTCTGGATATGCTTAGAATATATTAATAAAGTGGAAATTGTGGAAAAATTTTTTTATTGTTATGACAGTTTGCCAATTGCAAGCATATTATTTTGGTATTAATTGTAGAGAATCACTACAGTCAGTCCCAAAATCCAGAGAATTGGTGCTGCAGCACCATCAATCTGTCCCTCGAGCAGATTGCTGGCGCCGCGGCGCCAAGGGCTGCCACCGTGGCGCCGGTCAAGGTAAAGGAAAAAAAAAAATTTAAGGATTTTGTTTCGAATTTTATGTTTAATGTTTTTGAGATGAATGAATTGAAGTATTTTGTTGTCAAAGCAATCTTTAATATATAAATTTATTTATTTTAAGACATGTAAACATGTTATTAATATGTGAAAATAATCGGCCCAAAAGAAGGTTATTTTTGCATTGTTAATAGATTAAAATAGTTGTGAATATGTGACAAATAAAGGTTGTCATGCGAATAATGTGTCGGTCCAAAGAAAGGCACATTATTTGGCAGGTTGGGTTGTCAATATTCATGAACTATGTTTGAGATACCACTTACAAGTTGATATTTCTGTCCAAAGACTAAGTATTAATGTTGTGCTAGGTATCTTGTTAAGGGCCCACATGCATGTATATATGTATACAGTTTTGTTTTGATTCATATATACATAAGTTGTTACTAATTGTAAGCTTTTGTTCTTGTTTATACTAACATCGATTTCTGCTAACATCAACAGCATTCCCGTGCTTAACGACACGAATTTCAAGAAGTGGCAAGATCATGTTATGATCGTGCTGGGGTGCATGGAATTAGACTATGCATTGAGGGTCGATCGCCCCGCACCTTTGACCAACGATAGTACCGCTGAGCAAAAGGTTGTATATGAAAAGTGGGAGCGATCAAACCGCATGAGCCTAATGATTATGAAGCACTCGATTCCGGATACCATTAAAGGTTCTATTCCTGATGAAAATAATGCTAAGAAATTCCTCTCCCAAATAGCAGACCGATTCGCTGCAAACGAAAAGGTCAAGACAAGCACCATCTTGACTAAGCTTGTCTCAATACGATACAAGGGGAAGGGGAATATAAGAGAGTACATCATGGAGATGTCAAACCTTGTGACACGACTAAAGGCATTCAAATTGGAATTGCCAGAAGACATTCTTGTGCACTTAGTCTTGATCTCTTTTTCTACACAATTCAGTCCTTTCAAAATAAGTTACAATACTCAAAAGAAGAAATGGACTTTGAATGAGCTGATTACTCAATGTGCCCAAGAGGAAGAGAGATTTAATCATGAAAAGGTTGAAAGTGCTCCTTTAGCATCAATCAAGACCCCAGTTCCAGCAAGAAAAGAAAGAGGAACAATAAAGGAAATGAAACTGCAAAGTCTGAAAATTCACACCACAAGGGACAATAGAAACAAGATAAAGGTACAACTTGTTTCTTTTGCCACAAAGCTGGTCATGTGAAGAAAGATTGCACAAAATATGCCAAGTATGTGACCTGGCATGAGAAGAAGGGTAAACTTCTAAACTTTGTTTGTTCAGAAATTAATTTGGTCTTAGTACCTAAGAACACTTGGTGGATAGATACAGGTGTAACTACTCATATAGGTGTTTCTATGCAGGGATGCATAAGGAGCCGAACACCAACTGATGCTGAAAGATTCATCTATGTAGGACATGGTGAAAGAGCTCATGTGGAGGCAGTTTGTTTATTTAGATTACAATTAGAATCTTGTTGTAATTTGGATTTGGATGAGACTTTTTCTATACCGTCTTTTAGACGGAATTTGGTTTCTATTTCATGTTTGGACAAATCAGGTTTTTCTTATTCATTTGGAAATAGAAAGTTTAGTCTATTTAAGAATTCAAATTTGTTTGGTACCGATTCTTTAATTGATAATTTATATAAACTGGATATGATTGCCTCCAAAGAAAACGAATCATTGCATACCAATAATGTTGGTATTAAGCGCAGATTAACAAATGAGAATTCATTAATGTTATGGCACAAGCATTTAGGACATATTTCTAAACAAAGGATTCAAAGACTTGTGTCAGAAGAAATTCTTGATCCTTTAGATTTGTCAGATTTTGAAGTCTGAATTGAGTGCATTAAGGGAAAACAAACAAATATTAAAAATAAAGGTGCTAATAGGTGTAATAGTGTCTTAGAATTGATACATACCGATATTTGTGGTCCATTCCCTACAGCTTCTTGGAATGGACAACAATATTTTTATCACTTTCATAGATGACTACTCTAGGTATGACTATCTTTATTTAATTCATGAAAAGTCTCAATCTATAAACGTGTTCAAGAATTTCAAAGCCGAAGTTGAAAATCAATTAGGCAAGAAAATTAAGGCTGTCAAATCTGACCGTGAAGGTGAATACTACGGTAGATATGATGGATCAAGTAAACAACGGCCCGAACCCTTCCCCAAATTTTTGATAAAATGTGGGATCGTTCCTCAATACACCATTCTAGGGACTCCTAGTCAAAATGGTGTAGCTGAGAAGCGAAACCGAACCTTAAAGGATATGGTAAGAAGTATGATTAGTCATTCTTCTTTGCTAGAATCGCTTTGGGGTGAAGTCATCAAGACAACAGTTTACATCCTGAACAGAGTTCCAAGTAAAGCAGTAGCTAAAACCCCATATGAGTTATGGATAGGCAAAAAGCCTAGCATTAGGCATTTGCATGTTTGGGGATGTCTAGCTGATGCTCGGCCTTATAAGCCAAATGAGAAGAAGCTAGACTCAAGGGCCGTTAGTTGCTATTTTGTTGGATACTCTGAAAGATCAAGGGGTTTCAAATTTTATGATTCCTCTAATAGATCCTTTTTCGAAACGGGTAATGCCAAGTTCATGGAGGATGTTGAGTTAAGTGGGAGAGACCAACTCAGGCAAGTCAATTTTGAGGAGGAATGTGTTTACATTCTTGTTGTTGCAACTAAAAACGTTCAGGTATCCATACCTGATGTTATTCAAAATGCAAATCCGGAGATCTAACGCATTGATGACGAACCTAAATTATCGCCCGCTCAAAATCAGGAACCGCCTGAGGTTCAACAAGAGGTACCTCAACAACCTCAAGTGGAAGTGCCATTAAGGAGATCCACTAGAGAAAGGAGAAACGCGATTTCAACTGATTATGTCGTGTATCTCTAGGAACATGAGTTTGAAATGGGTCTGAAAGACGATCCGACTTCTTTTAGTCAAGTCACACAATGTCCTAATTCTGAAAAGTGGATTGAAGTCATGAAGGATGAGATGAAATCAATGGATGACAACGGTGTTTGGGACTTAGTAGAGTTGCCTAAAGGTGCGAAACCGATTGGTTGCAAATGGATATTTAAAACCAAATGGGATTCGAAAGGCAACATTGAAAGGTATAAGGCCTACCTAGTCACCAACGGTTTCACTCAAAAGGAAGGCATTGATTATAAAGAGACTTTTTCATCGGTTTCGATGAAAGATTCTTTTAGAATCATTATAGCACTTGTAGCTCACTATGATTTGGAGCTACATCAAATGGACATTAAAACAACATTTCTCAATGGAAACATTGAAGAAACAATATACATGGTATAACCGAAAAACTTTGAGTCCAAATATTCAAAGCATCTTGTATGCGAGCTTAAAAAGTCCATTTATGGCCTAAAACAGGCATCCCGACAATGGTATCGAAAATTTGATCAGGTGATTACATCCTTTGGATTTAAGGAAAACACCGTTGATCAGTGCATATATCTCAAGTTCAGTGGGAGCAAATTTATTATCCTGGTGCTATATGTAGACGACATTCTACTGGCAAGCAGTGATATGGGCCTATTGCATGAAACCAAGAAATTTCTATCAAGTAAATTTGAAATGAAAGATCTTGGTGATGCGTCCTTTGTTTTGGGTATATAGATCCATAGAGATTGTTCCAGAGGTATACTTGGACTGTCATAGAAGGTTTATATTGTTAAAGTGCTAAGTAGATTTGACATGAGTGGTTGTGCACCAGGAAACACACCCGTGGCAAAGGGTGATAAGTTCAGTTTACTCCAATGTCCGAAAAAATGAACTTAAGAAGAAGGAAATGGAGAAATATCCCTATGCTTCGGCTGTTGGAAGTCTCATGTATGCATAATTATGTACGCGATCGGACATTGCATACATTATTGGAATGCTATGCAGATATTTGAGTAACCCAGGCATGGATCATTGGAAAGCAGCTAAACGGGTTATGAGATATCTACAGAGAACAAAGGATTATATGCTCACATATCGGAGATCAGATCTTTTAAAGATCGTTGGGTATTCAAACTCCGATTTTGTTGGGTGTCTTAATAGCAGGAGATCCACTTCTGGCTATGTCTTTATGTTAGCTGGATGAGCTATATCATGGAAGAGTGTAAAACAGTCACTCGTAGCTACTTCCACCATGGAGGCAGAGTTCATAGCTTGCCATGAGGCATCAAATCAGGGAATATAGCTGCGAAATTTTATCACTAGGCTACGCACGGTTGATGGAATTGATAGACCATTAACGATTTATTGTGATAATAAGGCTGCTGGGTTGTATTCCAAGAACAACCGAAGCTCATCGAGGTCAAAGCATATTGACATCAAGTTTCTGGTTGTCAAAGAGAGAGTTTAGAATTCTCAAGTGTCAATTGAGCATATTAGTACAAACTCTATGATTGCGGATCCGCTTACTAAGGGTTTGCCACCCATAGTGTTTCATGAGCATGTTGCTCACATGGGTGTTGTTCTTTTGGACCATATGCCCATATAGTGGGAGTTTGTATTTGGCCTTTTACTTTTGCTTAATTGACATGATTATGTTGTTCTGTATAGACTTTGGATTATGTACTCTATGATGACTTTCATTGCAGTTTTGCATTTAATGTTTGATAGTATTTCATATGATTCTTTTGAGTCATATGGAAGACCAATTGGAAATTGATATGTTTAAGATCACGTTTCATGTAATTTTCATCCTACACATCCATATTAGATCTATGTCGTTAATTGTGTTAGTGTTGTGACCATTGATGGGTCTTGTTATGATAAATGTGATAAAGGCCGCTTTGATCTTACATTGATATGGTTAATGGACCAGATTGTTGTTGGATATTTTGGTTTAGATAGCACAAATGAGCTCAATTAAGGTTATCTTCATGTACAATATAAAGGATAACATATGTAACCCAAGTGGGAGATTGTTGGAATTTTAGGTTCAGATATGTTATAACATTGTACATACAGACTTGTTATCTAATAAATGACCTAATTAAGTGATATAATTTTTATGGGTCTCCAAAGTATCAAGGTTCTTTAGTATAGGCCACCTTATGTGTAGAAGCTCAATGTGGTATGGGTCTTTGTTAATGGGCCAAAGACCCAATGCACATGTATGAGGTAACTATTAGGGTTATGGTCCCTAAGGCACGGGGATATAAATAGACATCAGGAGAGGGTGTTTAGTGTGTGTTAAATTTGTGTTGAAACAGACAGTTCTTCTCCCTCCCCACTAACATTCAGTTGATTGGTTCTCATACCAAAGGTGGCTCTCTCCTATAGTCTTAGAAGATCAACCCAATGAGGCTTGCTTGCAATGGATTTCGGTTTGTTTCTAACTTATCTTCTCAATATATATAAATATGAATTCTTGATAAGTTTAACATGAGATCTTGGCTATATTGTTAATGATTATGTGTATTAGTATCAAGATTGAAATCTAACACTAATATGCTTAATTCTATTTAATCTAATCTAGATGTCATATATTCGTGACATATGAAAAATGAATCCTTCACTTTTCCTCCTTCATGTACCAACTCTATTTTATATATATATATATATATATAACACTTTTTAGAGGCAAAACAAGCAAAAACAAAATCCCAATTTAAAAAAGCAAATCGAAACAATGCAAGAATCAATCGAGATTGAAACAAACTTAGATTAGAAGAGCCTAAACATATAAGTTAATCAACAAACCGATCTAGTCAAACTGATCAGAAGAAGAAGTCAAACAAGTTGATTCAGCTGCAAAAACACAGACACGGCATTGATGTGGCGTTGATATCAACGTACAAGCAAAGATAAAGAATGTGTATGTGAGCCGGAAGACTGTGGGTATAGAAAGGCGCATGGGCTCACAGGATGCAGCAAACAAATTTGTGGGGGAAAAATGAGGCACGTACAATTTCGATCCGAAGCGTGGATCTCCGATCGGCGATGAGATTTCGCTAGTGAAGTTGGCGACAGACGACTGGTAATTTTTCAATGTTGTGGAACCAATGTTCCTATTTTGATTCAGTTTGAGTGGTGAAATCACTTCTCTATTCTTAGGAAAGAAGTTATTATTCTCTTAGTCTCATATTATTAGTTCACTTTTTTTTTTTTTAAATGTCTTAAAATATTGCCATTTTCTATAAATAATAAATGATACATTTTAATTTTTTCAATAATACCCTTATCATATTAAATTTCACAACAACCAAGATAAAATGAATTACTCCATTTAAGGGTGACAATAGAATTATATGTTATTGTAAAAACCTTATGTTTTTCAAAGAAAACTAATGATATGGGATTGATGTAATATTTTACCCTAAGTATCACGTGTCATTGTGTGTGATCGACTACTATTCTTAACGTGTGAATATACCCCTTTGCTTTTAGGGGTTACCACTCGATCCCTAGTTTGAGGGTGAATTTTTGCATCCTATCAACATGAATTTTGTTTTGGTTATTCTCTAACCATTTATTTTATATTTTTCTAAAATAAAATTTTTATTTCAATTTTAATTGTTATGGAGTAATTTTTTGACTAATTAATAATGTTGTGAAATTTATTATTATTATCATCAATAGTGATTAGGTAGATCAAATTTTAGTCCCTTAAGAAAAAAAAATACACCTTGAATGGACTTTAACACTCAAAAATAATGATTTTAGATCTGTCTACTGTCGTTATTTGGTCACTGGTTTAAGCAGTGAGTAAAGTCAATTTTGTCTTAAATTTAATTTTTGTCTTAACTTAAAGTAAAAATTAGCTTTAATCACTGCTTAAAGCGATTACCAACCAAAGCTCTTAAGTCTTAACCTTAAATCAGGAATAGAAAAATCTCTCTCATTTGAGAGCTTTTCGCTCATCTATAACGTTTTCTTTTGAGCAATGCACCCATATGCGATTCAACTTTTTAAATGTTTGCCAGAAGTATCTAATCTCTAGATTTTCTATTGATTGCAAATCTCTAACGTCACTTTTGGTTATCTAGAATTAAAGCTTTCAATTTGAATTGAGGTGGGATTATATTTTTTTTTTTCAACATTAATTTGGTTGAAAAAGTCTATGATTCCAATTCAATTCCAATTCCAAGTTTCAATTCCAGACAATCAAACATAGTGTAAGTGTTTTGAAAAAATTAACCTTGATGAGAGTTTGGTTAGTGATTTAATAAGGGTTATTAGTGTCTTTAACGACGAGCTCACAACTCAAGATCTTATTATGTTGGAAACATGAGTGGCCAGGAGTCTAGAGGACAGAGTTCAAGAAGAGATTGTCGGAAGAGTTGGAATATTGACTCTGACAACGATTATGATAGTCCATGAAGTCTAGATTCAAAAGGGTTGCCACTCCGTTGAAGTCGTGATAATAATATTCTGTTTTGGGGAGGCTTGATGCGTGATCTTGAAATGAATACTGTGAGTAGTAATAAAGCTCTGTTACATAACTGTTTGGTGGGGGCTCTTATGGATGTTAGAAATTTTGCAGTTAATTCAGTTTGAAGTGCCCCAAGATGGGATAATATGTATGTGTTACACTTGGAAGTGCTCTAAGATACGTTTGATATTTTGGAAGGAAGCCCTTGGTCAATAAATAGTTCATTCTTGGTTCTTCAATAGTTGGATCCTAATATTCCTTTGACGAATATATTTTTGATGATATCTCAGTTTGGGTCTAGTTCCATGGTCAACCTTCGGAATACTTCACTTGCGAGTTACAATCCAATATGCGGAGGCTATGGGTGAAATTGATAAGGTCGATTGGGACTATGAAAATGTGTTCCTCAAGGTTTATCTAATAGTGTTGGTGCAAAATTTAATTTATATGTCAATCGAGATTGAAGTAGACTCGATTGGAACAATACTTCTCTAGATGAGTCCTGTATTGTCTAAATTAAGAGGACTTTAATGATATGTTGTGATAAATTCAAAGAAAAGAATTTAATCTAGCAATTAATAAACAAAATGAATAGCAAGTGCAAAATAGCAAGAAACTCAAGATATACTGAAATTGAAAGCAATGCTGATACAATGGGTTTACAAGGTTGAAACCTCAAAATTCCAAATATAGACTCGTCGAGCTTGTTGTAGTGTATGGTGAGCCTTCAATATAACTCTAGCTTGACTTCGAGACAAACACAGTAAGGGAATGAAAGAATGAATTACAGCTATGATTATAATACAACTACTCTTATTTTTACTGGAAAGTAAAGGAAAGGAAATGTTAAAACTAAATATTGATAGATAGATAATGATTGTTTGTGTGTCTCTTATGATTGATTCTATTGCTATTTATAATGTTTCAGGTTTGTACAGCTGTATTAATGTTTCTAAAGAGTCTCCCACTACATTTTTTAAAGAAACATCTCCTTATGGTGGAAGGGGGGTTTGGCATGGCACCTACTCGTTTATTAAAAATAAAATAGAAAGTACAAACAAATAGGAGGACAAAATGGCACCATACTTGAGGGGGACATATAACCTTACCTCAAAGAGCCCTAGGCCTTCTTCTAAATAAAAATAAATCCAAAGAGTCTCCCACGTTTCCACTTTTTAACGTTCTCTGGATTAACTACTCCCAGCATGCTATGTGTTTAAATATTTTACTCCACTAAGCTAGTTGTATCTAACTGTGGCCACTTTCAACTTACCCAAATTAAATACACAACTTTTGGTTTATCCTCAATCCCTAAAGAGTCAAATTAACAGTTATGTGTGTTCGAGGTTGAAGTAACATTCTCTCGAGCTTATCTTATTTAATGCTCCTATGGCACCTATTCTTTCCTAGCTGTATTTTCTCTTACTTGCTAGGGCTTTACCATGTGTCCCAATCAGGGCATGCCACCACATTAAATTATTTTTGGCATAAACAATTACCCATCGTACATGACTTGTTCGAAGATGAGAACTACTGAGCGTGATTACACAAGATCTTTCACTACTTTAGAGATTCAAATCGGTTGTGCTTTTATACTCAATAAATACCTTATTCCATTTTCTGATTCTCTTCAAACATTCTCTTTGCAATCCCTAGTATTCCCAAATTCCTTTAGCTCCTTCAATCTTCTATTCCATCTATTCTTCTTCGAAATACTTCCATTTCTCAATGGCTGCAAAAGGAAATAATATCCGCATTAGTGATAACTCCCTCAAACAGGTACCTCGTCGCACTACTATTCCTTCTCTTAGTAAGGGAAAGGATGTTGTTTCTACTAACACTCCTTAACAAAAAACCAATGTTGGGTATCTAGGTCACATAAATGAGCCTTTTTAATCTTCTCAAGACCAGGGATTGTTCTATGAGAAACCTATTAACCTTATCTCTAGGGACTTTCTAGTTAATGGTTGATCCGTCCTTACTAAGAATCTACCCACCTTAGTGAGTTTTGCTGTAGATGATCATTATTTTTTTGATGAATCACCGATAGCCTTAGGGGCTGTGTACCCTGATGATCCTGTTGGCTGCCTTATTTTCCAAAAAGGGCCCCAGACTTTAACATAGACATCTTGGTGGGTTGAAACTCCTAGTGCATCATAGCACTACATCAACAATCAATGGCTTGCTTGGGTGAAAAGAATAATTACTCACTACTCTCAAGAGCTAAAGGATGTATGCATGCTCGAGGTGGTTCGATCATCGATACATAATATGTCTTTATACCATCCTCTTTTGAGTTTTCTACTACTCTTCTGGTCACTAGTATCTAACACCTTCCATCTTCCGACTAGGCTACTCACCATCACAATTAAGGATGCGTTCACACTCCTAAATATCTCACCAATAAGTACTGTTGCACATCGTCATATATCATTAATAGGTGAAGTGGATTTTGTATTCCCGGTGAAAAATTGACTAAGTTTTAGTGTCTTCCTCTCCGACTATATGGGCCGAGCAGATGATCTAATTTCTAAAGCAAAACTGACTACATTTTATCTGTATCTTATTTGCAAATATTTGGTTTGTGTGTTCGCCAAACAGGTCACCAAGTAATTTCTGGAAATTGCTAGCACGCTGGCCCATGGTAAGATAGTTGAAATGACACAGTTTTTTGTTGTCAATTTGTATAGGTGTGTATATGAAATATACAAGAAGAGATTCCTCCATCCTTAGATGGCCTCTTATGCCTTCTTTGAGTCTAGGCTTATGCATATTTTTCAGCGTTTACTTTACTTACTCGAGCCAGTAGAGATGCCACTCAATTCTCTTGTTACACAGAGTTCTTTCACAAGAGAACTTATGATTCTTAACATCCCAAACCTTCATTTCAGGACTGCCTCGATGACTTGCTCAGATTCTTTTACAAACATTGAATTCATTCCCTTCAGAAATAAGCAAGATGGTTCGAAGTTATTAAAGAATTTAGACCCCTCGAATGAAGATAATGGTAATTGGGTCAATACTGCTTTGGGTAGCGACTATCTCTCCAAAGAACTAGTTGCTTTCTTCTTTACTTTTCATAAGAGAGGTTTGGAGCTTATTCCTCTACATAGGTAGCCAGACAGTTCGATATAGCCCAAACCATTCCTCTACCAGTATACTATGTTATGGGCTCTTCTTGGAGTAGGAGGGTTGTTTATGCTAACATGGGAGAGATTTCCTGATCCAACAATAGGGTTGAACGCTCCTTCAAGTGCCCTCGCTTTATACAAAATACAACTCACACCACTTTCTACTCTTAGTGGTGGAAGGCTTATATCTCCCTAGTTATCTCTGGCTCCATTCAGTTAAGAATGGTTGGCCTCTTCAACTATTTTTACTAATCGGCTATGATAGATGGATTGGGTAAAAGGAGGAATGCAAAGTCTACAGAGAAATATATTAAGACTCTTGCTTTGATGAGTATGCAATCTCTTACCTTATTTTACTTTCATTTTCGTAGATATTGATAGAGCATATACTGATACATTTCTTATTTGACCTTTTTCAGGTCAAAGAGCTATACACCTATCTGGTTCATCCCCGAAGCCAAAAACTATCTTTAGCTCTCATAAGTTCGAGCCTGAAAAAGGAAATCGACCTCTGAAGCATCAACGATCACCTTTAACCCAAGCACACGTGGATTTAGCCAAGAAGAGAAAGGAAGGAGAAGAGAGGGAGAGACAGAGGAGAAAGAGAAGATGAGAAGCAAAGGGTAAGGGAATCTAAAAGGATGTTGAGGAAGAAACAAGACAGTAAGGAAATGAAAAATAAAGTGGAAGAGGAAAGAAAGTTAACAGAGGAAGATGAGAAGAGAATGCACGAGATAGAGAAAATAAAAAGAAAATAAAAAGAAAACCGAGTAACAAGAGAGCTTGTGGTAGAGCTCTCCAATCATAATGATGTTACCTTGGCTGTGGTCAAGGCTATAAGTGGTGATAAGTTGGTGGAAGTAACCTCAAGGGATGAGGCTACAATGGTGGAGGTTATGGAGATGACCTTTAAAAGCCAAATTTCTCCTAACCTGATGGTTCAGGCTATAGAGGCTGGTGGTGTATCATCAATTGTTGAGCCTCCAGCACTCAAGGTATTTATAAATCCTTTCTATTTTCAGTATCTATATAATTGTTTCTTGTTGTAACAATGTGGTTTGTTGTGATATAGGCTCCTGCTAAAGAATTAGCTAACCCTAAGGAAGCTAAAGGTAGCCTCACTTTAGAACTACAAGCTATTTCTCACCATGATGGTAAGGAAGTCATACTTCTTCCTTCTATTACTGAGGATTACTCAGAAAAATATGAAGGGATAACAACCTCTCCACTATAGTATGAACTCGAAGCGATGTTGGTTGTATTTTCTAGCCTTTTATGGCTAGTGAGCGACTCTAGAAAGTTTCTCCTAAGGTGATGGGACTTCTACTTAAACTTGAGAAGCTAGTGGATCAAGGTTGGGAGTTTCTTTGCGAGGATAATAAAGCACAAGCACAAGTACACCAACTCACACCTTGGTTGTTAGAGAGGAAAACTCTTCTCCCACAACATCGACTCCATGTAATACGCATTTTGCATGAAGACTTTGATAGGTTGTTGTCATTGGTTGCCAAGCAACAACAATTACAATAAAACTTTGAGAAGCTTGAAAACTCACAGAGCGAGTCCAAGAACCTCTGAAAGGAGCTCAAGAACACATTGACAGAGGTGAAACAAGTCAAGACTCGTATGATTGACCTTGAATGTGAACTTGAGCAAATTAATGCTCAACTGGAAGGCCTATCAATAAAGTGAAGACTCTCGAGCAAGATTATTCTACCTTGTCTACTCATTATGGAGAATTTAACTTTGTCCATCATGCCATCATGAAAATTCACAACGATGTGCAGATTCAAAAAATTATATTCATTTGAAATGGCCGATTATAATTGACTTCTTTCATCGCAAAGTTTAGAATTTTATTTTGTTATTTTGCATTTTAGTTTTCTTTCAATTTTGTTTTATACCTAATTTTAATATTCAATGTGATAGAAGTTGATTTCAATTTTTGGTTCTATGTATGGTTTCAAGTATTTTCCATTGCAAACATTTTGTCTTCATTCCATTAATGGTCATAAGATTATATACATCACAACGTAAAACCTTAACCAATAAAAGTGGTCATTCCCAATTAGGAGATCATTACCTAACTTTCGATCTTTTGATCTAGGTGGCAAGATCAATTTCCAAGCTAAGTCTCCTTCCTGTGAAATTTTTTTACCTTAACCCTTTGGTTATAAGCTTTTGCAACATTTAAATTTTGTTGTATTATATTATTTAATGCTCTAGCTTGGACTTCTTCGAGATCACCGAGCTCAACCAACATAGCATTATAATAATCCATATCACTTAAGTCGTTTTGGCTAGCCACCCTTAATGACTTAATGGTATTTTCCATAGGCAAAACCACATCATGACCAAATACTAAGATAAATGGGATAGTCCCAGTACTTGATCTTTTTTATGTTCGATAAGCCCATAAGACTTTAGATAATAAATCGTTCCATTTTCTAGGATTTCGGTCTATTACCTTTTTTAGATTATTTTTTATAATCTTGTTAGTCGACTCAACCTGACCATTAGCTTAGGCATAATATGGACTATAATTAATTAACTTAATTTCATAATCATGTGTGAATGCTTGAACTCGTTGTCGATTAAAGACTAACACATTGTCCACAGTTATGGATTCTAGAATTCCAAATCGATGAATTATCATCTCTTGGACAAATTTGATGAACTAAACTTCATCAATTTCTTTATAAGACTTAGCTTCTACCACCCATTTGGTAAAATAATCT
This sequence comes from Bretschneidera sinensis, assembly GCA_023935145.1. NCBI lineage: Eukaryota > Viridiplantae > Streptophyta > Magnoliopsida > Brassicales > Akaniaceae > Bretschneidera > Bretschneidera sinensis. Next base: position 76,822,589 of record CM043697.1, on the reverse strand, counting down.
GTGGCCACTAACACAAATGTGTGACCTTTACTTGAAGCAAGGTAGACTTTGCCAATTATGTCAAAGGCCCATCCTCTAAATGGCCATGGTTTGACTTTTAAATGTAAGGGGCTAGATGAAACTCGAGATATATTCTAATTCTAATGGCATGCCTGATAGCCCTAAGAATATTCTAGGCATTCTTTTAAAACTAAAGGCTAGTAATACCCTGAATCCCTCGTCATCTCGTTTTTACAACTCTTTATTCTCTCCCCAAAGAATATAATGCTGAGCTTTTGATGAGTCTTAAATATTGCATATTTTAGACCCTTAACTTATATTTGTTATGCTCTTAGTTAGTAGTATTTCACTTTATTTTACGTCTTTCTTGTGTTTTGTGTATTTTTACAGGTTTGTGGAGAAAATAAAGCATTTCAGGAGATATGAAGCTTCTGGAGACATTGCGATCGATCGCACGAGATATGCGATCGAGCGCACTTGCCTACGAACGAGCGCAAGGTCATCAATCCCACATCGAAATGTTTGCAGTGCATCGCACCTGCGCTCGAGCGCATAAACTTGCGATCGATCGCAAGCGATCATCCCACATCGGTCAGAATCTTTACAGCGCGATCGAGCGCACCTGACACGCGATCGAGCGCACATGCTATCGATCGCACCACACTGCGATCGAGCGCACTCGGGCAGTATCCCACATCATTTCTGCAAGCCACATTGCTCCGGGTCTCCCCCTATATAAACACCACCTGACTTCATAATTCAGTGTACAATTCCTAAGCCACTTTGGTGTTTACTGGTGGACTTTCGCCAGCATTTTGGTGGATCCCGAAGGCATTGCTACCACGAGGGGAAGCGCCGCCCGTCAGCGAGTGGAATTTCTCCCATGTAAAGTTGTTTATTTATTTCTTTATATTCAGTTGTTTTAGTTTAAATGTTTAGTACTTTTTATTATAGTTTTATAGTTATGAGTGGCTAGACTCTTCAGCTAAGGTTGAAGATGAAGCCCCACCGTTGTTTGGTGTTGTAGTTCAGATTTGCTTGTACAAATCTGACAATTTTTAGTATAAATGTTTTGTCAATTATTTGAGTTAATCTTATAATTGATTGAGTTTAAATTGTCTGTTGGATTTTCTTTGTGTTTCATCTGATGGATACATTGAATGCTTTTCAATTAAATTGGATTCCCTTTGTGATTTGTTAAGAGTTGATACATTGGGTGCTTTTGGTTTAGTTGGGATATTCTTTGTATTTTGTCGTAAGTTGGATTCATTGAATGTTTTGATAGGCTATATTTTTAGAACATATATGCTTAACTTCGGTGGGGTGGATTCGGAAACCTTAGTGCTTTTTAATTATTAGTTTTTAAATCAACTTAGTTTAGTTTATATTTCTTTTGCAATATCATTCACAATTCGGAACTAGGTTAAGATAGAGTTAGTTTAGATTAAAAATATATTTTCACAACGCAATTCCCTGTGGATTCGACCTCGCACTTGCACAACGCTATACTGCAAAAGACTCGTGCGCTTGCGAGTAAAATTAAAACTCACAACAAGTTTTTGGCGCCGTTACCGGGGAATTGTTTTGTTTGTGAAAATTTTTGGTCTGAATTGATTTTATTTTTCTACTAGTTAATTATATAAAAAAAAATTAAAAAAAAAATTAGTTTTGCTTTATTCCGTTGCTTCTACTGGTTAGTATCTCATTATTTTTCTGTTGGTGTATGCTTGGTTGGAAATCCTTGAACTTAGATTTGACACATTTAGATCCCGACTTAGAAAGAACTCTTAGGAGGTAGAAAAGAGCACTAGTTGAGAGAGAGACTGTTGAGATGGGAGAAAATTTTAATCATCCTGAACATGTAGAGCAACCTAGAGCTTGGAACGTGGACTCCACTACATCCCTTAGGGATTTGTTCGCACCCGTTGTGACTAACTCATCTTCCTGCATAGTGTTGCCACCAACCAATGCCACACACTTTGATTTGAAGCCACATGTTATCCAACTCCTACCCTCATTCCATGGCTTAGATCTTGAAAATCCTTATAGTCATGTGAAGAAGTTCAAAGACATTTGTGCTACATTCAAATTCCAGAACTTCTCTGAGGAGTCAGTCCATCTTCGACTCTTCCCTTTCTCCCTTCACGATAGAGCTAGGGCGTGGTTGGACTCCAACACGTCCGGGTCTATTACATCTTGGGAAAACCTGCTTAGCAAATTTTACCATAAGTTTTTCCCAATGTCTAGAGTGAATGAGTGTCAAAAGGAGATTAGCTCTTTCACTCAGGACGAGGATGAGAAGTTCTCTGAAAGCTGGGAGCGCTTTAAAGAGTTACTGACCAGATGCCCTCCACATGGATATGAGAAGTGGAGACTCGTTCAATTCTTCTACCAGGGGTTGACTCAACCCAACCGTAGCATGATCGAGTCTATGAATAGGGGGTATTCTTAAGTCTGACAGGAGACGAAGCATACATGGCATTGGACAAGTTGTCCGACAACTCACAGCAGTGGGATTTTTCAAGCTGTCGAGATAAGTCAATTCGTGCTCCTAAGAGAGGAGGCATCTATGAGGTCAGGGAGGATGCTGATTTAAGGATAAAGTTAGATGCCCTCACCAAGAAGATTAACGCTCTCACTGTGAGCCAATCCATCAATGCTGCCAACACATTCAATATTGAAAGCTGTTCCATCTGTGCTAGTCCTATGCATCTAGCACAAAATTGCCCATCAATGCCGGCTTGTGCCGAGTATCCTCTGGAACAAGTAAATGCTTTCAATAACTTTCGAAGGCAGTCAAATGGATCGTACTCCGAGACGTACAATCCAGGGTGGCGGAACCACCCAAATTTTTCATGTAGGCAGAACCAACCAATGAATCAGGGAAGAGCCCCTTATCATGCTCAAAATCAATATCCTCCCAAATTTGCCCCACAAATTCCTAATCATGGTCGTTCTGCCCATCCAGCACCTTCACCTGCTTACCACGCACCCACTCAAACACCAGCGCCAGTTTCACAGTCGCTAGAGGACACCCTTAAGGAGTTCATGAAGGCGACTAGCCAAAATATGAGTGATGTGAGGAGTGCAACAGTGGTAAACACCCAAGCAATTGCCAAGCTAGAGAGTCAAATAGGGCAAATTGCAAGTCACTTGGGTAAGAGAGAGAAGGGGAAGTTCCCCAGTCAGCCCGTGCCCAACCCAAAAGGACAATATATGGTTGAGAGTTCATCAACTCCTACGCACGAGGCGGAACAAGTACAGTCAATTGTCACACTGAGGTCTGGGAGACAAGTGGACAATCGAGTGGAAGAGAGCCCTGCTATGCAGCAAGGGAAAGGGAGTGGCAACACAGAGAAGAGAGATGTTGAGCCATCTACAGCCACACCTACTGAGAAAGACCCTCCTAAGTCGTTTGTACCTAGAGCGCCCTACCCCGAGAGATTACAAGCGCCCAAGAAAGGAGGGAAGTATGAGGAAATTCTGGAGGTATTCAAGCAAGTCCAAATCAATATCCCATTTTTGGATGCCATCCATCAAGTGCCATCATATGCCAAGTTTTTAAAGGACTTGGTCACTATCAAGAGGAGGACGAATGTCCCAAAGAAGGCATTTTTGACCGAGTAGGTCAGTTCAATCCTTCAGTGCAAGCTACCCATCAAGTATAAGGACCCAAGGTGTCCTACCATCTCTTGCACGATAGGAGTCAGCCATATTGAGAGGGCTCTCTTAGATCTAGGGGCGAGTGTGAATCTTTTACCCTACTCAGTCTATTTACAGTTGGGGTTAGGAGAATTGAAGCCCACATCCACTACACTTCAATTGGCTGATAGGTCAGTGAAAAGACCATAGGGAATAGTTGAGGACGTTTTGATAAAAGTGGATAACTTCTATTTCCCCATGGATTTTATTGTGCTTGATACAGAGCCGGTTCAGAATGTAGGGATTCAAATACCGGTGATTCTAGGGCGACCATTCTTAGCCACGGCTAACGCCCTAATCAATTGTAGGACAGGGGTGATGAAGATCTCCTTCGAAAATATGACAGTGGAGTTGAACATTTTTGATATCACTAGGCAACCACTGGAATATGATGAAGTGAGAGATGTATGCTTGATAGAGGAGATTCTTGAGGATACTGTGGATGAATCAAGCATTGAGGATCCCATGGAGGCATGCTTTGCTCACTTTGGAGAGGACTTGGGTTTAGATAAGTTACTCGAGGAAGTAAATGCCATTTTGGAGTCTGATCCTCAAGAAAGCAAGGAGGAGGAGGAGAAGGTGTCACCAGAACCTCAAAAGAAGGAACTTAAGCCTTTACCGGATAATCTTAAGTATAAGTTCCTGGGTCCAACATACTGTTTGCCTGTGATAATAGCTTCAGATTTGGGAGAGGCTCAAGAGGAGAAATTATTAGATGTTTTAAGAGAGCACAAGGAAGCTATCGGCTGGACCATTGAGGATATTAAGGGAATCAGCCCCTCGGTGGTGATGCACATGATACATTTGGAGGAAGATGCTAAGCCATCGAGGGAGCCGCAAAGAAGGCTCAACCCTGCTATGCAAGAGGTTGTAAGGGCAGAGGTTATTAAGCTGTTAGATGCAGGGATCATTTATCCCATCCCTGATAGCAAGTGGGTGAGCCCCATTCATGTTGTGCCCAAGCGAGCTGGATTAACGGTAATAAAGAATAAGGACGATGAGTTGGTGCCAACTCGTGTGCAGTCTGGGTGGAGAGTGTGTATAGACTACCGTAAGCTGAACATTGCCACAAGGAAGGATCACTTTTCACTTCCATTTATTGATCAAATGGTGGAGCGTTTGGCTGGGCACGAGTATTATTGCTTTTTGGATGGTTATTCTGGATATAACCAGGTCCCCGTGGACCCCGAAGATCAGGAGAAGACGACATTTACCTGTCCTTTTGAGACCTTCGCCTACCGTCGCATGCTCTTTGGGTTATGCAATGCACCTGCCACTTTTCAGCGGTGCATGGTAAGTATATTCTCTGACATGGTAGAGCGGTTCTTGGAGATTTTCATGGACGACTTCTCCATCTTCGGTTCAACATTTGAGGAGTGCCTGCACCGTCTCTCTTTGGTTTTGGTACGATGCAAGGAGAAGAACCTGGTGCTTAATTAGGAGAAGTGCCATTTTATGGTCAAGCAAGGAATTGTACTGGGGCATATCGTATCTCATCGAGGGATTGAGGTCGACAAAGCGAAGGTGGATTTGATTTCCAGCCTCCCACCCCCACGTACGGTGAAAGAGGTTCTATCTTTTCTGGGCCATGCAGGTTTCTATAGGCGATTTATCCAGAATTTCAGCAAGATCGCCAGGTCCTTGTGCAAGTTGTTGCTAAAAGATGCCCCATTTCTATTTGATGAGGATTGTAAGAAAGCATTTGGGGATCTGAAGAAGATTCTGACGTCCACACCCATTATTCAGCCACCTAACTGGGATGTGCCTTTTGAGATTATGTGTGACGCATCAGACTATGCTGTTGGAGTTGTTTTGGGGCAACGTGTTGATAAACTTCCCCATGCTATCTATTATGCAAGTCGAACTCTAAACGACGCACAACTCAATTACTCTACCACTGAGAAGGAGTTGCTTGCAGTCGTTTTTGCATTAGACAAGTTCATATCCTACTTGTTAGGATCTAAAGTCATTATCTACTCGGACCATGCTGCATTGAAGTATTTTTTCTCTAAAAAAGATGCTAAATCTCGTCTTATCCGATGGATCTTGCTACTTCAAGAGTTCGACATTGAGATTCGGGATAAGAAAGGTTCGGAAAATGTGGTGGCGGACCATTTGTCTATATTGATTGTGGAATTCAGTGAGGCTGCCACTCCCATTTCTGAGACCTTTCTTGATGAGCAATTGATGCACATTGCTCACAGTCCCGCACCATGGTTTGCTGACATAGTGAACTATCTTGTCACCGGACACATGCCCTTGCATTGGGGGAGGCAAGATAAATCAAGATTTTTGACCATGGTAAAACACTTTTTCTAGGACGATCCTTACCTGTACAAGTATTGTCATGATCAGATCATTAGACGGTGTATTCCTGAGCATGACCAATCTAATGTCATCGCCTTTTGTCATGATCATGCATGTGGAGGCCATTTTAGTGCTAAAAATACCGCTGCAAAGATTTTGCAGTGTGGATTTTATTGGCCTACCCTGTTTCGGGACTCTCACACCTACTGTATATCTTGTGAGCGTTGCCAAAAGCTAGGGAGTCTTTCTAGGAGAAATATGATGCCCCTCAACCCTATTTTGATTGTTGAGATTTTTGATGTGTGGGGCATTGATTTCATGGGACCATTCCCAAACTCCTTTGGCTACTTATACATTCTAGTTGCGGTGGACTATCTGTCCAAGTGGGTGGAGGCCGTTGCGTGCAAGACCAATGACCGCAGAGTTGTGGTCCAGTTCTTGAAAGACACTATTTTTGCTCGTTTTGGTACGCCTCGAGCAATCATAAGTGATGGAGGTAAGCACTTTTGCAACAAGTTCTTTGAGCAGTTGATGAAGAAGTATTGTATCAAGCACAAAGTTGTCACCCCATATCACCCACAGACGAGTGGTCAAGTGGAAATTTCAAATCGCGAGATCAAACAAATTTTGGAAAAGACTATGAACCCTAATAGAAAGGATTGGTCTCTGCGATTGACGGATGCACTGTGGGCATATCGGACAGCCTTCAAGACGCCAATTGGCATGTCTCTCTATCGCATTGTATACGGAAAGGCATATCACCTTCCGGTTGAATTAGAGCATCGTGCGTATTGGGCTGTCAAGCAACTAAATTTCAATCTTTTCAAGGCTGGCTCACAACGGAAGCTCCAACTCAATGAATTGGAGGAGCTACGGAATGATGCATATGAGTGTGCCCGATCATACAAAGCACAAATGAAGAACACTCATGACCAAAACATTTTGAGACGAGCTTTTGAGCCGGGTCAGAAAGTTCTTCTTTATAATTCGCGCCTGCATCTTTTTCCAGGCAAGCTCAAATCCCGATGGTCAGGCCCATTCATTATTCGATCGGTTTTTCTTCATGGGGCCATCGAGATTGAGGATCCTAAGAATGGTAATACTTTCAAGGTAAATGGACAGAAGCTAAAACCATTCTTAGAGTTGAGGAGTCCGGACATTGAGACGATACTGTTGGAGGATCCTAGTTACTCAGATTGAGTGTAGTATTCTAGGGAGAGTCTGGCTAAAGACGTTAAACTTAGCGCTCATGGGAGGCACCCCACAGCTTATCTTTTCTTTTGTTTATTTATTATTTCGCATTTTTATGATTAATGTTTGTTTCTAGTATTTTTTGTTTTTCAGTTTTTATTTTTTAGGGACAAAGCGTACTTCAGTTCAAGTTTGGGGGTATGCTATGAGCCATACCAGTCCAGATAGTTCTCCATATCTCAGGTCAGCTCTTTCCATATTAGTCACACATTGGGGTCAATGTGTAATTTAAGTTTGGGGGTATGGGAGACACATCACACACTTTGTCCTAATTTGTTGTCTTTTCGTCATTGAGATAAATGCATGCTCGTGTTATCGTGAAATTTTGGTTGATCTAAACATTTTCTGTGATGTGATGTCATTGGTGAGCTTAACATTTTGAACACATGATCTGGTGATAAATTTTTAAATTTTAGTTACTTACTTTTGGCATTTTGAGAATTCACATGTTTGATCTAATCTAACACGAGCACATTAGCACAAATTATGTGAGGTATGACACGTGATTTTAATGTGTATTTTTCCTTATCTTAACTGAAACTGGATGACTTGTTGGATGAACTCTTGGGCATAGGAAAATATTAAAAAAAAATTATCAATAAACTTTTCGCTGAGTAACTGGACCTCTTGCCTCAGTAAGCAGTGAGTGTTCACGTCAAAAGGTGGAATTTTGCTTGGTAATATTAAGGTCGGTTTAATTTTGTAGCCTTTTTGACTCGAGTTAGTAAGTCCTTAGGGGTGTTTGTACACCTAATGCCCTAAAACCATCTGGTTTTGGAGTTATTGACTCAACACTCGCTACATGGGTAAATTAGAAAGCTTAAGGGAACTAAACATAGCCGTGCCTTATTATAATAAAAAAAAAGAGAAAAAATATATATATATAAAAAATAAAAACTATGCCTTTTCGTTCATTTTTTATGGAAAATTCGGTGAATCTTGAGACATGGAGACCTTACACATTAGAGTTACTTGGAAGCTTCATTTTTATATGCTAATTCGCCTTACACTGATTCAAGCTTGTGATGCCTTATCCTGCCTTTTGTAAGTAATTAGATTTTAACATTTCTATTCATTGCGAAGATGGGTTTACCTTTTTAAGCTTGCTTATGAATGAATATCATGGTGATGTGTGCTCCTTAAATTTTTGGATACCATGAGTGATGACTTTATCTTTATGTTCTTTGTTTTTCATTGAGTCTTTTATTTTGTTTTGCTAAGGGACTAGCAAAACATAAGTTTGGGGGTATTTGATGAGTCTTAAATATTGCATATTTTAGACCCTTAACTTATATTTGTTATGCTCTTAGTTAGTAGTATTTCACTTTATTTTACGTCTTTCTTGTGTTTTGTGTATTTTTATAGGTTTGTGGAGAAAATAAAGCATTTCAGGAGATGTGAAGCTTCTGGAGACATTGCGATCGATCGCACGAGATATGCGATCGAGCGCACCTGCGCTCGAGCGCACCTGCCTACGAACGAGCGCAAGGTCATCAATCCCACATCAAAATGTTTGCAGTGCATCGCACCTGCGCTCGAGCGCACAGACTTGCGATCGATCGCAAGCGATCATCCCACATCGGTCAGAATCTTTACAGCGCGATCGATCGCACCACACTGCGATCGAGCACACTCGGGCAGTATCCCACATCGTTTCTGCAAGCCACATTGCTCCGGGTCTCCCCCTATATAAACACCACCTGACTTCATAATTCAGTGTACAATTCCTGAGCCACTTTGGTGTTTATCGGTGGACTTCCGCCAGCATTTTGGTGGATCCCGAAGGCATTGCTACCACGAGGGGAAGCGCCGCCCGTCAGCGAGTGGAATTTCTCCCATGTAAAGTTGTTTATTTATTTCTTTATATTCAGTTGTTTTAGTTTAAATGTTTAGCACTTTTTATTATAGTTTTATAGTTATGAGTGGCTAGACTCTTCAGCTAAGGTTGAAGATGAAGCCCCGCCGTTGTTTGGCGTAGTAGTTCAGATTGTTTGTACAAATCTGACAATTTTTAGTATAAATGTTCTGTCAATTATTTGAGTTAATCTTATAATTGATTGAGTTTTAATTGTCTGTTGAATTTTCTTTGTGTTTCATCTGATGGATACATTGAATGCTTTTCGATTAAATTGGATTCCCTTTGCGATTTGTTAAGAGTGGATACATTGGGTGCTTTTGGTTTAGTTGGGATATTCTTTGTTTTTTGTCGTAAGTTGGATTCATTGAATGTTTTGATAGGCTATATTTTTAGAACATATATGCTTAACTTCGGTGGGGTGGATTCGGAAACCTTAGTGCTTTTTAATTATTAGTTTTTAAATCAACTTAGTTTAGTTTATATTTCTTTTGCAATATCATTCACAATTCGGAACTAGGTTAAGATAGAGTTAGTTTAGATTAAAAATATATTTTCACAACGCAATTCCCTGTGGATTCGACCTTGCACTTGCACAACGCTATACTGCAAACGACTCGTGCGCTTGCGAGTAAAATTAAAACTCACAACAGCTTTTAACTTCAACGAGCTACTTTCTTTTGCATTTGGATTCATTAAGAAGTCTATAATTAGTTTTCTATAATCATCATCCTTGTAAATTTGGACGGAAAAAATTATTTGTTGCAAGTTTTCTGTCAGTGAAAAAAGAAAGCATTCTTTGATTTAGCCTGGCTAACTTATTTTTCCATTTACTAGGAACTCACTGCCTTGTAGGCATTCTGGTTAACATATTTGCTCTCGAGTTCTCCTCCCGAAGAACATGACACAAAACTACATCATCAAATTTTTTACATAAAAGTTGTGAGGCTACTAACTATGGTGCCAACATAACACTCATACACTTGTACTCTCTTGTTAATTTCTTAATAACAAGTTGTGAGTCTCTTTCAATTTCTATTAAAGTAACTCTCATTTCCTTAAGTATTTCGGCCCCTAAGGGGTTTTTACTTCGTGTTTGAAGTCTTCTACTTAAAGGAGCAAAGCTTCTATCCTTTTTCCTTCCCTCATGGTACTCAGATAGCAGGACTGGGAGATTTGTTGGTTTCCCTTGACTTCCCCTACCCTGTCGTCGGTGGAGACGACTGCTTTTAGTCGGTTGAGGGTAGGTCTGCCGAGGATCATATTGTAAGATGACGGTTGCTTGACTACTGGAAAGATAGTTTGCACAATAGCTACCCGTGGAGCCATCCCTCCAGTTACAGGGAGAACTATGCTACCCTCGACGAACACCGGGGTCCCCGAGAAGCCATACAGAGGGGTGGAGATTGGTTTCAACTGATCGTCTTTTAGTTGCATTTGCTGGAAGGCATCATAAAATAAGATGTCTGTTGAGCCCCCGTTGTCGTTGTCTACCAAGATATACCTGACCTTGTGGTTGGCTACAAGAAGGGAGACCACCACGGCATCATCATGTGGGGTCTGTACTCCATCCTGATCGTCGTCCTTGAAGGAGATGGCTTGGTTTGTCTTTCTTCGTTTATGGGGGCCGCTGACGGAGGCCACAGACCTAACATACACTTTACTATTCTGTCTTGAGTTACCCCCAGCGGCGAAGCCCCCACAGATCGTCTTGATAACCTTGGTTGCAGCGACTTCTTGGCCCCTTCGATTAGGTGCTTCTTGGTTGAGCCTAGGAATTTTTCGGAGACCTTGACCTTTTTGGTTCGGATCGGAGGGATGTTCAGGGCTTCTCTTAGGTCGGTAGAGCATTCTCTCTTGCTGCGATCCGGTAAACTCCTTCAGGTGCCCTCGATTGATGAAGGCCTCAATCTGTTGCTTTAGGCCGTGGCACTCTTCAGTGTCGTGCCCATGGTTTCTATGGAACCGACACCACTTCCTTTGATCTTCGTTGAGGTGCTGCGGTCTCAGGGGCCACTAGAGGATCGCTCTGTCTTAGAGTTGCATTAAGATGTTTGTTATGGATACATTAAGAGGAGTGAAGTTCTCAAAGCAAGCGGGGGCCTTGTACCTACCCTCGCGGTCGGGTCTTTTAATTGCCCCACTATGAGGGTCAACAACATCTTTTCTCTTTTTTTTCGTCTCCCATTCCCTTTCTATTCAAAAGGCTTGGTCGTCTTCTGCTAGTGAGGTTAGAGCTGCTAGTCTCAGCTCGGGCCAGGACCTCGTTCATGTCCTCAGGTGGCTGCCTGGTGAGGTTAGAGCTGAAGATTCCGGATTTTAGTCCGTTTTTTAATGCCAACATCTGAACATTGGGATCAAGGTCAAGGATCTCCCAAGTAGCAGTCTTGAATCATGATATATAGACCCGAAACCTCTCTTCTCGATGCTAGATGATGTTGAACAAGCCCTTCGAGATTTTCTTAGGTCTCTTGCTTCAAAGAAAGTGGGACACAAAGGTGTAACTGAGTTCTTTGAAAATGGCGATGCTTCCTGGTTTCAATTGGGCATACCACGTGCTGGCTGCTTTTTCGAGCGTTAGGGGAAATGCTCAATACATGACCGGATCGGAGTGTCGATGTACCATCATGGTAGTTTTGTAATGTTTGAGGTGATTCAAGGGATCTACCGAGCCATCATAAGGTTTAATTTGCGGCATTTGGAAATTTGGTGGGAGTGGAGCCTCAAGGGCTTCTTGTGTGAATGGTGGGTCCTGGATGCTGAGTTAATTCAAGACATTATGATTTCAGTATTTGAATGCCTCGTTGATTTTTTCTTTCATCTCCTCGATTCGTTTGTCTAGGCTAAAGTTACTTTTGGAAGAGAAGCCTCCCCTGGACTTACTGGCATGAGGTGGTGAGGATTCCGTAGTGGAGTGATTGTCGATGGGAAGCTCGTTACTTGGAGGGCTAGCTTACCTGACGGCATAGTGGAGAAATGAAGGTAAAGGCTGTCGACCTTCTCTCCGGACCTCGGCAGCTAGGTCCGTTACCAAGCGGGAGAGCTCTAGGAATTGTGCTTGGCTTATCGGAATAACGGGATGCGCTGTGGCAACTCCTTGGAGATTTTTGGGGGGGTTGACCTCCGCGTGGTGGGGGTTTTGTGCTCCCGGGAGGGTCCGTAGGTCACAACCAGAGGCCTTATGCTCGGACATGGCAGGGAACCTTGAGCCAGACTTTTGGTTGTGGGCAATGTTTTGTATGGGCGCGGTGCTGGTTCTGGCAATTCCCTTTCCAATGTTCCTGGTGGTGTTTTTAGGCGGCATAGCAACAGATGAATTCTTTGGATTTCTTCGTTTCTATTGGTTAGCAAGAGATTGATATTTCCCACGAACGGCGCCAATCTATTGATGCTGAAAATCTACCGCTGAGCTGGAGGTCCAATGTTCGACGGCCCGAGAAAATAACGAAGGGTGATCTAAAGAGTCACCAGAGGGAAAGGGGTAGTGTCTCCAAAGACTCTCTGATGCTTTTGTTAGGACAATGTTTTGAGAAAAATGGGGAGTGATGTGATATCTATGTTTCAATTATGAATTTGAAATTGAAGGTGTCCTTGAATCTACATACTTTGGACTTTTTATGGTGTTTCAAAGGCAGGTTGGCCACGTTCCTGGGATGGCGCAATCTTTGAGATCTCGATTCTTCGGTGAAGGGTCTTGTCGCATGTTCAGGGGCAACTTAATCCCTGCAATTACGCTTACACTTCTGTATGGGGAGTCTACGAGTGACGATGGTTATGTCAACTACTTTCCCACGTGTTGTTCGGTCGTTGAAGGGAGATTGTACACGTGTCATTAGGCTACTGGAGGATGATTTATTAGTGTGGTCACGTGTCATTTGATCATTGGAGGGAGATTGTCCACATGTCATCAGTCTACTGGAGGGTGATTTATCGGTCGTATCAATATCCAAACACAAACCATCTACTTAGAATTCATGGAGGAAACAAAAACATTGTAAATAACTCGAGTAGGTGTTTTTGCTGAATTTGGCAACGAATCCATCAATGGATTTTGCCGTGACGCCTGTATTTCCTCAGATTCTTTGAGTGTTTTTTTTTTAGGTCAAAATGGATTTCTTAACCTCTAGTTCTTCCCATGGTTCCCTGAGTTTGGTTGCTTTAGCTTTGAGATCCTGCAACTCACAAAAAATTTGTTGGCATTCAGATATAGCAGTGGCTAAGGCTTGAGTTAATTCTTGAACTTTGGTCTCAAGCCTTTTCCTTTTTGGAAGTAGGTTTTTGGATTTTGCAAAGGCTATTCGAAGTTCTTGTTTTAACGCTTGCTCACGAGATCTTCATTAGTATACGTCTTGGCAATGTTTGCGCAAGCAAAGGTGTTTATCATTTGTTTCAGTTTTCTCTAAGGTTCTGGAATTCTGCTTGTTTGGTGGCAGTAATAACTTCTATTGGGTCCAAAGTAACAAGCTTGGAACACACTGCTAGAACTGATTCTAGCACACCAGATTCTATATACTGTATAAGCACTTGTGCTAAGAATCGTTTCACCATATCAACCTTTCTCATCTTGGCATCATGAGTTTCTGGAATCACAGAGGGTAATTCTCCTGATCCTTCTATTTCTTCTTTTGGATATTCTGAAAGGTCGGCTCTTAAAGATTCAAATAAAGACTTCACATCAGAGGTAGAATTCTTTGTTGGTTGAGTCTTCTGAAAACCAAAGTTGTATAAATATAAAGTTAAAGAAGAAGAATATAACAAAACTAGCAGGGGTAGACTTACGCCTGAAGGATTAGATGGAGTTGGATCCTCAGTAGATTGATTCGTGGGAGCTGGATTCTCAATAACTTGTTCCAAAAATAGAACCAGGAATTGAGGACTGAGGTAGACTAACATGGAATGATGGCATTAGTTATGATATCCTTCGAGTAGTGGTTGATTCCTTTGTAACTTCAAGATCTTTTGGTGCGGAGTGAACTTCTTTGTGTGTGAGTGGAGCTTGGGTGTTCTCAGTGGGAATTTCAGACGGAATAATAGTGCTGGGAGGATTCAGGTTGTGTAGTGAAAAGGTGTCAGTGGCATCCATATCCATACTTTTTGCTTCATCAGGGTTCTCTTTAATTGTTTATTCTTCGATTTGATATTCTTCTTCTTCTCCAGAAATTTTGACAGTTTTTGTAGGAAGGTCTTTTGCAAGTTGACGCCTCTTTGCGATGCCATCCTTACAGTTTTTGTAAAAGAAGAAGGATTACTAGCCGACTAAAAATATGGATCCTAGAGAAATGAGTAAGACAAGATGCCTTTGGCTTGGCTGTTGTTTTCCTTCTCTTCTCTTACCTGGTATGGGAACCATTGCTCTTGAAGAATTTCCAGGAGAACATGCACTAGTTGTTGCAGTTGCCATAGTAACTTCTATGGATCCTGGGTGACCTGGGATCATGGCGAGTGGTATTGCTTTCATAGCAAAACTACAGGAAGAGTGTGACTTCGTGGAGCGTTTGGATCCTACGTTAAACGTTGGGTTAATCCCAGAATACATGAGAAATTGGGTGAAGTAATATAGTTATCCGTTGTTACCTACCAGTGTGGATTCCATGGCCTCATTGGATTTCCTTTTGGACATAGCTTTGGTCATAATGGATTGAATCATGTTCAGTACATCAGCTGCTGATTTGCTAAAAGGCTTTTGACTGTGAATAGTCCACCAAGAGTAAAACATAATTGTAGTAGAGATGATCTTGAAAATAATTTAGGGAGAATGTTTGCACTAATTGTTCATATGTTTCTTCAATTACTTGGACTAACAAATTAGGATCCGTGATTATGAACCTAGACATCATATTTGGATTCACAGAAACAGTGTGAGGCGGGACTGACTGGACTAGGCCAAACTGACGCGAAGAAAATTGAGGTGAGTAAGGTTCAACAGTGCATTTGTTGTTAGTAGCTTTAAACGATAGTCCATGTATCAGGTCTCTTCAACTAACAAACTCGCCCACATGGCTTTAAAATTGTTATACACGACGGATCCTTGGGTTGTGGCTTCTTTGAAGGAGAGTTTGAGCCAAGAAGATCCAAAAGCATTTCCAGAAAATGGAGTGAAATGAAAGTATCCATGGTTTCTAAATTGTAGAAAAAAGGAAAAACATCCATTAAAGGATTCCATAGCCAAAGCTAATCCATACACAAAATCGATGTTTTTCAGAACATCACTTAGTGTTATCTTGCCAAATACTAATTAAGAAAAATAAGCGTGAGCCAATAGTTGTATGAGCCAAATTGGACCCCCAAGAACCAAAGAAATTCCCGTGCTTAAATATATGAACATCATAAAGACCCGTGTATAGATGGGCCAATACCACTGGACCTAAAGTGATCTCTTCTCTTTGTGCAAGTACAATGGCTAATTTGTAGACTTCCTTAACTAATTTGGTAGCAGAGAAACATAACATGAATTTATAGAGTCAATAAACGGGAAAGACTATCAAATCATCATCTTGGATCCTAGTAGTGGATTTCTTAAGCTCAACAAGAAATGTCCTAAAAGGGCAATTCTTTCTATCCTTTTTCAAGGATTCAGGGAGATTTTTATCCATATCAATATCCTTGTTGGAGTTCCAAGTGGTACCAAAAGATCTCAATCCTGTCATGGCAACTTAATCTTTTAATGTCACGGTCATGGTACCAAATTTAAATAAAAAAACACATTGTGACCAGGAGACCGAAAATGAATCAAAGCTCCAAACAATTTGAGATCAATGGGTGGAGGTTTTTTACAAACTAGCATAAAATCATTAACTCCTACCTTTTGCAACAACTTTTTCTTTTCGCGTGCAATGAGATCAAACCAGTCATTAAATGAGGAATCTGTGCTTGGTCAAGATCTGAGGAGAGTGCATTCAAAACACCTTCATGAAATAGAAGTGAAGAATCCCTGGGAATTGGTGTATCATTCATGATTTCAGGGGAAATTTCAATGGATGTTACTAATGGACCAACATAAAAAGAGGTATCTTTGGGAGGGGTTTAGAGAAGTGTTACAGTTGATCTCCGCAGTCAACGAGGCAAAGGATGAGCTTACACGAGGAAGTCGGTTCATTGGATGAGATTTGGAGCTGGTAGCCATTGTTGAAAGCTGAGATATGAGAGCAATTGCAGAAGAAGAAGAGGAAGACGGTATTGGTTTTGAGAACTTGAAGGGTTTATGATAAGAGAAAGTGGGGAAGTGTAAAAGTGAAAATACTTTTTTTAAATTTTGGTTGTTCTTACCTAAATTTGATTTTAAATTTCAAAATGAACTAACGATTTTCCCTTTGTGAGTTTCTATGGCCGAGTTCCATGGGGAATAACAGTCATTGGTATTGGGTCTTCTTAGAATTTCGGCCGTGACTACCCACGTGTCAACTCAAGTAATGATGACGTTCGCTAGAATCAATTCAGATGTGGTGTTAGGTTCTTGGGATGGATTCATTCTAGCCTGGATAAAGGATTTAGGTACTGTCATGCTTCCCAACTAATCTGATTAAGGAGAAAACATTGCAAACAATTAAAAATTTGAGAATTCTTTATGCTTAATGTGTAATTTAGGAACCTAAATGCTATTAGTCCAAAATTTATAGATCTATAGTGAAATTATCCCACTGGAATGAATTAATTGGTGCTTTGCTTCTAGTTCGCCAAACTCTTCTAACTTCCTAAAGTGAAACTAGAATATGACAATGAATTAAACACCAAAACCGACCGACTTAAAATTAAGAAAAGAAAAGTTGGAGGAAGTTTAGACAAATGTTAATTTCATAAATTCAAAATTCAAAATTCAACTACTATTAACCAGTGTTTTCAGAGGCGAGGGCGTTGGACGACGTGTTTTATCTCAAAGAGACGAGATGTAAGCTCCGAGGCGCTGGGGCGTTTCAAAATTTTAATAAAATAATATTAATTAATTATTTAGAATAATAAAATAAAAATAATTTTAATTAATTGATTTTTATCAAAGTTTAATACTTTACTAACTCTCTATAATGTGATAATTATAATTTTATAAATATTTATATATTTATATATAAATTATATGAAGTATAACTTATATTTTATATTGTTGTAATTTGTAAATGATTAATTAAATAATTTATAACTATTATTAAACTAATAAACATGTATTCGGGAGTCCATCAACAACTTCATCCGGTCAAGCAAGCTCATAAGTTTGGCCCTGCAACTGATTTCTATATTTCTCTCATATTTGTTCAATTTCCATGGGCCTGAAAAAATGAGTTAAAAGGACTGCAGTCCAGTAATGATATTGGACTAAAAGTGATATTGGACTGCAATCCAGCCCATAATAGTTAATAAATAAATAAATATGCCAAATATATATTATACTTTACAGAAGCCCAGAAGGCATATTTTCTCATGGCTCTTAGAAATTTCGAGAGAGAGAGGGCAGAGAAATATTTTTCTCTGCTTCACTTTTCCCATCCAACAAACACTCAATTCCTTCTTTGCCCCCAAGAAAAAAGCAAGAAACAGCGAGCGAGAGTTTTTTCCTTAAAACATCAGTGTGCAATTTTTGTTGGTGCGAGGAAATTGAGTCCAAAAGAGAGATTTTCCTTCATTTTCTTGTTCCTCAAACGGCTTTGAGTCTCTAATGTCTCCAGAGAGTTTCTTTGGTCGTTGGCAGAGTTGTAGCTTGCCGCTCACTAATCCCCACTCTAAATCTTAAAGAAAAGCCGCATAGACGCAGCTCAGCTCCTGGAGAGTGTCTTGAGCACTTACAGAGACCTGGAAAATGGTTGAGTTTTATTCTTCCCAGTCACTTTACTTAACTTTATTTACTTATACGCATATCATTTGAATCTCAGTTTGTCTTTTTATTTTTTTTAGTTCATGTGATTTTAGAACCTATATTTTCGTTGAATCATTGTTTTCTTATGGCATTTCATGTTTTTGTGATGTTATTCGGATGGGATATGTTTGTTTTTGCTTTAGGTAATTGGATTTGAGTAAAAAATCACTGGGCGTACGCCCAAACGCCCGGGGAGTCAAAGGCGTAGGCCTCGGGCATGGGCGAATGCCCAGACCCCAAAATCGTCCGCCCAACAGTACTTCCGCCCCAGGTTTCACACCTTGGGGCATTTTAGCCGGAAATTGCCTCGAGGTGCACCCCAAAAACATTTTTAAAAACACTGCTATTAACATATTCAAATTCCAACCTGGATTGATTTGCTGGATTTAAGTGGGCAAAATGCACATTTTTAAATGAAAAAGTCCGCCATTAAATTTCATAAATAAAATTCATGCGGATATCTTGAGATTATATTTTTCTGTCATGGCACTGCATGGGTGTCACGTTTATGTAGATTTGTAGAAATGGAATTCACGACTCACCTTTGATTTCAACGACCATAGCTGCCATCAATATAATGACGTGAATTAATAGTTAAATCCAAATGTGTCTCCTTGTTATCTTATGTAATCAAAATATATTTTATTCTATAAGCACTAACAATTTGGTAATAATAGAATGTAGGAGTGTGCACGGCAGGGTTGGATCGGTTTAGAAGTTAACCCATGACATAATTTTTTCCACCTATTCTAGTTTAACACATTATGAGTTTTATAAATCTCAACTCTAACTTAACTTATGAAAACTCAGGTTGAGTTCGAGTTGGTTTGTGAAATCAGAACAAATTAAAATAGTTTTAGTTGAATTGGGTAGGATTAGATTCTTGAAGTTTATTTTTTCATATCAGATGCTAAATATTACAAAAATGATTTATAAAGCATTACATTAAATTATTCAAATTCAATATATCTCAAAACTTCAAAAGTCTAAATATCTTACATAAATTGGGGGATAATTGACGATCGTCCTTTTACGAGTAGCTATCCAAGTAGCAGTTCCTTCATCAGATCCACTACATCACGGTTAACACCAGCTATTGATGTCAGAGCGATGCAGCAACAGTTTGATGAGGAGAGGTCAAAAAGGGAGGAGCTTTAGGCACAGCTAGTGCAAGCGAATAATAGGACAGATGGCATGCATACACGTCTCCAGCCCGTTGAGCAAATATTACAACATCTGGCAACAGTCAGGTGTTCTGGGGCAACTCCTATAGCAGAACCTGATATAAGTAAAACAAATTGAACTTGTTTACATTTAAGTTACCAACTGTGGGTATTTTTGGGAAATTATATTTTCATAAGTTAGTAGTTTTAAGGTCAAAACAGTAAAATACTTGTCTAACAGATTAGGCAAGGTTATTGTCATGTCCGTTTGGTAGAATGTGACTAATGGGAAGAAACAAAATCCATTTCGGATCACAAGTTACAAATCGAGGGGTTTCTGACTGAAAACTTTCATAAGTTAGCAGTTTTAAGGTCAAAACAGTAAAATACTTGTCTAACGAACGAGGTGGGGTTACTGTCACATCCGTTTCCTAGAATGTGACTAGTGGGAAGAAATGGAATCCATTTCTAATCATCGGTTACAAACTGAGGGGTTACGGACTAAAAAAAATTCATAACTTAGCAGTTTTAATGTCAAAATAGTAAAATACCTGTCTAACGGACGAGGCAGGGTTACCATCACGTCCGATTGGTAGAATGTGACTAGTGGAAAGAAACATAATTCATTTCGGATCATTGGTTACAAATCAAGGGGTTTCGAACTAAAAATTTCATAACTTAGTAGTTTTGAGGTCAAAACAGTAAAATGCTTGTCTAATCGACGAGGAAAAGTTATCGTCACATCCGTTTGGTAGAATGTGACTAGTGGAAAGAAACAAAATCCATTTTGGATCATGGGTAACAAATTTAGGGGTTTTAGACTAAAAAACTTTCATAACTTAGCGGTTTAAGGTCAAAACAGTAAAATACCTGTTTAACGGACAAGGCTTACCGTCACGTCTGTTTGGTAGAAGGTAACTAGCAGGAAGAAATAGAATCCATTTCGGATCACCGATTACCAACCGTGTCGATATTCGAAAAATTTTACTTTCATAACTTAGCTAGTTTCGGTTTTGGTTTATGTATATTTAAACTGGTGTATATATATATATGAGAGAGACCATGTTATTTATTATATTTTTTATAGGATCCAATTGCAGAGGATAACGTTGAGCAGTTGGACCACAATGACACAAACTTAGCCGACCCATGATTTCATTTTCAGATATTTGTATTTAATTTTTTTTGTATATTTATATTATTGAATGTATTTTAATTTAGTTATTCCTAAATAATATTTTATTAATTTACGAAATATTTTGTATTATTGAATCTGTTTTATTTTGTATTTTTGAATGCATTTCAAACAAGGTTAGTACGTTTTAACAAGAAAAAATCAATAAAATAAATAAAATATTTTAAAAACTATTAGTTATCGCCGAGGGATCCATCCTTCAATATTAGTAATTTTTAGAGAATTTTTTTGAAAAAAACTATTACAATGGATAAATCCCCAGGAATAATATTTTTCAATTTTAATTTTTTTTAAAAAAAAAACACTATATCGACGGTTGGATCCCTTTGTAATAATTTTTATAAAAAATTTAAAAAATTGAAAATATTTAATTCAGTCAACTGAATGATTCATAAAGTCGATTAAATGAAGAACATAACCTAAACACTTAGTCGACTGAATGAAGGATTTTTCAAAATTTTATTTTTTAAGACATTATTACCGAGGGATCCATCCATCAGTGATAAGCATAATATTTTATTATTTTTTTTTGTTAAACTGACTAACAATAAAAAAAATTTTAAAATATCACTAAGGGGCAATTCGTCGGTAATGTCCATCAGTAATAAAGTATCATCGACGGATATTTTTGGCCCTTACTGAAAAACTGTATCATTGAGGTGCTTATTACCAATGGGTACATTACCGAGGGATTCCCTTCAGTGACAACCATTACCAAGGGCAAAAGGACTTTCACAAATGGAAAAAATCCATCAGTAATGAGTTGTTTTCTTGTAGTGGAGGTAGAGTTCAATTAGGAGTGTGATTAATGTTAAGTAGTATGATAGGATTAGAATTCCCACAGACTGGAGTATTCTGATAAGAGTAGAGTTTCCATATGTTTGAGTGTCCTAGTAGAATTAGGATTCTGGTGTGAGATTATCGTTTTATCCTTTGCCACGTGTAGCCATTCGACTGGTTACTCTGTCTTATCAATAAAATTACCTTTTTGACTTATGGAGGGAGCCACGTGTCATTATGTTATGGGTTGCGAAATTTTCCCCATACATCAGCAATGAACTATTATTAGAGTTAATTTGTTTTAGTAATAATTTTAAAAACCTACTTGACATTTGAGGGTGCCAACACTTACCTACCTATTTGTTGATGCCAAAAACCAGTTGGTGCTGACATGGCCTGAGAGCTGAGGTGGCTCGGGTGCTGCTATGGCCTGGACACTGCACAAGTAACAGGAGTGAACTAAAGGCCCTCGGAAGAAAGGGAGGGGACCTCCGAGGGCACTCTGAAGCTTAAGTTAGTAAGGGCTTAAAGGAGAAGCCGAGGGCTCAAAAAGAACCGAGGGTTTAAGCAATTGGAGTGTAAGTAAAGGTGTATCTGAATGAATCGGTGAAGTCTATACCTGGGCTATTTATAGCCATCTGCCCATAAGAAGTCATTGATTACAAGCTCGGGAGAGGGCGTACTATAGGGTGGCGTTCCATAGGGTGGCGATAGGGCTACATGTGCAGGCGACTGTGCATTGTAGGTTGGCGTAGAGTGGCTGTAGAGCAACGTGCAGTAGGGGAGGTCCAGGCGTAGGTTTGTTGGGTCATCCTTCATGGGTCTAAAGATTTCGTCGGGCCGGAGAGTTTACTGAGCCGATCATTGGGCCGGAGTGTCAATTGGGCCTGGGAGTTTGCTGGGCCTGGAGCTTATTCGGGTTAGAGTATCTTGTTGGGCCTGGAGCTCACTTAGGCTAGTGTCCATTGGGCCGAGGAGTTTGCTGGTCTTGGAGTTTACTTGGGCTGGAGTATTTTGTGCCATATCACAAGCTCCCCACTTCCTTGAGTACATTTGTGTGCTTAAGGAAGTATTGTGTGGGTTGGGCTTTCAATGAAGCTGAAGAGGTACGCGCAAGTCAAACCAGTGGTTAGATGGCTGTCCTCGGGAGTCGATTCGTCATTCTTGGGAGATGGAAAGTCGTTTGGGGGAAGCGAAAAAGTCATCTTGAAACCATAAAAGTCTCATCTTTTTTTTGTTTTTTTGCATTAACTCCTTTCGCTCAACGTGTTTTCCCCTCTCATAAAAAAGGGCTCCTGACACAGTTTCTTTTTAAATTGAAACGAGTTTGGTTTCTTGCGGGGCTTGGCTTTACTTTCTACTTTATGGGTCACGGTATGACCTAGAAAGTTCTGATGGTCTTGCTGTTGGGGAGGAAGGGGAGTCAGCAGCTCCTTGAGGGATTTATGGAAGCCAAAGAGGAATACGAGACTACTCTAGAGGAGGATCATGGCTCAACGAACACGGATTTCTTCCTGATTTCAAATGGGGGTCGGGACCTCTTTCAGATTCCGAGCAGGGACAAGGACCTCTTCCAGATTCCGAGTAAGAGCGGTGGAGATCCACTGGTTCATTTAAAGCCAAGAGGGAGGTCGAGGCCGTGTCTTTGGATGGTGGGCTTCTTGGGCCTCGAGTTTCTTGGAACCGAAGAAGAAGAGGAGGGTTGAGGAGGTCCCTTGGGCCTGGGGTTGCTCCTGGCAGGTGAGCGCTTTCAGGCTCAGGAGGGTGTCGTAAAGAAAGCAAAGGGGCTAGGACAGCTCGTGTACTAGACTGCCTAAAAAGCTTGGTGTTTCGGTTTTTCCTTTGTACTTCGAGGTCGTTAGGGCCCTATTTACTTTGTACTTTGAGGTCGTTAGTTGTAATTAATAAAATACCTTTCTTTCATTCATTGTCTCTCATGATATCCTTTCCTTTTACACTTGTATTAATGAAATGATGTTGATTTTGACGAAATATGAGAGAAGTTTTGAATGCTTGTACTAGAAGAAGTCTTGGTAGAGCGTTTGATAAACGTCTAGACCCTAGAGAACATGGCCGAGCGTTTGGAACGTAGTTCAAACGCTCAGGCTTTGGAGAATTTTGGCCTAATGTTTGCAGCGCAGCTCAACGCTCGGACTTTGGCGAGTACGGCCGAGCGTTTGCAGCGTAGCTCAAACGCTCGGACTTTGGCGAATACGGCCAAACGTTTGCAGCGTAGCTCAAACGCTTGGACTTTGGCCAATACGGCTAAGCATTTGCAGCGTAGCTCAAACACTTGGACTTTGGCGAATACGGCCGAGCGTTTGTAGTGTAGCTCAAATGCTTGGCCTTTGAAGAACTGGTCAGAGCATTTGATAAGCAGTTCAAAAGCTCAGACTTTGGAGAAAACGGCCGAGTGTTTGCAACACAACTCAAATGCTCGGACTTTAGAGAACATGGCCGAATGTTTGCAACGCAGCTCAATTACTCGAACTTTGGAGAACTTGACCGAGTGTTTGCAACGCAGCTCAAACACTCGGACTTTGGAGAACTTGGCCGAGCGTTTGCAACGCAACTCAAACGCTCGGATTTTTGGAGAATATGGCCGAGCATGTGCAACGCAACTCAAACACTCGAACTTTGGAGAACTTGGTCGAGCGTTTGCAATGCAGCTCAAATGCTCAGACTTTTGGAGAATATGGCCAAGCGATCCAGACTTAGAGAAATTATGTTCATGCTATTTCCTCCTCCTTGTGTATGTGGGCTTTTTTCTCCATTTTGGGCCTATTAGGTTTTCCTTTCTGTAGGCACAACAAACGATGACGGCTGACAATAAATGGCGGCGCATTGGTGACAACAGAGGGCGTGTTTTAGCGACAACTGGCACCTCAGTGTTTGGGAACGGCGCTTGGGGGACAGTAGGGGGCGCGTCCTGACATGCTGAGTTAATGCCCCTTGTTATTGCTGCCATAGTCTTTATATAAGGCAATTCCCCGTCACTTCAATCCTCACTTAGCATTTTTCAAGAGTACAAGTTCAGTAAGAGATAGTTTGAGAGCACTCAGCCTTCTTAGAAGTCTTCCTCGAAAGCTTTTCTAGGTGAGATAGGATGTCTGGTGGTAGCGACACTAGTGGGGCTTTGTCGAGGAAGTTAAGGGAGGTAATGGGTGTCTCTTCTAGTGGCGAAGTATCCTCTCGGGAGATGGCCCGTAGGGGTGAGGGTCTTACCCTCGTGCCTTATGAAAAGGGTGGAGAGAAGAGCGAGGATGGAGAGTCATATGGGGGGGAGGATGTCCGGGCGTCAATGATCATTAGGGACGATGCCATAGATACTAAAAGAGAAGAGTGGATGTTTGAAGCGAACTCCATTCCAAGTGTGGTGGAGGAGGCCAGTCTTGTGAGGACGAAGATTAAGTATAGAATTCCCCTAGAGTACCATATGAGGGCTCCGGAGGGTGGGGAGAGAGCTTGCGATGCCCTTTCAAGCTAGGTGCCTTACGAGCTGTGTGTTTACGAACACCAGTTTAAGGATGGGCTTAGGCTCTCTTTTCACCCGTTCCTATGCTCGGTGCTCAGATACTTTGGTATCGCACTGAGTCAGCTGGTGCCAAACTCGGTCCGGTTGATCCTGACATTCATCGCAGTGTGTCAGGTGGTAGGAGGGGTGATGAACCTGAATGTGTTCAAGGCCCACTTCCAGCTATCCTGGCTTGGCCATTTTGGGTGGGTTATCGTTAGCTCGAGGCGACGAAAGAAAGTATTGAAGGAGAAACCCTCTTCCATAAAGAGGTGGAAGAGGGTTTTTTCTTTCTTCGGAGTGTTGAGAGCTTCAACGTTCCCCTTATTTGGAGTTTGGAGTGTGTTGGCAAGTGCAAGAGACCGCACCTCCTACGCCGAGAGCAGGAGACGTTGGAGGTGATGCAGGCCGTGTCCTTGGACATCGAGGTGCTTGGAGATAACGAAGAACTCTACAGGCGCGACCTGTGTCCTCCGAGCCTCGAGCATGGTAGCCCTTGGTTTTTTAGTTTTCAGGAATTTTAGTTTTCTTTGCAAGTCATTAATGTTTTGCTTTTCGCGCACACATGGAGATGGATACAAGAGCTAGGCGCATGGCTCGTGAGAGGAAGAGGACTACGGAAGCTGGTGGTTCTGCGCAATCGCAACAGAAGAAAAAGGCGAAAGCCCCAACCGCGGTGCCAATGCCGACAGATAGTCCCTCGAGGCCCCTGGTTTCTGAGGAGTGGGTGGATCTGATCGCGCCCACTCCTCCCCCGGTGGGCCTTAAGGGTGGATGACTCCGTGTTTGCCCACCCGAAGGTCGCTCGAGAGCACCTGGTGCTGGGGATCCCTCCCCGCGATATGGTGGATATTTCGACGAGCCCCATCGAGGTACTTTGCTCGGCCGCGGAGGTCAGCTTGTCTCAGGTAATGCTTCTTTTTCCTACCATCCTTTCCTTGGTTCTCATATTGCCAACTATTTTTTACAAGGCCATTTTTCGTTTTAGGCCGGAGTCCTTACTGGGGTGCTTTCTCGGTGTACTATGGATATGGCTGATCGTTTGGCCAAGGCTAAGTACAAATTGGAGGAATCCTAAGGCTTAGTCCATGACCTGTCTCGTGCCCTTGAGACGCGGAGAGGGATAGGGCGAAGGTTGTTTTTGAGAGGGACCACCGGTGTCAGGCTGAGGATGTCCTTAGGGAAGAGTTGGACCTGATCCTGTCCGAGTTGGAAAAGTTCCGAAAGAAGACAGTAGAGAGGGACTGGATTCAATCCGTACTGGACGAGGTCCGTCACCAGGCCGTGGAGAAGGAAGAATCCTTGACAGAGAAGGGAGCTGCCCAGTACCTTGAAGGTTTTAACGAAGCCAAAAGAAGGGCTACATCCCTTTTTTCGGAGGTGGATTTTTCTGGCCTTGACTTGGCGGCTGAATTAGAAGAGTTCGGTGCTGCTGCTTCGGGAGGGGGCATAGAGGATACTGCTATAGCTGGCGTTTAGGAGGAACCAGGGAGCAAGGCCCAGCCAGCCCCAGCAGGCGAGGCCAGGGAGGCAAGAGATGGCGAAAAGAGGGGGTGACGACGAGGCCCATGAGGTTTTTGCCTCTCGGGAATAGACTTGTTTTTGTATCCGGGGTCGATAGGGCCCGACTTTTGTACTCCCTTTTTAACTTAAGAAAATTATTGAATTCAGACTTTCAACTTTATTGAATTTTCGCTTTTACATTTCAGTGATAAAATTTTCGGAGATTCTCTGCGTTTCAAGTACGGGGGATGGGTTTGCCATCCATATCCTCGAGCTCATAGGTGCCGACCCGACAAACTTTCCGGATCCGATAAAGGCCCTCCCAGTTTGAAACGAGCTTTCCTGTGTGGCGAGGATGAGACACTTCACTTTTCTGAAAGACGAGGTCATGCAGCTTGAAGTCCTTGAGCCGAACCCGGGAGTTGCGAAATTTTCCCCTACATCAGCAATGAACTATTATTAGAGTTAATTTGTTTGAGTAATAATTTTAAAAACCTACTTGACATTTGAGGGTGCCAACACTTACCTACATATTTGTTGATGCCAAAAACCAGTTGGTGCTGACGTGGCTCGGGTGCTGATATAGCCTGGACCCTGCACAATTAACAAGGGTGAACTAAAGGCCTTCGGAAGGAGGGAAGGGGGAGACCTCCGAGGGCGTTCCGAAGCTTAAGTTAGCAAGGGCTTAAAGGAGAAGCCGATGGCTCAAAAAGAACCGAGGGCTTAAGCAATTGGAGTGTAAGTAAAGGTGTGTCTGAATGAATCGGTGAAGTCTATATCTGGGCTTATTTATAGCCATTCGCCCATAAGAAGTTATTGATTACAAGCTCGGGAGAGGGCGTACTCTAGGGTGGCTACAGGGTGGCGTTCCATAGGGTGGCTGCAGGGCAGTCGTGGTAGGGTGGCGGTAGGGCTGCGTGTGCAGGTGGCTATGCATTACAGGTTGGCGTAGAGTGGCTGTAGAGCGACGTGTAATAGGGGAGGTCCAGGTGTAGGTTTGCTGGGCCATGCTTCATGGGTCCAGAGATTTTGCCGGGTCGGAGAGTTTACTGAGCCGATCATTGGGCCGGAGTGTCCATTGGGCCGGGGAGTTTGCTAGGTCAGGAGCTTATTCGGGTTGGAGTATCCTGTTGGGCTTGGAGCTCACTTGGGCTAGTGTCCATTGGGCCGGGGAGTTTGCTAGTCTTGGAGTTTACTTGGGCTGGAGTATTTTGTGTCATATCACTATTGTTTGGGAAATTACATTTACCTACTTTGATTGTCTTTGACTAAACAAAATTTGTTAACACTTAACAGAAATGATTAAAAGACAAAACTGACCTTATATAATACTTTTATTTTCTTTTTTCTTTTTCTTCTTTTCTCTTCATTTTCTTCATTCCTATGTATTTCTCCATTACAACCACCTCCCACCTTTCTCTCTCCTCACTCCACAAAAAAAAAATTATTTCCTCTTCTCTTCCCTTATTTTCTTCTTTCTCTTCTTCCTCTCCAGATCAAGATCGAGCGTGTAGCCTATAACCCTCATCTGGTCTAGGGTGGCTAACGCAATCCTGATCTGGTCTCTGCTCGAGCGCCATCGAATATAAGTTTTTAGCACCGGATCTGTTTTAAAAGTACTCCAAACTTTAATTTTTAGAACTACACCACCATCACCCTAGAATCAGTTAAGATATTTGTTGAATTTATATTGTTTTTATCATGTTCTCCAGAAGCAACATCTGATAAGATCTGTTGTTTCATTAATTTGAGGTTGCACTGACTGCCACTTGATTAACCAATAACAGGTTGATAATACAGATCTTGGATTAGATGAAGAAGACTGCTGGTTCAGCCATACATCAGGATTTGAGGGGATCACTTCAGCTCCTACAGTGCTTTTCGATTGTTGAACTGAAATGAATTTATCACTTGAGTCGTTTTGGGTTCACAGTAGTCATCATTGGGTTTAGCCAAAGTTTGAGTCAGGCTAGACAACCAATAACCTGCAAATTATCCTGAATCTGCCTAACTAGAGAACCATATTGACCAACGAGCCTTTGAAGGATGAGATGATTTGATTTGTTGATTGCAGTTGGCAACCATTAGAGGAGTGGAGTTCAACACCTTACAAATTCCAGATGGATCTACACTGACAAGCATACCAATAGAAACAGGTAATCCTATTTTCTCCTCAGACACTTTTACTCCATAGTCTTCAAATAGAAGAGCTTCTGGGACACATCCTAGTTGCAGAAGTCGTTGATGCTGGTGTGCGAGTCCACTGCGGAGCAATTAGAGGAGAGGCAGAGCACTGAATTAGTTGTGCAGTGTTTGGTCCATATTTATGGGCTTGTTTCGCTTAAATTTTGGGTATTATTTGTTTGATTAGTGAGTTTTCAGTTGATGTTTGCCTTATTCATGGGAGAGGCATGTCTCGTTTGCAGGAAAATAGGAGGAAAATGGTGAAAATGGAATGTAGATAAAGATGCGAAAGTTGAATGCAGTGTTTATAGGATACAATGAACTCTGGTGATTGAAAATACCGTTTCCTACGAGGATACATCCGATTTTGGTTTGAGAAAGATGAGGTCGAACTCGCTGTTGGATCCAATTTTGAGCTTTTAGAGGACATTAGGATTTGCCTCATAAGTTTTACTCTACTAATATTTCAGAGATCTAAGGAGGAAAGCTACACGAGAGGGAGATGGGAGATTCTTTGCAATCTGACCATAGATTTTAATAGCTGAATCTAAAAAAAAGGGAGTAAAATTAGTGTGAATTAAAGAAAAAAAAGAGGGAAAGGGTATTTTTGGGTTTCTAATAAAAATACTAAAGTGGATTTCATTACTGATCAAAAAGTAAACGATTGACTATGGGTAAAACTATTAGGTGGAGGTTTTTGTTAAAAAATTCAAATTTTCGACTATGACAAAATAAATAAATGTAATTTCTTAAACAATAGGTAGACAAGTGTCGAAACGTTCAAATATCATGTGGATTTATTAGTTTTCCCATTCGTTTATATATGACATTTTTTCAATCGAGTTTATCCCAAAATCTGTCTAAACAATGAAATTTTTGTTAGTCGGGACTGTATATATAAACAATAAATATACATATTTGAAAACAAAAGAAATATAAATATTGATGATATTTTTTTCACAAGCAAAAACATATTTTTGTATTTTTTTTTACTTGAATACATATATTTTTTTTCATACAGTTCAAAATCATTAACATTTCTTTTCATTGCAAAAGCTAACAAAAAGAAAACACTTGTACTACTTCTATTTACAGTTGTTCTCTACGTGATCTCATTTTTTGGTATCGACATAGGATTTTCTTGTTTTCATTACTATCAAAAATATCTCTGTAAACCGAGGTTCAAACCCAAGAGGGGGGTCTAATTAGATTTTAAAAATTTTTGCTAATTACTTTGCAAGTTTTAAAACAATTAAATTCACAAAGCACACAAATGAATAATATGCTTAAAAGTAAAAGAGTTTAAAGAATAGAAAGTGAAAACTTCGTTTCTAGTGGCTCGGTAATATTGGGTTCCTTCTGACCCTACGTCCACTCTCTTCAAGGAACCTCCTTGAAGTAATCCACTAAAACTTTAGTCGTACAACTTCATGGCTGTTGCATAAACCTTACAACCGATCTCTTTCTCACGGAAGCTACAATGAAATGTTTAATCCTAAACACTCTAAGAGTTGTACCAACTCTTTCCCTTTACAATAAATGAAATTTGTTGTAAAGTATATGGTAGAGAGACAACAATAAGTGTTTTTACAAATGAACAATATCTCTCTTTCAAGAACAAGCTTGAAGAATTGCTCAATAATAAATTTTTCAAAGCTTTTAAGAATTAATGAACTATCTTATGAATTGAATGTGTTCTCTTTTTTTTTTTTTTTAAAAAATGCTCATTAAAGTGGATTTATATAGCCTTGAATGAATGTGACCGTTTGATACTGTCTTTGTAGGTTTGGGGCAGTAAATGCTCAAGTCTCGTATCTTAAACGGTCATATTTTCGAATTACCAGTTGACTGGGTCCTTGTACCAATCATTTGGGTCAAGTAAAGATTTTTCACTTTTTAGGCTAAGAGAGAGTATCAATCGACTGGGTCAGAGGACCAGTTGACTGGGTGAAGTTTTCAGTTGATTGGGTCCTCAACACTAGTCGACTAGGAACTTTCTGTCTCATATCCCAGTCGACTAGGAACTTTTTGAAAAACAGTTTTTGACTTAGAAACTTTTTATATTTTTAGTTTTGTCAAAGTCTTTTGTAAATTGAGTCACATATCAAGCTATGTAATTGAATATAGGAGATTTACAATTTTTTCAATTACCTTAATGCCTATTCTAGATCTTTTGTCTTGTTTTGGTGTTTGAATCGTGTTGAGTTCTTGCATCTTGTTTCCGTACTGAATGTTTTTACCGCTTAAACACTTAGATAAAACTGTTAGTGCAATTAGAGTAGTGTTTTGTGATTATTAAAATCAAATACGGGTCAACAATCTCTCCCTTCTTGATGATGACAAAACTAGAGAGAGAAAAAAACAGTTTTAAAAACTAAGTGTTGGATTTTAGAAAAATTTGGGCAGTCTCCTCTGTTTTTCGGATTAAAACCAACCTGTTTAGCATTCAAATGCATTTTAAATACAATTATATCAACCCAACCAATCAATGCAAGATAGTATTTACATTTGTCAACATGTTCGGAGCAATGCTCCCCCTAAATATATGCTATATTCTAAGTTTATATAAAGTTTTCTTTTATACATTGATTTTTCTCATTTTTCTCCTCTATTTTGACAATAACATAAAATGGAGTGGAAACTTAAAAAATAAGTAAAATAAACAGCACAACCATGAAGATAAGGTAAAACCAAACTTGTGTGCAACAATTAGGTATGATTCAGAATTGAGAAGATTACCCGGAAAGAATAAGAAGTTTCCACACTAGTATAAGCAGTTAAAGCATATAAGTGAGCAAAAAGTGCTCAAACTAAATAATCTATTGCTTATTAGTATATGAGCCAAAAGCGAAATAACTGAAAAATAAGCATTTATACACAAACATCCATACATCATAAGCTTTGGAAGCTATTTGAATATCGAGTACAGGCAAATGAATGTATGTGAATAAAAAGATGTCCGTACTAAGTATCCATGTAGCTATATATGTACATAACAATAAGATAAAAACAAAAAGCTCTACGAGTGGGGGAATCAGAGCTGTCTCAAAGAAGATCCTGAAGCTTAGCCAAAGAGCCCTCTGTGTGCTCTCGGTGTAACTCAAAATCGTCTCAGAGTGTGCAGAGGTCATGATGCATATGATCAATAGAAGAGCTTAAGCTCTGGAACTCAAACTGCATGGACATCTGAAGGCTTGCCATAGCTTGAAGTATGTCATTGTAACTAGCCTGATCAGCACTAGAGCCATCGTGCTATGGACTAGGTGCTCGTGCATCAGTGTCCATAGCAATGAGAGGAGGTGCATCACCAGGAACCTTGTCGTCCTCCTCGTTACTGTGACCCTCTCCAATCTTAATGTTCATCCCGGCCTTGGAGTAGATCATCCCATCTAGGATAGTGCACCCCATCTTATTCAGAGAAGAAACATTCATGATGTCCTTGGAGCCGATGTCTTGAGCCTCTGAGGATGGTAGGGGGACTAAAAAATAATGGAGGATCAAGGTGATAAGCTTCCCATATGAGAGGCACCTGGAGTCACTCGCTTCGCCGTTAATCATGTTGGCGAGCAGTAGGGGGTAGATATTGAAATAGTGTCATATTTTGAGACACTAAATCAATACCACATCCATCTTAGAAAGATAGCCCTGACTCCCGAGCCTCGGGTGGATGGTCCAACTAACAATGAGATTAAACAGCTTTGAGTCGATGGGTATGTCACTACATTGATGAAATGTAGTGGGCCTAAAGATATATTTAGGGTTGCCCTTAACAATCTGGCACGCCTCATCGTTATCAAAGTTGTCTGGCCATCCATCAAGACTCCGTTGAACCCTTCTCATAGGGATCCTCAAAATATTGACTAATAGTTCAATATTCACCTC
The DNA here is from genome assembly GCA_023935145.1 of Bretschneidera sinensis. Taxonomy (NCBI): domain Eukaryota; kingdom Viridiplantae; phylum Streptophyta; class Magnoliopsida; order Brassicales; family Akaniaceae; genus Bretschneidera; species Bretschneidera sinensis. Next base: position 76,790,411 of record CM043697.1, on the reverse strand, counting down.
GAATTCTATGCCCATGACGTTGGTTTTAAACCTAAGAGCCAAAGGACTCGGTTTAACCAGGTTGGCGTAAAATTGGTGAATTAGGCGAGGGTAATATTTTTGGTGAATGTTAATAAGTTGTGTTAACTGTATCCCCTCGAAAGTGGGTAAGATATCAAATTTTACATGACGGATAGAATCAAAATCAATGAATCTACCTGTCATGATTTTCTTGTGGCGAATGAAGGAGTTATACCTATCTTTTGCGGCTTGACTCCTGAAAAGTGAGTTTTCGAGCCCAGTCCTCGCCTTCTTGCTCGAAGAACCTGCCAACCCCTTTCCGTTGGCGTTCAGTGCCAAGGACTTTATAGACTAAGGCTTTGTAGGCGCGTGAAGTCCTTCAACGGTGGTTTTTATGCGTATTCTTTCCGACATTATTGAAAAATTGTTTTAGAGATAGATTTTGGGAAATGTGGAGTTTTCAACCATGAAAAGTTGAAAATTGGATGATTTAGGATAGGATTGAGGTTTCTATGGAGTGGTTTTTAGAGATTTTGGACTGAAATCAAAGATTTTCTAGAGAGAGAAAGCTTAAGGTTTTCAAAAATGACCTAAAAAGGGAAAAATCTGAAGAGACTATTTATAGAATTGCGATACCAGTCGATTGGGTTAGTGTACCAGTCGACTGGGTTCTTCATAATTTTGTGAACTTTTTGACATACCAGTTGACTGGGTGAACCATACCAGTCGACTGGGTAGGCCACCAAAATTTCAAATTTTGGCTCTAAACAATGTCTTGTAGTACCAGTCGACTGGGTGCTTTGTACTAGTTGACTAAGCCCTTCAGAAAATTTAAAATTTTGAGCTCTATCTTGAAATTTTAGCATGAAATTGTTTATTTATGCCATCTTGAGTGAGATATATATTAAATAAGAGTTAATACTCATTCACTAGATGTCAAGTATGCATATGATGAATGTTGATGTAATCAAATATACATTTTATCATAGTCTATCAAGCTCATCAATAGTCTAATTTTGCAAAAGCTATCTTCACTTAAGGGTTTTGTAAGAATATCCATTATTTGGTCTTCTGAAGGAATGAATTCTAATCTAATATCACCTTTTTTAGCATGGTCTCTTATAAAGTGATGTCTTATTTTTATGTGTTTGGTTCTAGAATGTTGAATATGGTTTTTGGTCAAGTTAATAGCACTAGTGTTATCACAATGAATTGATATATCTTTAAAGTTCATGCCATAGTCTTCTAACTGTTGTTTCATCCACAATACTTATGCACAACAACTTTCAATTGCTACATATTCTGCTTCGGTGGTTGATAGTGCAACCAAATTTTGTTTCTTGGAGAATTAAGAGGTTAACATTGCACCTAAAAATTGGCATGTTTCGCTAGTGCTTTTTCTATCTAGTCTACAACCCACAAAATCAGCATCTGAATATCATATAAGCTCAAAAGTTGATTTTCTAGAATACCATAACCCTAGGTTTTGAGTCCCTTATAAATATCTAAGGATTCTTTTTACTGTAATTATATGCGATTCCTTAGGATTAGCTTGAAATCTAGCACACATGCATTCACTGAACATTATATCAGGTCTACTTGCATTTAAATAAAGTAAAGCTCCCATCATGCTTCTATAAGTTTTAGTATTTACGCACTTACCTTCCTCATCTAGGTCAAGTTTTTGTAGAGGTGCTCATAGGAGTGCCAATTAACTTTGAGATTTCCATCCCGAACTTCTTTAATAGGTCTTTGGTGTACTTTGATTGATTGATGAGGATGCCTTCTTTCAATTGTTTGATTTGAAGTCCAAGAAAATAGGTAAGCTCTCCTATCATGCTTATTTCAAATTCACCTTGCATGCACTTAGCAAACTCTTGACACATAGATTCATTAATAGCACTAAATATAATATCATCAACATATATTTTTATTAATAGTGTGCCATTTTTTTTGAGTTTTTGTGAAGAGTATTGTGTCTATTTTTCCTCTTGTAAAATCATTTTCAAGTAAAAACTTACTTAGTCTTTCATACCATACTCTTGGAGCTTGCTTAACCCATAGAGAGCTTTAGAATGCTTATAAACATGGTTTAGAAGACTAGGATTTTCAGATCCAAGAGGTTTCTTAACATATACCTCTTCTTTTATAAACCCATTTAAAAATGCGATTTTTACATCCATTTGAAATAGCTTAAACTTATTAAAGCAAGCAAAGGCTAATAGCATATGAATAGCTTCTAATCTAGCTATGAGAGTATAGGTCTCATCAAAATCTATTCCTTCTTCTTGATTATATCCCTTAGCAATTAGTTTAGCCTTGTTCCTAGTTACCATTCCATTTTCATTCATCTTATTTTTAAATACCCATTTAGTTCCTATTATAGTGTGATTCTTTGGTCTAAGAACTAGATTTCATACTTTGTTTTTTCAAATTGATTTATTTCTTCTTGCTAATCATTTTTCCAGTCAACATCCTTCTCGGCTTTTACAAACATCTTAGGTTTTACTTGAGATAAATAAGCTACACAATTGCAAATATTTCTAATAGAGGAACGAGTTCTTAACCCTTGTGAAGGATCACCAATCACTTGATCGATTGGATGATAATTCACATACCTCCAATCTTTGGGAAGACTATCCTCTTGTTGATTTGTAGATGGTTGATCAAGAATGAGAGCATCTACCTCTTGACTTGCTTGAGGTTGGCTCTCCTTCGGATCAACAATGGGAGTAGGTGTTTCTATTCTTGGAATAAAATCTACATCATCATTAAAAGAGACTACTCTATTACTAATTAGATGACTCATCAAAGGCCACAAGTAGATCCAACCCAAACCGATATAATGGGTTGGGTTGGGTTGGGTCTTTTTAGAAGTTGGGTTGGGTTGGTTTGAAATTTTTTTGAACCAGATGGGTTGGGTTGGGTCATGGGTTCAAAATTTTCAAACCGATCCAAATCGGTAACCCGGTCAAATATATAATTATATTATATATATTATATTTATTAAATATAAAATTATGTTTAAATAATTATAGTATAATGAATGAGTAAAATTATATGTAGCACAGTCCAAATTCAAACAGCCAAACAGGGCATAGCTTGTTGTAATTAGATAATAGAATGATGGATATTTTTGGAAAAAGAAATTACAATTCACTAAACCTAGCCTCTCTTATTGAAAATTTCAGTCTCATCATTATCTCTTTCTTCGTTTCTTTGTGGGGGCTGTGGGGCTATCGTTTTCTTTTGAAAGAAACCCAAGTAGGAATGTGAAGTTTGGTGAGAGAAAGCCAAAAAGGTAAGTAGTACTATGCAGTCTTCCTTTTCCTTAGAAAGTGCTGGCCTGGTTTTTGCACTTTTCCTTTTCCTTTTACACTTTTCCTTTTCGAAAACAAACAGTACCAAGTTTGGAACCAATGTTTTAATTGCCCTCAGGCTTTTGTATTTTCAAATCTAATGTTAACTTTCATTTTCTAGAGTTTTATGTTTGTTCTCTTTAATATGGTTAAACATTCTTTAGTTTTAAGAAATGGGGAATTTTGATTATAGCAAGGATATATAGCTGACGCTAAATTAAGACACAATCAATTATGCATCTCCCTGTAACTAATTGGTAGTAATAAGTAAATATCAACAATAAGAAATCCTTGGAAAAAAACTATAAGAAATCTTTAATAACTTGCCTTTTTGGATTAGAAAGCACATTTAGTTAATAAAATATTTTATTATGAAAAATATATATTTTATTACGAAGATTTTTTGAAAGGTTTACCCTTTTGAAGAGGATTCCCACCAATTATGAATAAGTTAAACTTTAATTAAACTTTACTCATAAATAATTAATTTTCCATAAACAAACAAAACACTCCTTAAAATATCATATTGATATAAAAAAAATTAAATTACTTTTCCTTGGGCTTACAGAAATTCGTTTGATTTTCACCTTCAGTGTTACTTTCTCTTCTACACTAAAACAATGTACAGTTCATTTCATGGATTTAGCATTGAAAACTATTGACCCATTTGAGAAAGTAAAGAACACATAGTTTGTTATACTTCTAGTCATCTCGTTTGATTGGCGAATTTTGGTGTGTTGTATGTTGGAAAGGGTATCTGTTAATACTTATTTTCATAACAATATCTAAGATGTTAACAAAAATATTGAATATTAGTTTATATAAAGCTGATGCACACAACTTTTACTTGAAATATGTATGGATTTGGTTTTGGATTTAGTATAATATTTTTTTGTTATGTAATATGTATGATTTAATTTTTTAGTAGAAAAAATATATCAATCCGGTGACCCAAACCGACTAGAATGGGTTAGGTTGAGTTGAGGTTAGATGGGTTCATGGGTTGGGTTGGGTTGAGATTTTTTCAACCCGGTATGAATGGGTTGGGTTGAATTTTTAGGCTAAACCGACCCAAACCGACCCATGCTTACCCCTAGCCACAAGTATGGATTCTTCAACCACTAGATTTCTTTTGTTAAAGACTCTATAGGCTTTATTAGAGGTTGAATATCCTAAGAATATCCCCTCATTGGTCATTGAGTCAAGTTAACCAAGTTAGTTTTATTGTTATTTAGGATAAAGCATTTACAGCCAAAGGCATGAAAGTAAGAGATATTAGGTTTTCTACCTTTCCATAATTCATATGGAGTTTTATTTAGCATAAGTATAATTAATACTCTATTTAAAACACAGCAAGAAGTATTTACAGCTTCCACCCAAAAATATCTTGGCAAATTATTTTTCACAAAACATTGTTCTTGCAAATTCTTCTAGAACTTTATTTTTTCTCTCAACAACTCTATTTTGTTGAGGAGTTCTAGGAGCTGAAAAATTGTAATCAATTCCATTTTCATCACAAATTTTTGAAAAACTTTGGTTTTCAAATTCCTTTCCATGATCACTTCTTATACTAGAAATAAAAATTGTTTTTTCAATTTGAAACCTTTTACAAAAGTTCACAAATCCTATGTAAGCTTCATCCTTGTAAGCAATAAAAATAACAAAGGTATATCTTGAATAGTCATCAACAATAACAATAGCATATTGATGGCCACTTAGACTGATGGTACTTATTGGACTAAACAATTTAATGTGTAGAAGTTCCAATGGTCTAGTAGTTGAGACTATATTTTTTTATTTGAAAAAAATTCTAGTTTGTTTTCCCATTTGACAAGCATCGTATACATTGTCTTTTTCAAATTTAATTTTTGGAAGTCCAATGGCTAAATCTTTTCTTGAAATGATTTTAAGCAAATCCATATTCACATGGCTAAGTCTTCTATTCCATAGCCATAGGTTTTCACTAAATTCGGGAAAACATTTTTCATTTTCCGAATGCAAAGATTTTAAATCAACTATATAGACATTTTCGTGTGTATGGCCAACAAACTTGATCTTATTACTCTTGATGTCTATAACTAAACAATGAAAGGTTTCAAATATGACTTTGTTGCCTTTGTCACATAGTTGACTAATACTAAGCAAATTTGGCTTAAGGCCTTGCACATATAATACATGATCAATGGTTGAGAAATCATTACCAACTTTTTCATGCCTGATGATCTTTATCTTTGTGTTATCTCTAATGGTGACATGTCCACCATCCCTTAGAGTTAGCTCTTTGAATATACTTTGATCACCGGTCATGTACTTTGAGCATCCATTATCAAGGTACCAATAGTTACATTTTTCCTTGGTGTTGAGACATCTATATTACATAAGGATACACAATTGCACTCTTAGGTTTCCAGAATTCTTGGGTCCTTTGGGGTTAGTTCTAGAAAATACGGTTCCTTTAGGGACCCATACCTTCTTAACATTATAAGGTGCTCTATAATTATAGACATGTTGATGATGCATTATCCTGGGATAATAGTTATTGAAATTTTTAGGATTTCTTAATTGTGTATGTGTATAGTTCCTTGGATAAGCATTCCTAGGATACATGTTTCTATTATTAAAGTTATGAACATACATATTATTACTAAGAAATGTATGATGGTAGCTCCTAGGATGTGCACTTGTGGTGTGCGCATACACATTATTTTTAGAATACAAATGATTGTAATTCCTAGGATGTTCATGTGTAGTGTGAAAGTTATGAGTATACATATTATCTCTAGGATGCACATGATGGTTACTCCTAGGATGTGTATTTCTAGTATACGCATTTCTTGAATGATCATTTCTAGCATTTACATTTCTCGAGTTAGCATACATATATGCATGAGTATATCTAGGATGCTTAATTATAGTATATGCATTAGAATTTAAATTCACATTCTTAGACCTACTAGCATATATTGAATGAGTGCTTTTAATCTTGCTAGAGGTCTTGAAAATGGAGACTTCATTCAAACATGTTGTTTTCATGAACAAAATCTCTTTAGACTTTTGCTTGCCTAATGGAGAATAACCCAAGCCGGATTTTCCTCCATTTAACCTTTGGCTAGATAGTACTTTATCTAGCTTTTCTTTTCCAAGCATAAGTCTAGATATGGTGCTATTCAATTCCAATATTTTCTTCTTTAAATTTTCATTTTCATTTTTAGAAAATCTTGTGAAGAATCATAAAGCATGAAAGATAGTTTTTATTTTTCTTCTTTTAAGCCTTCCATCTCTTTGGAAAGAGATGAGACTTCATTGTTTAGGATGATATTCCTAGAATCGAATTTCTTCAATTCTTCATGCATCTCATTTATAACTTTAATCAACTCTTCACTACTACTAACAATGTTATTATTAGAAAGGAAATAAGTTAATACCTCATTCTCATCGTTGATTGCCATTAAACATAGGTTAGCAACTCCTCATATCTAAATTCATTGTCCGAAGTTTCTTCTTCTTCGTCATCACTCTATGTGGTTGCAATCATAGCTTTCTTTTTGAAGCTCTTATATAGTTTTCTTGTTGTTGATAATTGGCCTTGATGTAACTGAGCTTCTTGCAACCGTAGCACATAGGAGGTTCTCTTTTTGGAGTGGAATCCCTTGTGTAAGGTTTCTTGCTCTTTTTTGAGAACTTCTGAAACCTTTTGGTGATTAAGACCATCTCACCACCTTCTTTGCTGCTCTCATTTTCCTCTTCTTTTTCTTCCTCTTTGTTACTTGTAGAGGCCTTAAGAGCAACCCTTTTTTTTTCTTCTCATTATCATTAACAATGGGATTCATTTCCTCCATCCCGTATGTTAATAGTGATCCGAGAAGTGTTTCAACATCAAGTTTGTCGAGATCTTTAGCCTCTGTGTTGACCGTCTTCTTTTCTTTCCAAGTGGATGACAAAGACCTTAAGATATCCCTTGGTATTTCAAACTCTTCAATGTTCCTACCAAGAAGCTTTAAGCCATTAACAATAGTGGTGAAACGTGGGTGTATCTGCGAAATTATTTCGTTAGGAGACAATTTGAAAGATTCATACTCGGACACTAGCATATAGATTTTTTATTTTTTAACTTCACTAGTGCCCTCATATGTGACTTGTAGTTTGTCCCAAATCTCCTTAGCCGAAACATATGTAGAAACTTTATTATACTCAGAAATATCTAAAGCACAATGTAAAATACTAGTGGCTCTACTATTTAGAGATATCTTTCTACAATACTCTTCATTGAACTCAGTTTTGAGTTTAGGCATTGTATGATTGATTTCTCCAATAATTATTTCCTTTGTAAGAATTCTAGGTCCTTCCTCAATGACTCTCCATAGATTGTAATCTGGTCATTCGACAAAGATTTACATTTTATTTTTCCAATAGTTATAGTTGGAGCCATTGAACAAAGGAGGTCTAGTATAAGAATGCCCTTCGGTATAGCTGTTTGATGCCATCAGATCAACTCAAGGAGTTTAAGCCTAAAATTGAGTACGAAGCTCTGATACCAATTGTAAACCGAGGTTCAAACCTAAGAGGGGGGTGAATTGGGTTTTAAAAGCTTTAGCTAATTACTTTGCAAGTTTTTAAACAGTTAAATACACAAAGCACACAAACGAATAATATGCTTGAAAGTAAAAGAGTTTAAAAAAGAGAAAGTGCAAACTCCGTTTATAGTGGTTTGGCAATATCGGATTCCTTCCGATCCTATGTCCACTCTTTTCAAGGAACCTCCTTAAAGTAATCCACTATAACTTTAATCGTACGACTTCATGGGTGTTGCATAAACCTTACAACCGATCTTTTCCTCACGAAAGCTACAATGAAGTGTTTAATCCTAAACACTCTAAGAGTTGTACAAACTCTTTCCCTGTACAATAAATGAAATTTGTTGTAAAGTAAATGGTAAAGAGATAGTAATAAGTGCTTTTACAAATGAACAGTATCTTTCTTTCATGAACAAGTTTGAAGAATGGCTCAACAATAAATTTTTCAAAGCTTTTGAGAATTAATAAGCTATCTTGTGAATTGAATGTGTTCTCTTCTTTTTTTTAAATGCTCATTGAAGTGTGTTTATATAGCTTTGAATCAATATGGCTGTTTGACACTGACTTTATAGGTTTGGGGCACTAAATGCTCAAGTCCCGCTTCTCAAATAGTCATATTTTCGAATTACCAGTCGACTGGGTTAAGTAAAGATTTTTCATTTTTTAGGCTAAGGAAGAGTACCAGTCAACTGGGTAAATTTGCCAGTTGATTGGGTCCTCAACACCAGTCGATTGGGAACTTTTGGTCCTATATACCAGTCGACTAGTATAGGGACCCAGTCAACTGGGTTGTCCTTCAACCCAGTTTTCTTTTTGAAAAACAGTTTTTTACTTAAAAACTTTTTGTATTTTTAGTTTTGTCAAAGTCTTTTGTAAATTGAGTCACAGATCAAGCTATGTAATTGAATATAAGAGATTTACAATTGTTTCGATTACCTTAATGCCTATTATAGATTTTCTGTCTTGTTTTGGTGTCTGAGTCACGTTTAGTTCTTATATCTTGTTTCTGTATTGAATGCTTTTACTGCTTAAACACTTAGATAAAACTGTTAGTGCAATTAGAGTAGTGTTTTGTCATTATTAAAATAAAATGTGGGTTGATGAGAGTCATAAAATGCATCTAAACAACACTTAGTTGTTAGCATTTTAGGGTTGAACGAGATTGAAAGTACACTTTTATACCTTAATATTTCTAAGGTGTTATTCTTGAATCGTTGACTTATTTTAGTGCATTTTCAGGTACTTTGAGCTTAAAAAAGAGATAGAAAAGCTATCATCATTTTAAACACAAAGCTTCAATGAATACTCGAGTGAGATAATGGTCGCGGAAGAGCCAAGATGAAGAGAAACCAAGAAAGGAGTTTCACTAAATTGCTAGAATTGCCCGTGCAAATCAATCATCTTTGTAGATTAAACAATATTGATACAGAAAGAACTAGGAGATGAACCATATATACTTAGGGAAGTCTGTTTTCTGGAGAATTTTACGGTTCGTAAAAAGGATTTTTCTAGAGAAAGTTATGGCAGTTTTAGTAGACACAGGTCAGGCCTCCAGATCAGCATCCACCTAACGTTGCACCCCTCACTTTCCAGCACTACAACCCTCACTTTCCAGCACCCACTCGCTCCAAGACCAAATTAGGGCTGCACAATGATATTTTTTGGACCAAAATGCCCCTAACTACTTGTGCTCTATAAATACATCTTTAACGAGTGTGCAACCAGCATCTTCAAAGGGGGATCCAAATCCAGAATATTTCCAAGTCTCTGGAGGGCTGGAAATCAAAGGAGAGAGCATCCATATTGTTCATCCACCTTGAGCTCCATGGCCAACTAATAATCAAATAAGGGAAAGGGATGAATCCTTAGGGATTTGTTGTTCCTTATTTCCTGTTCTTGATTCATTTGTATGGATTTATTGTTAAAACATTGCCTGTGATTTACTCTTTGATTATGTAAGAAGGATTTGAGTTCATGTGATAGTTGCACTTTATATTCTTCTTCTTTTAGATTCTCTGAATCCGGTGATTGCATCCTTCTCCTCCATTGATGTTGTTTGGATGTGATTGATTCCAGTAGATTTATCTTATTGATTGTCCATTACTACGATATTGTCATTGCGATATGTTGTCGTTTCTTGATAATCTTTAAAATTGGTCATATGTGCTTAAATCGAAATCAATGAGTAATTTGTAGCAATTACATTAGGGTTTATAAATGTGCTTGATTGAATATTTTCCGATTGCTTGTTTGGGATGTGAAACTTACAATCGAGATAAAAACAATTGAATCGAGAGTGGAACAAGGCAACAAACCTAAGGAGGATTCTCGGAACCTTGTTATTTCTCATTTATATTTCATTTACATTTACACAATTTTTCTCACATTATTTCATTATCAAAACTCAAAAATCATTCGTTTAACTTTTATCGTTCGTTTTAAGCTTCACAGATTTTCTTTTGTAATTAACTTGTTTCCCTGTGGAATCGACACCCAAAGCTGTACTACAATAATCGCGTTATACTTTGGGCGTAATCAAATTTTGGCGCCGTTGCCGGGGAAACGCGCTTAAGTACAAGAAAGCTTGTCAACTTTGAGTGTGATGGTTGAAGAATTGTAAATATTTTTCTTTTCAACCGTTTGTAAATACGGTAATATTGTTCTTTCACCTTTGTTTTGATTTTCTAATTTTCTTTTATTATTCTATTTTATTTATTTTTTTCTTTCCTGTTTTATTTATTTTTTTCCCCTCTAAATTAATTGGTGCATGCTTAAACCGAGAGATTCACGAGGTAGATTCATTAGAGGACCCGAATTAGAGTTACCCTCTCCTTCCACGTCCGTTGGTGAAACCTCGCCTAGATCAAAACATAGTGCACCCCCACACGAGAATTTAGAGGATTTTGTTAACGTGGCCGATAATCCTAACAAGAATGTTGCTAGGACACTTCAGGATTACCTTTACATGCATAGCCACACCATCATGCATCATGTTTCCAGCCAATACTCACCAACTAGATTTTAAAACAGGGATGATACCGTTACTCCCTACTTTTCATGGCTTGGATAATGAAAACCCATATGTGCACATTAAAGAGTTTGAGGAAGTAATCGCGACTTTTCATAGTCAAGATAAAACCGATGACATTGTTAGGCTTAAGTTCTTTCCTTTCGCTTTGAAGGATAAAGCTAAGAGCATGTGTCATCACCATCGGTATGAGAATTGGCGTTTAGTGAGCTATTTCTATGAGGGTCTTACCTATAGAGAACACCAATTTGTAGAGATGATGTATAATGGTGGGTTCTTGGAGAAAGATCCTGATGAGGCCATAGAGTACCTCAATGAGCTTGCTGAAAAAGTCCACACTTGGACTGGACCTAGTGCTATTGAGAGCACAAATAGGTCATGACCTATAGAGAACCTAAATGGTGGTGGAATTTACTATCTTAGGGAAGAGGATAACCTTAAGGCCAAGGTCGAGATGCTCACTAGGGAACTAAAGGAGTTAAAGACTAAAAGCTTAAAGCCAACACAAGTAGTTAATCATGCAACATTTTTGAAACCATGTTTTGTGTGTGGCGGGGTAGACCATCTCGTCCAAGAGTGCCCCACATTTGTTGAGATGAGAGGGATGTATAAGGAACAATGTAATGCCTTAGGCATGTACACGAAGCCTTCTGCACCCTTCTCTAATACCTATAATCCGGGATGGCGAAATCACCCTAATTTCAGTTGGAAGTCTGAAAACCAGCAGCTTGCATAACCCCCTGCACCATATTATAAACCATATCATGCACCTGTATCTTCTAGGAGTCCTTTAGAAGACACCTTGCATGCTTTTATTGAGGCAAAGGGTAAGACTAATCAAAGACTTGAATTTTTAATTATGCAGGTTGTTGAAGAACATAAAGAGATAAAGAGCCAAGTGTCCAAGCTGATGAGCTACTTAAGTGTGACTGAGCGAGGTAAGTTCCCTTCTCAAGCTCAGTCCACATCCTATGGTCAACACCTAGCGCAACAGAATAAAAGGGAGGTGAATTCCATTGAGACACTTAGTGGTAAGTTGTTACACATCCCAACAACGAAAAAATCAGAGGATGTTCACGAGAACCACCAAGTATACATGATTGACTCATTCATGGAAAAGGTCCATCACCTTAATCCATTAGAGTCCACCCTTACCCATGGCTTCACAAGAGCATATATCGAGCCAGAATCTGTAGATGTTACTGATAACATCTTTAAGGTCTCTCAAAAGCACACAAGCAGCAAATTTAACAGTAAAGCAGTTGCTGGTGCATTCAACTTATACTTGTCTAGGAGGGAATAAGAGTGTCTGGCTGAAGACGTAAAACTTAGCGCTTATGGGAGGCACCCCATAGCATATCCTTTTATTTTTATTGTTATTGTTTTTCATAATTCTTTTTCTTGTTTATTATTAGTATTTTGTTGTTTTCTAGTTTTACTTTCGTATTTCTTTTTCAGGGACAAATATACGAAGCAGTTCAAATGGTGGTGCACAAATTTCAGCTTCTATGCACTTTTGGCTACAAAGGGAGTCCCCTTATCTTTTGGTTTCACATTGAGGACAATGCCTACTTTAAGTTGGGGGTAGAGGAAACATATTCCTGTTTTTCATTGAATTACTTGCTGTCATTTTACCTTTTTGTTTATTTTTAGCATGCTTTATGTTAACCTTGGAGCTAATTCATATTTCGATGATATGAGCCTAATTGAGATAACATATAGTGTTTAGAAAAAGTTAAATCTTGCTTCGCTTTGAGAATAAATTAAGTGTTAATCTTTCTTTGGTTTGAGACTCTGGCTTGTGGTAAGATTGCATGATTAGTCTTAAGCATTTAGAGAAGTTTTATGTGCGATTGTTTTGTGAATACTTTTGCGGTTTCAACAAGCTCTAGAACTTATTTGATAATCACTTGAGGCGAAAATCATAGAATGCACACTACTTAGGATATGATGTAGGTCATTTTTGGACCGTTTGAGCCTTTTTAAACTTACCCTTGTTATATTTATCGCTAGTCACCTGTTTGAGCATTTTTCTTGAAAAGAAAAATTGAGCCTTGTTTTTTTTCGATAAACCATTTACTTACCTTTATGAGCCTAAAAATATTTTATCCTTACATTTCTTTTAAAAAAACTTAGTTATACACATGTTGTGAGAAGCACTTAAAAGGAGTATGGGTGGAAATATGAGAAAATATTACTACCATAACCCAAGTACATTAAAAGAGATAAGTTAGGGGTTGTGGAAAAGAAAAGAAAAGAATGAAAGAGGAGGTGAATGGTCTTATGCTAAAATAAAAGAAAAAGGTGAATTATGGCAAAGAAAAAAAAATGGTGATTTATTGCGAGAAATGCTCGAAAAATGGTTGAAAGAGTTAGGTGTTGAAGTAAGGTTATCTTGTGCTTAAAGTGGTTGTGTTAAATTAAGAGACTTAGTTCTTTTATTTGTTTAAACTTTCTCATTCTTTCTTGACCTTTACCCTAGCCTAACGTTACAAGCTTATTAAAGACCTATTGATCCGATGTAGTGTGATTTTTCTACATAGTGGAGAGCGATTTGATAAGTGAGCTTATGGAGCCTGATTTGTAATTGATATCACACAATTTAATATATTTTTAGAGGCCAAGACTTGTATTCATGCTATGTTGTGCATAAAATCATCTGGGTGTTCGGACTAATGTATTATGGTAAAATGGATGTTAAGAGTCGATAACGATTTTAAGGTTGACATTTGGATTATTCTTGGACTTGAGTGATATTTAATGATTCTATTTGTTGTGTGTTATGCATGTTTTTGGGACAGATTTTTGAATCACTCTTGGTTAACGTCAGCATTGCTGTATTTTGCTTTGATTTCTAAATAAAGAATTCATTTCATGTCTTTCGCTTGAATTACTAGGGACTAGCAATAAGCTAGTTGGGGGTTGTGATGAGAGTTATAAAATGCATCTAAACAATACTTAATTGTTAGCATTTTAGGGTTGAACGAGGTTGGAATTACACTTTTATACCTTAATAACTCTAAGGTGTTATTATTGAATCGTTGACTTATTTCAGTGCATTTTCAGGTACTTTGATCTTAAAAAAGAGATAGAAAAGCTATCATCATTTTAAACATGAAGCTTCAATGAATACTCGAGTGAGATAATGGTTGCGGAAGAGCCAAGATGAAGAGAAACCAAGAAAGGAGTTTCACTAAATTGCCAGAATTGCCCGTGCAGATCAATCATCTTTGCAAATTAAACTGTATTGATACAGGAAGAATCAGGAGATGAGCCATAAATGCTTAGAAAGATCTAGAAGTCTATTTTCTGGAGAATTTTACAGTTCATAAAAATGATTTTTCTAGAGAAAGTTATGGCAGTTTTAGTAGACATAGGTCAGGCCTCCAGATCAGCATCCACCTAGCGCCGTGCCCCTCACTTTCCAGCACTGCACCCTCACTTTCCAGTGCTGCAACCCTCACTTTCCAGCGCCCACTCGCTCCAAGACCAAATTAGAGCTGCACAATGATATTTTTTGGACCAAAATGCCCATAACTACTTGTGCTCTATAAATACATCTTTAACGAGTGTGCAACCAGCATCTTCAAAAGGGGATCCAAGGGATCCAAATCTAGAATATTTCCAAGTCTCTTGAGGGCTGGAAATCAAAGGGGAGAGCATCCATATTGTTCATCCACCTTGAGCTCCATAGCCAACTAATCATCAAATAAGGAAAAGGGATGAATCCTTAGGGATTTGTTGTTCCTTATTTCCTGTTCTTGATTCATTTGTACGGATTTATTGTTAAAACATTGCCTATGATTTACTCTTTGATTAAGTAAGAAGGATTTGAGTTCATGTGATAGCTGCACTTTATATTATTCTTCTTTTAGATTCTCTTAATCCGTTGATTGCATCCTTCTCCTCCATTGATGTTGTTTGGATATGATTGATTCCGGTAGATTTATCTTATTGATTGTCCATTACTGCGATATTGTCATTGCGATATGTTGTCGTTTCTTGATAATCTTTAAGATCGGTCATATGTGCTTAAATTGAAATCAATGAGTAATTTGTAGTAATTACATTAGAGTTTATAAATGTGCTTGATTGAATATTTTCCGATTGCTTGTTTGGGATGTGAAACTTGCAATCGAGATAAAAACAATTGAATCGAGAGTGGAAGAAGGCAACGAACCTAAGGAGGATTCCCAGAACCTTGTTATTTCTCATTTATATTTCATTTACATTTACACAATTTTTCTCACATTATTTCATTATATAAACTCAAAAATCTTTCGTTTAACTTTTATCGTTCATTTTAAGCTTCACACATTTTTTTTTGTAATTAACTTGTTTCCCTATGGAATCGACACTCCAAAGCTGTACTACAATAACTGCGTTATACTTTGGGTGTAATCACGGGTCAACAATCTCTTTTAATAAATGTAATCATGCAATCATTCAACCATTTATCCCATATACGATTGGGCATTCGATTCTTTATAATACTCATCGCAAAAAAAGTTCTTTCACTATATTCTAAAGTTGCCTCTTTTGATATGCTATACTCTAACTAATTGCCAAATTTATCAAATCATTCAGATTGAAGCGACACAACTCATTCATAATTTATTTTTGAGGAAATGTATGCTCCCTAATTGACATGGACCTTTTTGCATATACACTCTTCAGATTTCGTCTCGATCATTAGGATGATAATCTGAATTTTTTTGTTTTTTTTCCGGGATCAGCTGGAAGATTTTTAAAATCAACTTTTAAATGACTTTTCTTTCTAACTGGTTGTGTGTTTTCATGTTGACCAGATACTTGACTAATATGTGATTGCTCCAATGTTTACCTTTTTAAAAAAAAAAAAAAAAAACCTCTCTATAACTAAAGCAAAATTAAAGAATATATTAAAAACAAGACATTTTTCTAACAACAAATATACTAAATTTTTAATTATTTACTTAAAATAAAATTGGCAGCTAGAAGTCCATAATTAATTTAAAGCTAATCAAGGCACACAAAAAAAAAAAAAAAAAACCTTTTCAGTATACAATCAGACCTGATTTCTTGACAAAAAATGTAAGGAAATTGTTCTAATTTCATTATGCCTGATGTTAGAGATAAAATGATTGCCATTAAACATTTCAGTTTTGATTCTATTTATAAAGAAATTGTTCTAAATTGGAGCCTTAAACATAATCCCAGATTGTAGTTTATTTTCTTACTAGTCTGTCATGTGGCAAGCCTTTGCTTTGTTTTTTTGTTCTTGGGTAATGAAATTTACATTTATCCAATATATATATATACACTCACAAATTCGTACCATTTAAATTTTAGATGCAAATAAGAGATTTGCACCCGGCGACCAAGATTATTTCATCCTCAAGATGTCGCAAATCAAGGCAAACGCAGAAGGTGGGAAAACGTGTAAAAACAAAGACACAAGCCACCAAGACCAAGTCGTCTCTCCTAACCAGACATACTATTACCAATCAATATCTATAATAACTTCTAACAAATTAATTAATGAAATTTTACCCAGAAAATCTAGAACTTCATTAAATTATATGGTATTAGTTATTATTATATTATTATTATTATTATAATAGAATAAGGTCATGATATACACACAGACTTTAGAAAACAACCGTTCTGGTATTCAAAGTCCTCTATGCCGACTTCTCCCTCTCATCTTTCTCAATTTCCATGGCTGAAATCCCAAAGAAAACCCATAAAAAAAACACCAAACCCAAAACCTCTTGCCTTCTTGGTTGTTTTGGATTTCCCGAGAAAGTGATTCCGGAGAAAAAGCAATTCGATGGCAAAAGTAATAAGTCCTGGAGTTTCTCTTGATCAAAGTTAATTCGTATGAAAAAGATTAACGACACAAAAAGGGTACTCATAGATGCAACAGAGAAAACTGAACCCTTTAGGAAACTAATTCACAAATCAAAGTCAAAGTTGAAGCGTAAATCTGATGAGAAGCTCTCTTTAAATCCTCCGATTGATATTTACTTCAATTTGATTAGTAATTTTTAATTTTTTTAATAATATTAAAATTTTAAAAAACTATCAATCAAATTTTACATGTAAAGTAATAGATTTGCATCCGGTGACCAAGATTTTTTCATCCTCAAGATGTCTTAAATCAAGGTAAACGTAGAAGGTAGGAAAACGTGTAAAAACAAAGACTCAAGCCACCAAGACCAAGTCGCCTCTCCTAACCAGACATAACTATTATGTATCAATTTCTATAATAAATTCTAACAAATTAATTAATGAAATTTTACACAGAAAATCTAGAACTTCATTAAATTACATGGTATTAGTTATTATTTTATTATATTTGTTATAGAATAAGGTCATGACTTACACACATAGACTTAAAGAAACAACCATTCTGGTATTCAAAGTCCTCTATGCCGACTTCTCCCTCTCATCTTTCTCAATTTCCATGGCTGAAATCCAAAAGAAAACCCATAAAAAAAACCAAACCCAGAACCTCTTGCCTTCTTGGTTGTTTTGGATTTCCTGAGAAAGTGATTCCGGAGAAAAAGCAAATCGATAGTAAAAGTAGTAAGTCCCGGAGTTTCTCTTGGTCAAAGTTAATTCGCATGAAAAAGATCAACGACACAAAAATGGTGCCCGTAGATGCAACAGAGAAAACTGAGCCCCCTAAGAAACTAATTCACAAATCAAAGTCAAAGTTGAGGCGTAAATCTGATGAGAAGCTCTCTTCCAATCCTCCAACAGAACTTTTAATCAACCGTACGATTCCGACAGTTGTAGAGACAGTACCACAAGAGGTATGCAATAGAAGTATAATCAATTATGCATCCCTATTGAGTGAAAAAAATGATGAGAATATATATATATATATATTTGTTTTTTTTTCTTTTAACAAACCCACCAAAAGAGAAAACAAATGAAAATTAAAAAATAAAATTGGACTACTTTAACAAAATTTAATTTATGTCGCGTTGATTAATTATATTGTTTTAATTAAGTGTTACTTAATCTTTATTACACTTTATTTTTCTGGTTTCAGACAACATATATACCTGGACAAAATATCGATATTGAAAATAAAAAAAGCTTGGATCATTTGGAACCTTCAAAAGATAACGCATGCCGAAGCCGTTTATTAGTTTCTCGAAAAGTAAATGCAATAAAAACTGGATTAAGCGAATCCGGTTCATCTTACATCGAACTCAAACCCAAATCAACTCGAATCACTTCAATATCATACTCAATTGCTCTGCCAATTCAAAATCAAAAGAAATGGATGATGGATCCGTTAACACGATCTCAAGTCGCATCAAAAAAAAAATATATGTCTATCGATAAATTTAACCCAATTGTGGGTATGTCGATTATTATAGTGACCCTAGTCATAATGTTATTGTGGGGTCGATTATGCGCTATTCTTTGTGCATCTGCATGGTGTTATTTCGTTCCTCGATTAACAAGTAAGAACAATTCGGATTCTGGTGACCCGGATTTGAGTTCGAAGGAGTACAAGAGGAAGGTGGTTTTGGAGGGATTTCTTGAGAGAAACCACAGGGATATGTTGTGACCTTTTTGTACTACTACTAATCGATTGTACTCGTTAACCGTTCACAATTATTTGTTTTGTTGAAGTGAGCTGGATGGGTTTTCTGTAAATCAACAAAAACTAGATGTCTAAATTTGTGAAAATGTACGTCAATATTCTGGAGTACATCATACATGTTTTGCATTTTTTTTCATCTTTCCAACTACACTTTAATCGACAGTTGGGAATGCTACATGATGTTGATGAGCAGCACGTGTTTTAATATTAATTGTTTCTGACGTGGAGTCAGCTTGTGTGGCTCATACAAACATAGCGGTCGGATTCTCTGTCTGTTTGTCAATCACCGAGGGATTTTAAGAAAAGACATCAACTCAAAGAATATGATTTGCTGATTATTTTTTTTGTCGACTATAATGTTATAGTAGTGAGTTATGTTGATTGTATAACAGTTCATGAACATTTAAAATGAAGGTTGCGTTTCCTTAGAAAAAATAAAAAAAAAGTTACGTTTTTATTATAAAATAAAGATTAGGCTTATATTCCTTTTGGTTGTAGTTATTAAAGTTGAAATGGAATATTCATTGATCTTAAAATAACCATTACCTTGTTTGATTGGTTTAAGATAGTTATAATAAGTACTACATTATAAAATTCATTGCACCAAAATATTATAATGGTCATCACATTCATGAAGGAGTGTAATAACCATTACATTACAATGTTGATTTATCTTGAATTCACAATATAATTAAATATTATAAAAAATAATATTATTATAATAAAAAATATAATATATTGATAAAATAATAAATAATAATATATTAGTAATAATTAATAAATACCAAAGTATCATGAAAAGAAAAAAATATAAATAAATTAAAAAATATTTGAAAGTATAATTAAATATTAATATAATATTATACTAAATATAATAAAACAATACGATAATATAAGTATAGTAAATAATATAATTTAATAAAAACAATATATAATAATATTATATTAGTAATAAATAATAAATATAAAATATATTTTAAAAATAATTTAATAAATAAATATTCAAAAACATAATTAAATATTAATATAATACTATACAAAAAATATTAAATAATATAATATTATTATAATAAATAATATAATTTAATAATAAAAATATATATAAAAGTTTAGAAATATATGACTAATAATTAATAAAAATATAATATGATTAAATATTAATATGATACTAAATATTTGAAAATAATATAATTAATTATTATAATATAGTTAAATAATATAATATTATGATAGTAAATAATATGATATATATAATGAAACAATATTAAGTATCATAAAATTAAAAATATGAATAATAACATAATATCATTATAGTAAAAATATAATATATTAATAAAAAAATATAATATGAGATAATTATATGATAAAATTATAAATTATTAATAAGTAATAAGTAAATAATAATTAAAAATAAATATAAATAATATGTTCATTATAAATAAATTAATATGATTAATTTTATATATATTTTATTCTCAAACACATTTTAGTCAATCTGATTTTATTTTAATAGTATAAACATACTAACTAAATGCTGTAATCGATTTCGGTTTCAATTCAATAGTCTTTTCCATATTCTAACCAAATAATGGAATCGGATTCTAACCTCGATTTATTACAGCTTTGATTACATTACATCCTTGATTCCATTACCCCAACCAAACGGGGCCTTAGCGTAATTGTTATCAAATCGTACCAAATATCGATCTAATAGAGAGAATGAGTTAATGAATCAATGATTCAACTAGTGGGTCAAATCATAAAAAAATAATTTAAAATGTATAATAATTTTATTATACAAAAATATTTAATTTGTTAATTTAAAATACGTTATTCATTTTTTTATTTATAAAATAAGGGTTAATTACATTTTCATATATGAGTTTAAGGGGTAATTACAAAAACATACATACGGTATTGGAAATGACTGTTTCATTATTGAGGTTTGTGGGTAGCATTACAAAAACATACCTTAGTTACTGCACTCGTTAATCAAGTGTGAAAATTTGAGTAAAATGTCAGGCCACATCAAAAAAACATTTTGAAAATTCGTAAATGCCCTTATTTTAAGTATGTAAATATTTATTTAAAGTATTTTAACATTTTGTGCCTAGTAATTGAGAATGGTCTTCTTCCTTAAATAAAACAACCAAAATGATTAACAAACAATGAAAATATATTGCTGGTGAGAGAGAAGGAAGAGAAACAAAATAAAAAAGAGTGAAAGAATCATAAGCTCGTAAAGATATGGATAATCAACAGTAACAAAATCTCTTGCAAGGGAGGTGGTGAGTAACCATTATTTTATAGCTCCAGATTCTTTCTCACCTCCCAATACAATCTCAAAAAAGAGAAGAAAAAATAAATTAAAAACCCACCATCTCTCGCACCCCTTAACCCATTTCACAGACTCACTAGAACCATTAAGCAAACATATTTATCACTGGAAGTGGCAATTTGATTTATATTAACCCTCTGTGCTAAAGTGGCAATACATCATTATTCATCACATGTTGCTCTCAACCAACCTCCAAATCAATAACAAGACTTCTCTAATAACACCGCACCAAGCCTTAAAAAGGGTTCTTTTAAAAACACCAAAAACTTATTGGGATTAATCTCAAAATCTGATTCAGCGGTATTGAATGCTTGATTAAAATATGGAGGTTTTGATTGGGTGGAGGTAAGTATGAACTAGGGATTGAAGTGTTCGAGGATTTAAGTCGAGGGAGGAATTTGTTGGGATGCTTTTCAAATCCCACATCGGAGATAAGTATTATTGTAAGTAGTTCTAGTCCCACATTGTCTATGTATCAAAAGGATTTGGGTACTAGTTATTATAAATATAGACATCAAAAGATGTAGTCTCTTATCCCTATTCCTTAACTAGGAATAGTTGGTCAGATGAGAGTGTAGCAACTAAATACCAATATAGGGATCAAAGGGTTGAGTGAACATGTGGTGTATTAGGGTTTTAGGTTGTGAGATTGGGTAGAGTTTTTATACAGTTTTGTCTAGAAAAATTGTGTATTGTTGTGTAGTCAGTTTTAGCAGCTTTTCTCCATCCAAAAGTTGCAAAAGTAGTGGAATAATGATTGGCTTGTGAACGTAGGCAAGAGGTGCCGAACCACATTAAAAAATTCTTGCGTTTTTTTCTCTTTATTTTTGCTATTGTGATTGCATAGTTGTTTTGAGGTGTCAAAATTCCCAACAAATGGTATCAGAGCTACGATTGGACAATGGAAAAAATTCAAAGAATTGATGTGGTGAAAAAGCAAGTCAGATTTTCTGTTAAAGATCAGATTTTAAGCCTAGGTAGAGGATTGTTGGAATTAGACCCAAAATCTAATTAAGTGGTATTGAAGGCTCGATTAAAACAGGGAGGTTTTGATCAGGTGGAGGCAAATACGAACTAGGGATCGAAGTGTTCGGGGATTTGAGTCGAGAGAGGAATTTGTTGGGATGCTCTTCAAATCCCACATCGGAGAGAAGTATTATTGTAAGTAGTTCTAATCTCACATCGCCTATGTGTAAAAAAGATATGGGTACTAGTTATTATAAATATAGACATCAAGAGATGTAGTCTCTTACCCTATTCCTTAACCAGGAATAGTTGGTTAGATGAGAGTGTAGCAACTAAATACCAATATAGGGATCAAAAGGTTGAGTGAACATTGAGTTTATTGGGTTTTTGGGTTGTGAGATTGGGGAGAGTTTTCATACAGTTTTGTCTAGAAAAATTGCATATTGTGGTGTAGTGAGTTTTAGTAGCTTTTCTCCATCCAAAAGTTACAAAATTGGTGGAATAATGATTGGCTCGTGGACATAGGCAAGAGATGCCGAGCCACGTTAAAAACTTCTTTTGTATTTTTTCTCTCTTTATTTTTGCTATTATGATTGCATAATTGTTTAAGGTGTTAGAATTCCTAACAAAACCCTTATTAGTTTTAGTTTCAACTCCAATCTAGAACATGGAAAAAACCCAACAACAAGAAAAACCCCAAAATCCTAGGAGCTTCAGGCTTCACAGACAAGTATGTCGTCAAAGAAGCTCTCAAGTTCCTCAACACCTCATCTTCGCTTCTCAAATCCCTTGCTTAGGCAGGGCGTAATTCTACTCACCTGACCCAATTCCTCTAATGGGATACTACTCGAACTCACCTCCCTCGATCCCTATCCTCACCGCTAACACCACTGACCCTGCATCCCTCCATCGCCAGTGTCAGCAAATGAAGCTCATCTTCAACTGTGTGGGCCCCTTCTGCCTCCTTGGGGAGCCTGTCATCGCTGTTTACATTGATTCAGGGTTTGGCTTCTCCTCACTTGCTTCACCTTTTTGCCTCTTCGCCGCCGAGATCAGAGATCCTTGGAAGAAGATATGTGCTTTCCTCCTCCTCCTCCTCCACCATCTCCACCTCTTCATCATCAAAAGGGTTATCCGTTGACTTTAAATACACCACGTGGTTATGGTTTTGGTTGGGGTTGGAGGATTTGATGGTGAAGGTAACAGCAGGCGCTTTCTATTGACCGATGAAGGAATCGAGACGGTGGAAGAACGACCATTTGGACGGAGGGAATTTTCAATCTTGTACTTGTTCTTCGGCGAGGAAGAAGATATGAATGAGAGAGAGTTTTTGTTTTAATGGAGACTTATTTTTTTATTTTTGTTTTTTAGACTTTTAAAGATTTTATTTTAATTTTTTATTACTTTTATAGGGCCAAAAGATGAACGACATGTGCTATTTTTAATTGCATAGACAATCAAAATTAGTCATTTTTTTTTGTATATAATCTTTAATTTAATTAACGGCAATTTAGATAATTTATAAGTTCTATTAGAAACTACAAGATTTTGTTAGGTCAACTATGGTCAAAGTAGGTTAATTTCATTTTTAATACCACAAATATGTTTTTGTAATTACCCCTAAACTCAGATATGAAAATGTAATTAACTCTAAAAATAATATTATATAATCATTTTTAACCATCATACTAAAATTTTAATTGAAAGTTCTAAATTTTGTGATTACTAATTTTCAAAGAGTTCTTTTGAATTAATATACAAAATCTAAAAGTTTGAGAGTTTATGTAAAATTATTCTAGTGTGACAAAAAACAAAAAATATAAATAATTGTTTATTTTATACTTTTATGTTTGTTAAAAAAGTAATAAAGAGTTTGGCCCCTACCTTAACAGATACTTGTTGATACAACCTAAACCTTTGCTTGTCAATACAAACCTTTATGCTTTGCCATATGAAGCACACAAGCCAATACATACAACTCGTTTACGCGTCATTCTCGTCCTCTGCTAAAAGTGATAGATGTTAGGAACTCGTCAATGATCGTGAGACTGGCTACAAGTGTCCATCCCCTCTTTACCTTCCAAACCAAGGGTCCAATATGATTACCCTTAGAAAGAGCAAGAGATAGAGAACCAGAGTACAACTATATTTTCTGTTGTTATACATACGTTTGTGTTTAGGGTTAAGGATGGGTGAGGTGGTTTTTTTACAACACCTGGTAATGAGAGTCTAACTCTCCTACAAACATTCCCCATTATCTCGTATTCAAATTTGAGCTATCGTTTATGGTTATAGAATAAAATGAGCTTATCATTTTTTTCAAACTCATAACCTATAAGATCATGTGGGTGGATCATGGGTTTTGCGTCAACCTGAACCAAATTCTAACATCTTCCACTCACCCACAATGGGCGAATGTTTTTCATGGCCTCTCTAAACTCTCTGATCATTTTTCTCTTCTCCTCATACAGGAAATAGAAAGTGAAACCTGACGAGAAAAAATGGAAGTGTTGTATTTAGTTATCATCTCACTAACACAATACATTACTTAACATGTTCTCGTTATGCCCCAGACCGTCCAACTACACCAGATTCAACACTCTTTATCCCTCACAAACAAGCAGTGCTACAACCTCTACATTTTTAATGTACTAATGACTACAACAAGACTTAACAAGACACAGTTGCCTGGGCAACGTGTCAGAAAATAATGATGTATTATTGAAAAAAATCTTCCTTAAGCTCTCATGTCATTCTGATTAAGCTCAATCACTTTCTTGGTCATGCCTTGCGAGACTGCATCAATCATGATCCAAAGGTATATGCCAAAGTAGTGTTATTGAGTTGTTTTTTCATAACATAGTCTCAAGTCAAATAAGGGCATAAATAGGATCATTAATCTATGCATATATAATCTAGTGGCTCACACAGTGATAATGAAAGGATTAATTCATCACTCAAACCTTTTGGTAGATAACTAGTGCAAACATTATGATATGCATGCTATGACACCATTCCCATCAAATTGAGCATGTCACTATTGAAATAAGGAATAAAATACAAATCTAAGTTCAGTCTCTATAACAAGCACCTAACTCAAGTTTCTAGACCTATTTCCCAAAAGGTACATGTGTGAAATCTCGCATTCGGCCTTTTATAAGCTATAAATAGTTATGGAAATACTCTATGTCGACTCTTGAAGTCTCATCTTAGCTCCAACTAAAGCAAAACTATTTGTATTTATCTTGCTTACTTCTCAAAAAGTGCCAAAGACATGAATGCCTCAACTTACTTGCCCTCATATAGTGCCAAGGTGAATCACCTTTGTGAGTAGGTCGATTCAAGCTTGGTGACATTTTCAAGCAAGAATGTGCAATGAAGAGCAATAATTTCCAAACGAAAAAATTATTCATGAATCCGAAATAATTAATAATGTTAACAAAATACGTTCAAACATATCAAAGCCTAAGTAATCCTAAACTCCTTATATGAGAAAGGAAAACATTTATGATGATAGGCTTAGTCAGAGGGTCAGCCACCATATTACTAGTGGAGATATGCTAAAAAACCACTTCCATTTGCGTAGCCATCTCTTATGTAGTGATAATGAACATCTATATGTTTGGTTTTGCTATGATACTTGGGATCTTTTACATATGCCAGGGCAGTTATGCTATCACAATAATTAAGCACAACCTCTTGTGCACGAGTTGTAACACTCAAGCGTTGTAAAAATCTCCTGAATCGAATAGTGTCTTGAACTACCACTAGGCAACCCACAAATTTTGCCTCCATAGTTGATTAGGAAATGCATGATTGTTTCTTACTAGACCAAGAGGTAGATTCACCCCTAGATGAAAGCTTATCCTGAAATGGATTTGCACTCATCCCTATCACTAACCCAATCTGCATCTCTATAACATTTTAATCTCAAATCTCCACCAATATAGCATAAGACAAGGTTAGTAGTTCCACGAAGGTATCAGGGAATTCTCTTCATTGTTTGCTGATAAGTTACCCCTAAGTCACTCTAATAATGGCTAACCATGCCATTTGCATGGAAATTGTCTGATTTTGTACATAACATTGCATATATCAGACTTCCTACAACAACTATATAAGGAACTTTGGACATTTTATTCTTTTTCTTTTCTATTTTAGGGCATTGATTAAGGCTCAAGAATACAAACTTTTCCATTTGAGTGTTAATGGGTATAAAGTCTTGCATACAAAATCACTCAAGAATCTTCTTTATATAAGTCTCTTAAGAAAAAACTAGAAGCTTCTTTGGGAGATTTCTTATAATCTTAACCCCTAGCATAGAGTTTGCTACATCTATGTCTTTCATCTCAAAAATAGAGTATAACCACTATTTAGTTGTGAGAATTAAGGCCATGTCATTTCCTGCTAAAAAGATATAGTCAACATACAGTGACAAGATCATAAAACTTCCCTTGGACTATTTAACATATACAAAATGGTCTTCCTCAATCATTTTAAAACCAATAGTGGTAACGGAATGATGAAATCTTAAGTACCACTACCTAGACGACTACTTAAGGCCATAGATAGAACATTTTGGTAGGCATACTTTGCGCTCTTGTCCTGTTACCTCAAAACCAATAGGTTGATCCATATATATCTCTTCCTATAGTTCCCCATTAAGGAATTTAGTCTTAACATCCATTTGGAAAAGATCTAAATCCTATTATGCGACAATAGACAAGATCAACCAAATAGCGACAAATCTCACCATAGAGGAGAATGTCTCTTCGTAGTCTATACTGATGAGTGCCAAATATTGCATATTTTGGCCCTTTAATTTACATTTGTTAGCTTAGGAATTTGTTACTTTGAGTTGTTTTTCTTTGTTTTACAGGTTTACAAGCTTGGAAAGAAGTTTCACTAAATTGCTAGAATTGCCTTTGCAGATCAGTCATCTTTGCGGATTAAACTGTATTGATTCAGAAAGAACTAGGAGATGAGCCATATATGCTTGGAAAGATCCAGATGTCTATTTTCTGGGGAATTTCACACTCATAAAAATGATTTTTCTAGAGAGAGTTATGGTAGTTTTAGTAGACAAAGGTCAGGCTGTGCATGATTTCAGCGTGACAGATCAGTCATTTTTGCGATTAAAATGTATTGATTCAAGAAGAACTAGGAAATGAGCCATATATGCTTGGAAATATCTGGATGTATATTTTTTGGAAAATTTTATGGATCATAAATATGATTTTTCTAGAGAAAGTTATAGCAGTTTTAGTAGACAAAGGTCAAAGAGCAAAAGCTGAAATCTGCAGTATCCCACATCGGATTGGAAACCAATTGCACTTGCGGTGTTTCCCTATATAAGCTCCTCTTAACTTCATCTTTTGTAAGCAATCTTGGTGCCATTTTGGTGCAATTTGGAGGACTTCTACTAGCATTCTGGTGGATCTCTAAAGGCTTTGCTACAAAGGAAGAAAGCGTTGCTCAACAACTACAAGTGGAATTTATCTCAATATATAGTCAGTTTTAATTTATTTCTTTTTAAGTTTTAATGCTTTGCACTTTAATTATGAAATTTAGTTTCATAATCATAAGTGGCTAAAATCTTCAGCTAAGGTTGAAGATGAAGCCTTTCCATTGTTTAGCATAATATTTTTAGATATGTTCATACAATTATGATATTTTTAGTATTAAATGTTCTATTTCAATTGTTTGAGTAAATTCTTACGATTGATATTTTTTAAATTGTTCAAGTTGGATATTTTATGTGTTTCATCTGATGGATACATCAAATCATTTTGATTAAATTGGATACCCTTTGTGATTTGTAAATTAAATGGATACATTGGATGATTTTGGTTTAATTAGGATATTTGTTGTCATTTGTTTATAGTTGGATTCATTGAATCATTTGATAAATCTCTTTTATATAGAACATGAAGATATATGCTTTACTTTGGTGGGGTGGATTCAGAAACCTTAGTGTTTTTATCATTTTTTTTAAATCAATTTAGTTTAGTTTAGTTTATATTTCTTTGCAAGATACAATCCAAAATTCGGAACTACGTTAAAATAGGGTTAGTTTAGATAAAAATATATATTCAGAATGCAATTCTCTGTGGATTCAACCTCGCACTTGCACAACACTATATTGCAAACGACGCGTGCGCTTGTGAGTAATTTAAAATTCACAACAAGTTTTTGGTGCCGTTGCCGGGGATTTGTTTTGTTTGTGAAATTTTTGTCTGAATTGATTTTATTTTTCTACTAGTTTAGTTAGTATTTTTGTTTTTGTTTTTGTTTTTATTTTTTGTTTTGTTTATGCTAGTTAGTTTATTTTATTGATTTTTTGTGTGGTGTATGCTTGGTTGGAGATCCCTGAATTTAGAATTGACACCTTTAGATCCTAACTTAGAAAGAACTCTTAGGAGACAGAAAATAACACTTGTTGAAAGAGAGACAATCGAGATGGGAGACAATTTTAGGAATGCAAATGAACCAGAGAATGTAGAGCAACTTAGAGCTTGGAATGTGGACTCCACTACATCCCTTAGGGATTTGTTCGCACCCGTTGCGATTAACTCATCTTCTTGCATAGTGTTGCCACCCACCAATGCTACCCATTTTGATTTAAAGCCACATGTCATCCAACTCCTACCCTCATTTCATGGCTTAGATCTTGAAAATCCGTATAGCCATGTGAAGAAGTTCAGAGATATTTGTGCCACATTCAAGTTCCAAAACTTCTCTAAGGAGTTAGTCCATCTTCAACTTTTCCCTTTTTCTCTTCATGATAGAGCTAGGGCATGGTTAGATTTCAACACACCTGGGTCTATTACATCTTAGGAAGATCTACTGAGTAAATTCTATAACAAGTTTTTCCTAATGTCTAGAGTGAATGAGTACCGAAAGGAGATTACTGCGATAATAATAAACACCCAAGCGATTGCCAAGCTAGAAAGTCAAATGGGGCAAATCGCAAGTCACTTGGGTGAAAGAGAGAAGGGAACGTTCCCCAGTCAACCCGTGCCCAACCCGAAGGGATAGTTTGCGGTTGGAAATTCATCAAATCCTACGCACGGGCAGGAACAAGTGCAATCGATTGTTATATTGAGGTTTAGGAGACAAGTGGACAATCGAGTGGAAGAGAGCCCTGCTATGCAGCAAGGGCAAGAAAGTGGCAACAAGGAGAAGAGAGATGCTGAGCCATCTATAGCCACACCTACTATTAAGAATCCTCCTAGGTCGTTTGTACCTAAAGCACCTTACACCTAAGAGATTACAAGCACCCAAGAAAGGAGGGAAGTTTGAGGAAATTCTGGAGGTGTTCAAGCAAGTCCAAATAAATATCCCACTTTTGGATGACATCCAGCAAGTGCCGTCATATGCCAAGTTCTTAAAGGACTTGATCACTGTCAAGAGGAGGACGAATGTCCCAAAGAAGGCATTTTTGACCAATCAGGTTAGATCAATCCTTCAGTGCAAGATGTCAATCAAGTATAAGGACCCAAGGTGTCCTACCATCTCTTGTATGATAGAATTTCGTTGAGGCTTAAGAGGAGAAATTATTAGATGTTTTAAGAGAGAACAAGGAAGTTATAGGCTGGACTATTGAGGATATCAAGGGAATCAGCCCCTCATTGGTGATGCACAAGATATATTTGGAGGAGAATGCCAAGCCATCGAGGGAGCCACAGAGAAGGCTTAACCCAGCTATGCAAGACGTTGTGAGGATTGAAGTGATAAAGCTATTGGATGCAGGGATCATTTATCCAATCTCTTATAGTAAGAGGGTAAGCCCGATTCATGTCATGCCCAAGCGGGCTAGATTGATGGTAGTAAAGAATAAGGACGACGAGTTGGTGTCAACTCATTTTCAGTCAGGGTGGAGAGTGTGTATAGACTACCGTAAGTTGAATGCTGCCACAAGGAAGGATCACTTTCCACTCCTATTTATTGATCAGATGGTGGAGCGCTTGGCTGGGCACGATTACTATTACTTCTTGGATGGTTATTTTGGATATAACTAGGTCCTTGTAGACCTCGAAGATCAGGAGAAGGCAATGTTTACCTGCCCTTTTGGGACGTTCGCTTACCGTTGCATGCCCTTTGGATTATGCAATGCACCCACTACTTTTCAGCGGTGCATGGTCAACATAATCTCTGACATGGTAGAGCGTTGATAAGAGCCATAAAATGCATCTTAACAATGTTTAATTGGTAGCATTTTATGATTCTTCTCGGTCTTTATTGCACTTTTATGTGATGATAACTCTTAAGTAATATTATTGGACCACTGACTTATTCCAGTGCATTTTCAGGTATTTTGAGTCCAAAGAGAAGAAGAAGCGATCTTTGTTTAAAAGTACTAAGATTCCATGCGTGCGGAGCATCGGAGTGGTTGCGGAGAGGCAAAACATGAAGAAAATCAACAATAAGTGAGCACTGCAGTGCTCCCCAGCCAGCACCTCGGTGCCCAGAAGCTTACCTAGGCAAATCATACCCAGCACCGCAACGCCCATAAAGCAGCACCGTAGTGCGCACACGGGATTGTATCTCCGAGTTAGACTTTAATTAGGGTTTTAAAAAGTAGATTAAACCCAAGAACACCCTTGGACCCTTGTACTATAAATAGGTAACTTAGGGTTTAAGAGAAAGGAGATCTTGTTGTGGAAAAAAAGGCCAGAAAACTCAAGGCAGCAGCTCTCATCCATAAAAGTGTTTAGCCATGAACACCATGGCTAACTAACTTCCAAGCAAGGAGAAGGGATGAATCCCTAGGTGTAGCTGTTCCTATCTTCTCTTATTTGATTCAGTTGTAATAAGAATTTATTGTCAAAATATTGCCATGATTTACTTCTTTATTTAATTATAAGATCTTATCTATTCCGGTGATTGTATCTTTCTCCTTGATATAAATTTAGTCATGCTTCTCTTATGTTAAGATTGTTTGGGTATAATTGAGTCCGGTAAATCTAGCCTTTAGGTTTGTCCATTACTGCAATATTGTTAACAAAGATATATTGTCGTTTCTTGATAAACCTATAGGATAGATCATATGTGCATGAATCGAAAATAAAAAGTATTTCATAACAATTATATTAGGGTTTATATATGTGCTCATTGAGTACTTGCCGGTTGCCTGTTTGGGATGTGAAACTTGTAACCGAGATAAAAATAACTGAATTAAGTTAGGAATAGGGCAACGAACCTGGGGAGGATTCCCGAATCCATGTTATCTTCCTATTATATTCTACAATCTATTTTACACAATTACTTCACTACCAAAAGTTCATATTTTCTCACTTAAATCTTTATCGTTTGTGTTATGGTTTACACCTTCTTTTGTAGTTAACTTGTTTCCCTGTGGAATCGACACCCCAAAGACGTGCTATAACAACTGCGTATGTTTTGAACGTAATCAAATTTTGGCACCGTTGCCGGGGAGACGCGCTTAAGTACAAGGAAGATTGTCAACTTTGAGACAAAACGGTAGAAGAATTGTAAATACTTTTTCTTTTCAGCAGTTTGTAAAGGTGGTAACTTCGTTCCCTCTTTTAGCTTGCTGCATTAATTTAGTTTAATTTTATTCTTTCTTTTTATAGTATTTTTTTATTATTTTGTGATCATGCATGCCCTGATATAAAGATACTTTGGGTAGATTTTCTTGTAGGCTTATGTTAGAGTCAAAATTAAATTCTTTTCTAAATCCTTTATTTGACAACCCATCTAGTTCCGAAGAGATGAATGAACACGAAGATCAACCCTCTAGGACCCTTCAGGATTATCTCCACTCTACACACATAGCCACACCATCATGCATCATGTTTCCAGCTAATACTCACCATTTAGATTTTAAAACAGGGATGATACAATTACTCCCGACATTTCATGGCTTGTGACTTTTCATAGTCAAGATGCAACTACTGACATTGTGAGACTTAAGTTCTTTCCTTTCGCTATGAAGGATAGAGCTAAGAGTTAGCTGTACTAACTGAGACCACGATCTATTAGGTCGTGGACTGAGATGACTCGGATTTTTTTTTAATAAATACTTCCCCCAACAT
Source organism: Bretschneidera sinensis (assembly GCA_023935145.1). Classification (NCBI taxonomy): domain Eukaryota; kingdom Viridiplantae; phylum Streptophyta; class Magnoliopsida; order Brassicales; family Akaniaceae; genus Bretschneidera; species Bretschneidera sinensis. The sequence continues at coordinate 76,758,482 of CM043697.1, read as the reverse complement.
AAGACCAATACTTCAAAAAGGCAAATCTCCACCTTTGCACAAGAGGATAGTGAGACTTTATATCAGTCTTGGGAGAGATTTAAGGAGTTGTTGAGTATGTGCCCTCACTATGGGTATGAGAATTGGCGCTTAGTGAGCTATTTTTATGAGGGACTTACATATAGGGAGTGCCAAATTGTAGAGATGATGTGTAATGGTGAATTTTTAGAAAAAGATCCTGATGAGGCCATAGAGTACCTCAATGAGCTTGCTGAAAAAGCTCACACTTGGACTAGACCTAGTGCTACTGAAAGCAAAAATAGGTCATGACCTGTAGGGAACTCAAATAATAGTGGAATTTACCATCTTAGGGAAGAGGACAACCTAAAGGCTAAGGTCGAGATGCTCACTAGGGAACTAGATGTGTTAAAGACTAAGAGCTTACAGCAAACACACGTAGCTAATCATGCAAGGTCCTTTGAACCATATTTTGTATATGGCAGGGTAGATCATCTTGCCTAAGAATGTCTCACATTTCCGGAGGTGAGAGGGATGTATGGGGAACAATGTAATGCCTTAGGTATGTACAAGAAGCCACTTTCACCTTTCTCTGATACCTATAATCCGGAGTGGCGGAATCACCCCAATCTTAGCTAGAAATCTGAAAACCAGCTGCCTACACAACCCCCTAGATCATATCCTTCACTATATAATGCTCCTGCACCTTCTAGGAGTCCTTTAGAAGAAACTTTGCATGCGTTTATTGAGGCACAAGATAAGATTAATCAAAGGCTTGAATCTTTAATTACGCAGGTTGTTGAAGAACATAAGAATTTAAGAGCCAAGCGTCCAAATTAATGACATCCTTTGGTGTGAATAAGTGAGATAAGTTCCCTTCCCAAGCTCACTCCACACCTCATGGTCAAAATCTGGCACAAAAGAATTTAAAGGAGGTGAATGCCATTATGACACTAAGTGGTAAGTCATTACACATCCCAACACCGAACGAATCAGAGGATGTGGACGAGAGCCACAAAGTAGATATGATTGACTCACCCATGAAAAAGGTCCATCACCTTAATCCATTGGAGTCAATCCACACCCATGGGTTCACAAGAGCATATATTGAGCCAAAATCTAGAGATGTTACTGATGACATCCTTGAGGCCTTTTCAAAGCATACAAGCACCCAATTTGACAGTGAAGCAGTTGCTAGTGCATTCAGTTCATGTTTGTCTAGGACAGAATAAAAGCGTCTGGCTGAAGATGTAAAACTTAGCGCTCATGGGAGGCATCCCACAGCTTATCCTTTTTACTTTTATTGTTTTCATATTTCTTTTTCTTGTTTTTTGTTCGTATTTTTTTTCTTCTGTTTTCCAGTATTAACTTAGTATTTCTTTTTCAGGGACAAAAACACGAAGTAGTTCAAATGGTGGAGCACAATTTTTAGCTTTTGTGCACCTTTAGCTACAAAGGGACTTTCCTTTACTCTTTCTTTAACATTGAGGACAATACAAAATTTTAAGTTGGAGGTGGAGACGTATTTCTTTAAAATTGCTTGTTGTACCTTCCCTTACCTTTTGTTTTAAGCATGATTTGTGTTTGCCTTGGATGTAATTCACATGTCAATGATATAAGCTTAATTGAGATAACATACAACATTTAAAAGAAGTTAAATTTTGTTTGGTTTGAAAATACTTTAAGTGTCAATCTTGATTTGGTTAGAGACTCTAGTTTGTGGTAAGATTGTATGATTAGTCTCAAGCACTTAGAGAAGTTTTATGTTTGATTATTTTGTGAATATTTGTACAGTCTTGGCAAGCTCTAGAACTTATTTGATAATCATTCAAGGTGAATTCCTAGAATGCACATTACTTCGGATATGATATAGGCCATTTTTGGACCGTTTGAGCCTTTCAAACTATCCCTTGCTATATTCATCACTAGTCATCTGTTTGAGCCTTTTTTCCTTGAAAAAGAATTTGAGCCTTGTTTCTTTCAATAGCCCATTTACTCACCTTTATGAGCCTAAAAATATTTTATCCTAACATTTCTTTTAAAAGAACTTAGTTGTACACATTTGTTGAGAAGCACTTAAAAGGAGTAAGGATGGAAATATGAGAAAATATCATTACCATAACGCAAGTACACTAAAGGAGATAAGTTGGGGGTTATGGAAAAGAAAAGAAAAATGAAAAAAATGGAGGTGAATGGTCTTATGCCAAAATACAAAAGAAAAGAAAAGAAAAGAGAAGTAAATTATGGCAAAGAAAGAAGAAAAGAAAGAAAAAGTGATGATTTGAGAAGAATGCTCGAAAAATGGTTGAAAAAGTTGGGAGTCGAAGAAAAGTTATCTAGTGCTTAAAAGTAGTTGTGACCTAAGAGATTGAGTTGTTTTACTTGTGAATCCTTTCTGTTCTTTCTTAAACTCTACCTTAGCCTAACGTTACAAGATTATTAAAGACCTATTGATCCAATGTAATGTGATTTTTCTACAATAGTGGAGAGTGATTTGAAAATAAGCCTATGGAGTTTGTTTATATGATTGATATCACACAATTTATTATGTTTTTAGAGGCCAAGATTTGTATTCATGAATGTTATGCATAAAATCATCCGGGTGTATGGATTAATGGATTGTGGTAAGATGGATATTAAGAGTCAATAACGATTTCAAGATTGATGTTTGGATTACTTTCGAACTTGGGAGAATTTAAATGATTTTATGTGCTGCATGTTATGCGAAATTTTTGAGACACTAATATTGCTTTACTTTACTTCGATTCCCACCATGGAATTCATCTCTTGTTTCTGCTTGAATTGCTAGGGACTAGCAATAAGCTAGTTGGGGGTTATGATAAGAGCCATAAAATGCATCTCAAGAATGTTTAATTATTAGCATTTTATGATTCTTCTTGGTCTTTATTGCACTTTTATGTGTTGATAACTCTTAAGTAATATTATTGGACCACTGACTTATTCCAGTGCATTTTCAGGTATTTTGAGTCCAAAGAGAAGAAGAAGCGATCGTTGTTTAAAAGCACCAAGATTCCATGCACGACGGAGCATTAGAGTGGCTGCGGAGAGGCAAAACATGAAGAAAATCAACAATAAGTGAGCACTATGGTGCTCCCCAGCCAGCACAGCGGTGCCCAGAAGCTTACCTAGCCAAATCATACCCAGCACCGCAGCGCCCATAAAGCAGCACCGTAGTGCACACACGGGATTGTATCTCCGAGTTAAACTTTAATTAGGGTTTTAAAAATTAGATTAAACCCAAGAACACCCTTGGACCCTTGTACTATAAATAGGTCACTTAGGGTTTAAGAGAAAGGAGATCTTGTTGTGGAAAAAAAGGCTAGAAAACTCAAGGCAGCAAGCTCTCATCCATAAAAGTGTTTAGCCATGAACACCATGGCTAACTAACTTCCAAGCAAGGAGAATGGATGAATCCCTAGGTGTAGTTGTTCCTATCTTCCCTTATTTGATTCAGTTGTAATAAGAATTTATTGTCAAAGCATTGCCATGATTTACTTCTTTATTTAATTATAAGATCTTATCTATTCCGGTGATTGTATCTTTCTCCTTGATATAAATTTAGTCATGCTTCTCTTATGTCAAGATTGTTTGGGTATAATTAAGTCCGAAAAATCTAGCCTTTAGGTTTGTCCATTACTGCAATATTGTCAACAAAGATATACCGTCGTTTCTTGATAAACCTATAGGATAGATCATATGTGTATGAATCGAAAATAAAAAGTATTTTATAACAATCATATTAGGGTTTATATATGTGCTCATTGAATACTTGCCGGTTGCCTGTTTGGGATGTGAAACTTGTAATCGAGATAAAAATAACTGAATCAAGTTAGGAATAGGGCAACGAACCTGGGGAGGATTCCCAGATCCTTGTTATCTTCCTATTATATTCTACAATCTATTTTACACAATTACTTCACTACCAAAAGTTTATATTTTCTCACTTAAATCTTTATCGTTTGTGTTATGTTTCCACCTTCTTTTGTAGTTAACTTGTTTCCCTGTGGAATTGACACCCCAAAGCCGTGCTACAACAACCGTGTATGTTTTGGGTGTAATCAAGCGTTCCTTAGAGATTTTCATGGATGATTTCTCCATCTTCGTTTCATCATTTGAGGAGTGTCTGCATCATCTCACTTTGGTTTTAGTGCAGTACAAGAAGAAGAACCTGGTGCTTAATTGGGAGAATTGGCATTTTATGGTCAAGCAAGGTATTGTACTGGGGCACATCATATCCCATCGGGGGATTGAGGTCGACAAAGCGAAGGTGGACCTGATTTCCAACCTTCCACCCCCATGTACAATGAAGCAGGTTCGTTCTTTTCTGGGCTATGCAGGATTCTATAGGCGATTTATCCAGGATTTCAGCAAGATTGCCCAGCCCTTGTGCAAGTTATTAATGAAAGATGCCCATTTGTATTTGATGAAGACTGTAATAAAGCATTTGGGGATCTGAAGAAGATTCTGATGTCCATACCCATTATTCAGCCACCCAACTCGGGTGTACCTTTTGAGATTATATGTGACGCATCAGATTATGCTATTGGAGTTTTTTTGAGGCAGCGTATTGATAAACTTCCCCACGTCATCTATTATGCAAAGAAGAACTCTAAACGATGCATAACTCAATTACTCTACCACTGAGAAGGAGTTGCTAGCAGTCGTTTTTGCATCAGAAAAGTTTAGATCCTACTTGTTAGGATCGAAAGTCATTATCTACTCGGATCATGCAGCATTGAAGTATCTTTTCTCCAAAAAGGATGCTAAATCTCATCTTATCCGACGGATCTTATTACTTTAAGAATTCAACATAGAGATTTGGGATAAGAAAGGTTCCGAAAATGTGGTGGCAGACCAGTTGTCTAGGTTGATAGTGGATTTCACTGAGGCCGCCATTCCCATTTCTGATACCTTTCCTGATGAGCAATTGATGCATATTGCTCACAATCCTGCACTATGGTTTGCTGATATAGTGAACTATCTTGTCACCGGTCAAATGCTTTTACATTGGGGGCGACAAGACAAGTCCAAGTTTTTTGCCATGGTAAAGCATTTTTTTTTGGGATGATCCTTACTTGTTCAAGTATTGTCCCAATCAGATCATTAGAAGGTGTATTCTCAAGCATGACCAATCTAACGTCATCGTCTTTTGTCATGATCATGCTTGTGGAGGCCATTTCAGTGCTAAGAAGACTGCTGCGAAGATTTTGCAGTGTGGATTCTATTGGCCTACCCTGTTTCAAGACTCTCACACTTACTATGTATCTTGTGAGCGTTGCCAAAAACTAGGGAGTATTTCTAGGAGGAATATGATGCCCTCAACCTCATTCTGATTGTTGAGATTTTTTACGTGTGGGGCATTGATTTTATGGGACCTTTCCCAAACTCCTTTGGCTATCTGTACATTCTAATTGCTAGGGACTATCTATCCAAATGGGTGGAGGCAGTTGTATACAAGATCAATGACCACTGGTCCAGTTTTTGAAGGACAATATCTTTGCTCATTTTAGTATGCCTCAAGAAATCATAAGTGATGGAGGTAAGCACTTTTGCAATCGGATTTTTGAGTAGTTGATGAAGAAGTATTTCATCACACACAAGGTTGCCACCCTGTATCACCCACAGACGAGTGGACAAGTGTAAATTTCCAATTGTGAGATCAAGCATATTTTGGAGAAGACTGTGAACCCTAGTAGAAAAGATTGGTCTATGCAATTGAATGATGCACTGTGGGCATATCAAACAACATTCAAGACGCCAATTGGCATGTCTCCATATCGTATTGTGTACGGAAAAGCCTATCACCTTCCGGTGGAATTAGAGCATAGAGCCTATTGGGCTATCAAGCAGCTGAACTTCAATCTTTCAAAGGCTGGCTCACAAAGGAAGCTCCAACTCAAGGAATTAGAGAAGCTGCGGAATGATGCATATGATTGTGCACGGTTTTACAAAGCACAAATGAAGAAGACTCATGACCAGAACATTTTGAGACGATCTTTTGAGCCTGGTAAAAAAGTTCTTCTTTACAATTCACGCTTGCGTATTTTTCCAAGCAAGCTCAAATCTCGATGGACTAGCCCATTTATTATTCTGTCAGTTTTTCCTCATGGGGCCATCGAGATTGAGGATCCAACGAATGGTAACACTTTCAAGGTAAATGGACAGAGGCTAAAACCATTCTTGGAGTTGAGGAGTCCGGAAATTGAGACGATATTGTTGGGGGATCCTAGTTACTCTGATTGAGTGTCGTTTACTATGGAGAGTCTGGCTGAAGACTTTAAACTTAGTGCTCATAGGAGGTGATGAGAGTTATAAAATGCATCTTAACAGTGCTTAATTGTTAGCATTTTAGGGTTGATCTAGGTTTTAATTGCACTTTTATACGTTAACAACTCTAAAGTATCGTTCTTGGATCATTGATCTACTTCGGTGCATTTTCAGGTACTTTAAGCTCAAAAGTGGAGAAAAAGTTATCATTGCTTGAAGCACAAAGACTCAAGGCATACTAGAGTGAAGGAATACTTCCGGAAGGACAAGATTGAGGGCTTAAAAGAGCAACAGCTGCTTCCCGCATTGGAAATGAGTTTCACTAAATTGCGAGAATTGCCCGTACAGATCAATCATTTTTGAAAATTAAACTATATTGATACAAGAAGAACCAGGAGATGAGCCATATATGGTTAGAAATATCCAGAAGTCTATTTTCTGGAGAATTTTACGGTTTATTAAAAGGATTTTTCTAGAGAAAGTTATGGCAGTTTAAGTAGACAAAGGTTAGGCTGTGCGGGATTTCAGCGTGGTTTGGGCTTAAATCCCACATCCCACATTGGTTGGAAAACACATTTCTATATCCCACATCCTACATCGGATTGGAAACACATTGCACTCTTGGTATTTGCCTATATAAGACCCACTCCACTTTAGCTTTGAGGATCAATCGGAGCTCATCTGAAATCATCAGAGAGTGACTCCAGAGGGCCTTTAGGAGGAATCCAAAAGTATAAATTTGGAGGGCAAGCTGAGGATGATCGTTGAGAGGCCGGAGGCAACTCAAGGAAGCATGAGCCCTATGGCTGGCTAGTCTCTAAGCAAGGCGAAGGGATGAATCCCTAGGTGTAGTTGTTCTTATTTTTCTTTATTTGATTCGATTGTAGTTGGATATTATTTTTGTTAAAAATTGTTATGTTTTATTCTTAATTTAATTAGTAGATTTATTATTACTTAGGTGATTGCATGCTTCTTTTCTATATAAGTTCAGTCATGCTTTTCTTATGTGTACCTGTTTGGGTGTGATTGAGTCTGGTAGATCTCTTTTATAGATTTGTCCATTGTTGCGGTATTGTTGTTTAGATATATCATCGTCTCTTGAAAATTTATAAGTTAGGTCATGTGTGCTTGAAAGTAAAGAAGATTTCATAACAATTACATTAGGATTTATAAATGCACTTTAATCGAATATTTTCCGATTGCCTGTTTGGGATGTGAAACTTGCAATCGAGATAAAAACAACTGAATCAAGTTAGGATTAGGGCAACGAACCTAGGGAGGATTTCCAGAACCTTGTTATTTCTTATTAAATCTATTTACACAATTTTTACACACTATTTTCACATAATTCAATTTCTTTTAATCAATCTTTTATCGTCTGTGTTAAAATTTACACCTTCTTCTGTAATTTACTTGTTTACCTTTGGAATCGACACCTCAAAGCTGTACTACAAATAACCGCGTTATACTTTGGGCGCAATCAAATTTTGGCGCCGTTTTCGGGGAAACGTGCTTAAGTACAAAAAAGAATGTCAACTTTTGACATGACGGTAGGAGAGTTGTAAATAGTTTTTCTTTTCAGCAGTTTGTAGAGGCGGTAACTTCGTTCCCTCTTTTAGCTTGCTGCATTAATTTTATTTTATTTTATCTTATTCTTTTTTTTATAGTGATTATTTTTCATTATTTTGTTACCTTGAATGCAAAGACATAGAGATGCTTGTAGGCCTGTGCTAGAGTCAGAATTCAATTCATTTCTAAATCCTTTATTTGACAGTCCATCTAGTCCCGAAGAAATGAGTGAACATGAATATCAACCCCCTAGGACCCGTCAGGATTACCTCAACCCTACACGCACAGCCACACCATCATGCATCATATTTTCAGCCAATACTCGCCCATTAGAGTTTAAAACAGGGATTATACATATACTCCCTACATTTCATGGCTTAGATAATGAAAACCCATATGTGCACATTAGAGAGTTTGAGGAAGTAGTCGCGACTTTTCATAGTCAAAACGAAACCGATGACATTGTGAGGCTTAAGTTCTTTCCTTTCGCTTTGAAGGATAGAGCTAAGAGTTGGCTATACTCACTTAGACCACGATCTATTGGGTCGTGGACTGAGATGACTCGGATTTTTTTTAATAAATACTTTCCCCAACATAAGACCAATGCTTTAAAAAGGCAAATCTCCACCTTTGCACAAAAGGACAGTAAGACTTTGTATCAGTCTTGGGAGAGATTTAAAGAGTTATTGAGTATGTGCCCTCACCATAGGTATGAGAGTTGGTGCTTAGTGAGCTATTTTTATGAGGGACTTACATATAGAGAGCGCCAATTTGTAGAGATGATGTGTAATGGTGAGTTTTTAGAGAAAGATCCTAATGAGGCCATAGAGTACCTCAATGAGCTTGCTGAAAAAGCTCACACTTGGAGTAGACCTAGTGCTACTGAAAGCACAAATAGCTCACAACCTATAGGGCACCCAAATGGTGGTGGAATTTACCATCTTAGGGAAGAGGATAACCTTAGAGCCAAGGTCGAGATGCTCACTAGGGAGCTCGATGAGTTAAAGAGAAAAAGCTTAAAGCCAACATACGTAGCTAATAATGCAAAATCTTTTGAACCATGTTTTGTGTGTGGTGGGGTAGATCATCTCGCCCAAGAGTGTCCCACATTTGTTGAGATGAGAGGGATATTTAAGGGGCAATGTAATGCCTTAGGCATGTACAAGAAGCCTTTGACACCCTTCTCTGATACTTATAATATGGGATGGCGAAATCACCCCAATTTCAGCTGGAAGTCTAAAAACCAGCAGCTTGCATAAACCCCTGCACCATATCATGCCCTTGTGCCTTCTAGGAGTTCTTTAGAAGACACTTTACATGCTTTTATTGAGGCATAGGGTAAGACTAATAAAATACTTGAATCGTTAATTGTGCAGGTTGTTGAAGAACATAAAGAGATAAAGAGCCAAGTGTCTAAGTTGATGAGCTACTTGAGTGTGACTGAGCGAGGTAAGTTCCCTTCTCAAGCTCAGTCCACACCCCATGGTCAACACCTAGCACAAAAGAATTTGAAGGAGGTGAATGCCATTGAGACACTGAGGGGTAAGTCATTACACATCCCAATAACAGAAAAATCAAAGGATGTGGATGAAAGCCATCAATCACAAGCATATATGATTGACTCATTCATGGAAAAGGTCCAGCACCTTAATCCATTTGAGTCCAACCTCATCCATGGCTTCACTAAAGCATACATCGAGCCAGAATTTACGGATGTTACTGATGACATCCTTGAGGCCCCCCAAAAGCATAAAAGCACCAAATTTGGCAATGAAGCAGTGACAGATGCATTCAACCTATGTTTTTCAAGGAGGGAATAAAAGCGTCTGGCTGAAGATGTAAAACTTAGCGCTCATCGGAGGCAGCCTATAACGTATCCTTTTATTTTTATTGTTTTTTATATTTCTTTTTTCTCTTGTTTATTTTTATTATCTTGTTGTTTTCCAGTTTTTCTTTCGCATTTCTTTTTCAGGGACAAAAATACGAAGCAGTTCAAATGGTGGAGCACAATTTTCAGCTTCTGTGCACCTTTGGCTACAAGGGGAGTTTCCTTTACTCTTTCTTTTACATTGAGGTCAATGCAATTTTTAAGTTGTAGGTGGAGGAAACGCATCTTTTTGTTTCCATTTTCTTTATTTTCCATACATTTTTCTTTTTCCATTGAACTGTTTGGTGTCATTTTTCCTCTTTTTTTTTTGTTTTAAGCATGCTTTGTGGTTGCTTTGGAGTTAATTCACATGTAAATGATATAAACTTAATTAAGATAGCATATAGCATTTAGAAGAAGTTAAATCTTGCTTCGATTTGAAATTAATTTAAGTATCAATTTTCATTTGGTTTGAGACTCTAGTTTGTGGTAAGATTGTATGATTAGTCTATAACATCTAGAGAAATTTTATGTGTGATTATTTTGTGAATATTTTTGCGGTCTTAACAAGCTCTAGAACTTACTTGATAATCACTTGAGGTGAATTCCTAGAATGCACACTACTTAGGATATGATATAGGCCATTTTTGAACCGTTTGAGCCTTTCAAACCTACCATTACTATATTTATCACTAGTCACCCATTTGAGTCTTTTTCTTGAAAAGAAAAATTGAGCCTTTTTTCTTTTGATAAACCATTTACTTATCCTTATGAGCCTAAAAATATTTTATCCTTACATTTATTTTAAAAGAACTTAGTTATACACATTTGTTAAGAAGCACTCAAGAGGAGTAAGGATGAAAGTATGAAAAAAACAAATTACTACCATAGCCCAAATACATTAAAGGACATAAGTTGGGGGTTGTGGAAAAGAAAAGAAAAAAAATGAAAAAGAAGGTGAATAGTTATGTGCCAAAAATAAAAAAATAAAATGGCAAAGAAAGAAGAAAGAAAGAAAAGAAAAAAATGGTGATTTGTTGAAAGAAATACTCGAAAAATGGTTGAAAGAGTTGGGTGTTGAAGTAAGATTATCCAGTGCTTAAAGAGTTGTGTTTAAAACTAAGAGATTAAGTTCTTCTACTTGTTGAATCCTTCCCGTTCTTTCTTAACCTTTACCTTAGCCTAACGTTACAAGCTTATTAAAGACCTTTTGATCCAATATAGTGTGATTTTTCTACAATAGTGGAGAGTGATTTGAAAAGTAAGCCTATGGAGCTTGTTTTTGTGATTGATGTCACGCAATTTATTATGTTTTTAGAGGCCAAGACTTGTATTCATGAATGTTATGCATAAAATCATCCGGGTGTTTGGATTAATGGTTTTGTGGTAAGATGGATGTTAAGAGTCAATAACGATTTTAAGATTGACGTTTGGATTACTTTTGGACTTAGGTGAAATTTAATGATTCTATGTGCCGTATGTTATGTACAATTTTTGAGACAAAAAGTGAATTACTCTTGGTTCAACGCTAGCATTGCTTTACTTTGTTTTTAACTCCTACCATAGAATTCATCTCTTATTTTCGCGATTAGCAATAAGCTAGTTGGGGGTTGTGATGAAAGTCATAAAATGCATCTTAACAGTACTTAATTGTTATCATTTTAGGGTTGATCTAGGTTTTAATTGCACTTTTATACGTTAAAAACTCTAAAGTATCATTCTTGGATCATTGATCTACTTCGGTGCATTTTCAGGTACTTTAAGCTCAAAAGATGAGGAAAAGTTATCATTGCTTGAAGAACAAAGACTCAAGGCATACTGGAGTGAAGGAATACTTCCAGAAGGACAAGATGGAGGGCTTAAAAGAGCAATAGCTGCTGCCCGCATTGGAAATGAGTTTCACTAAATTACGAGAATTGCCCGTACAGATCAATCATTTTTGAAAATTAAACTGTATTGATACAAGAAGAACCAGGAGATGAGCCATATATGGTTAGAAATATCCGGAAGTCTATTTTCTGGAGAATTTTACGATTTGTTAAAAGGATTTTTCTAGAGAAAGTTATGGCAGTTTAAGTAGACAAAGGTCAGGCTGTGCGGGATTTCAATGTGATTTTGGGCTTAAATCTCACATCCCACATTGGTTGGAAAACATATTTCTATATCCCACATCCCACATCGGATTGGAAACACATTGCACTCTTGGTATTTGCCTATATAAGACCCACTCCACTTTAGCTTTGAGGATCAATCAGAGCTCATCTGAAATCATCAGAGAGTGACTCCAAAGGGCCTTTAGAAGCAATCCAGAGGGCCTTTAGGAGGAATCTGAAAGTATGATTTTGGAGGGCAAGCAGAGGATGATCGTTGAGAGGCCGAAGGTAACTCAAGGAAGCATGAGCCCTATGGCTGGCTAGTCTCTAAGCAAGGCGAAGGGATGAATCCCTAGGTGTAGTTGTTCTTATTTTTCTTTAGTTGATTCAGTTGTAGTTGGATATTATTTTCATTAAACATTGTTATGTTTTATTATTAATTTAATTATTAGATTTATTATTACTTCGGTGATTGCATGCTTCTTTTCTATATAAGTTCAGTCATGCTTTTCTTATGTGTACCTATTTGGGTGTGATTGAGTCCGGTAGATATCTTTTATAGATTTGTCCATTGCTGCGGTATTGTCGTTTAGATATATCGTCATCTCTTGATAATTTATAAGTTAGGTCATGTGTGCTTGAAAGTAAAGAAGGTTTCATAACAATTACATTAGGATTTATAAATGCACTTTAATCGAATATTTTTCGATTGCCTGTTTGGGATATGAAACTTGGAATCGAGATAAAAACAACTGAATCAAGTTAGGATTAGGGCAACGAACCTAGGGAGGATTTCCAGAACCTTGTTATTTCTTATTAAATCTATTTACACAATTTCCTTCACACTATTTTCACATAATTCAATTTCTTTCAATCAATCTTTTATCGTCTGTGTTAAAATTTACACCTTCTTCTGTAATTAACTTGTTTCCCTGTGGAATCGACATCCCAAAGCTGTACTACAAATAACCGTGTTATACTTTGGGCGTAATTTGGAGGTACCCCACAACATATTCTTTCTGTTTGTTTATTATTTTACATATTTATTGTTACTGTTTATTTCTAATGTTTCTTTTGTTTTCCAGTCTTTATTTTTCAGGGACAACGCGTACTTCAGTTCAAGTTTGGGGGTATGCTATGAGCCATGCTAGTCCAGCTAGTTCTCAATCTCCCAGGTCAGCTCTTTCCATAATATTCACATATTGGGGACAATGTGTAATTTAAGTTTGAGGGTATGGGAGACACATTACACACACTTTGTCCTAATTTGTTGTTTTTTTCTTTGTTTTAAAGAAAAGATAAATGCATCTCATGTTATTTTGAAATTTTAGTTGATTTAAAAATATTTCAATGATGTGATGTCATTAGTGAGCTTAAAATTTTGAACACATGATCTAGTGATAAAGTTTTAAAATTTGGTTACTTATTTTAGGCATTTGAGAATTCACATGTTTGATCTAATCTAACACGAGCACATTAGCACAAATTGTGTGAGGTATGACATGTGATTTTAATGTGTACGTTTCCTTGTCTTAACTGAAAATGGATGACTTGTTGGATAAACACTTTGGCATAAAAAAGTAAAAAAATAAAAAATAAAAAATAAAAAAATTTGATGATCACAAATAAACTTTCCACTGAGTAACTGGACCTCTTGCCTTAGTAAGCAGTGAGTGTTCACATCAAAAGGTGGGAATTTTGCTTGGTAGTATTAAGGCTAATTTAATTTCTTAGCCTTTTTTACTCGAGTTAGTAAGTCCTTAGGGGTTTCTTTACATCTAATGCCCTAAAACCATCTGGTTTGGGAGTCATTGACTCAACACTCGCTACATGGGTCAATTAGAAAGCTTAAGGGAACTAAACATAGCAGAGCCTTATAATAAAAAAAAGAGAAGAAAATAAAAACTATGCCATTTTCTTCAATCTGATGGGAAATTCGGTGAATCTTGAGACATGAAGACCTTACACATTGGAGTTATTTGGAAGCTTCATTTTTATATGCTAATTCACTTTACACTGTGTCAGATTTGTGATGCCTTAACCTGCCTTTTGTAAGTAATTAGATTTTAAAATTTCCATCCATTGCGAAGATGGATTTATCTTTTTAAGCGTGCTCATGAATGAATATCATGGTGATGTGTGCTCCTTAAATCTTTGGATACCATGAGTGATGAACTTATCTTTATGTTCTTTGTTTTTCATTTAGTTTTTAGTTTCGTATTGCTATGGGACTAGCAATATGTAAGTTTGAGGGTATTTAATGAGTGCCAAATATTTCATATTTTGGCCCCTTAATTTACATTTGTTAGCTTAGTAATTTGTTACTTTGAGTTCTTTTTCTTTGTTTTACAGGTTTACAAGCTTGGAAAGAAGTTTCACTAAATTGCTAGAATTGCCTTTGTAGATCAGTCATCTTTGCGGATTAAACTGTATTGATTCAGAAAGAACCAGGAGATAAGACATATATGCTTGGAAAGATCCGGATGTCTATTTTCTGGGGAATTTTACGGCTCATAAAAATGATTTTTCTAGAGAAAGTTATGGCAGTTTTAGTAGACAAAGGTCAGGCTGTGCATGATTTCAGCGTGACAGATCAGTCATTTTTATGGATTAAACTATATTGATTCAAGAAGAACCAGGAGATAAGCCATATATGCTTGGAAAGATTTGGATGTCTATTTTCTGGGGAATTGTACGAATCGTAAATATGATATTTCTAGAGAAAGTTATGGCAGTTTTAGTAGACAATGGTCAAAGAGAAAAAGCTGGAATCTGTAGTATCCCACATCGGATTGGAAACACATTGCACTTGTGGTGTTTCCCTATATAAGCTCCTCTTTACTCCATCTTTAGTAAGCAATCCTGGTGCCATTTTGGTGCAATTTGCATTCTGGTGGATCTCAAAGGGTTTTGCTACAAAGGGAGGAAGCGCTGCTCAACAATTGCGAGTAGAATTTCTCTCAATGTATAGTCCGTTTTAATTTTTTTTTTGAGTTTTAATGCTTAGCACTTTAATTATGAAATTTAGTTTCATAATCATGAGTGGCTAAAATCTTCAGCTAAGGTTGAAGATGAAGCCTTTCCATTGTTTAGCATTAAATTTTCAGATATGTTTGTGCAATTATGATATTTTTAGTATTAAATGTTCTATTTCAATTGTTTGAGTAAATTCTTACGAATTATAGTTTTTTAAATTGTTCAAGTTGGATATTCCGTGTGTTTCATCTGATGGATACATCGAATCATTTTGATTAAATTGAATATCCTTTGTGATTTGTAAATTAAACAGATACATTGGATGGTTTTGGTTTAATTAGGATGTTTGTTGTCATTTATTTATAGTTGGATTCATGGAATCATTTGATAAATCTATTTTTATATAGAACATGAAGATATATGCTTTACTTTAGTGGGGTGGATTCAGAAACCTTAGTGTTTTTATCATTTGTTTTTAAATCAATTTAGTTTAGTTTAGTTTGTATTTCTTTGCAAGATACAATCCAAAATTGAGAACTAGGTTAAAATAGGGTTAGTTTAGATAAAATTATATTTTCACAATGCAATTCCCTGTGGATTTGACCTCGCACTTGCACAACACTATATTGCAAATGACTCGTGCACTTGCGAGTAATTTAAAACTCACAACTTATACCCTCTCTTTGAGTATAGCTCTTTGCAAAAAGGTGTGACTTATACTTTTCAATCAAATCATACGTCTTGTGCTTATCTTTGAAAATCTATTTGTTTCCAATGGTTTTACACCCAAGTGGAAGATCAGCTAACTCTAAAACCTTGTTTTTAGCCATTAAGCTCATCTAATCCCCCACAACAGCTAGCCACTCGTTTTTAGATAAAGAAGAGAGTCATTCACCAAAATAAGTTGACTTATCCATATCCATTGAAGTGCACATGAAATTTTTTTCTTCAACGTCAAAATAAAGACAAGGTATATTTCCACGTGCACTTCAGCGAACTAGTTGTAGAGGCCGATATTTAAATTAGAAACAAGTTTATAAAATAAAAATTTTGAGCAATAATTTTTTTTTGTGTTTCAGGGGGATGTCTAAATTTTAAAGTGTTTGGAGTAGTTTGTGAAAGAAAGGAAGAATGGAAGGGTGAAATTGTAATTTAAAGAGAGTTTGAAGTATAAATAAGAGGAAAGAGGGAGAGAATCCAACATTTGCTGGATTTCTCTAGAAGAACCGAGAGAAAGGAGAGAAAAAGAAGAGAAAAAAGAAAAGGGAAGAATGAGATGAAGAAAAGGAAGAAGATTGGGAAATTCTTGCAAAAATAAGGTAAAAGCTTGTTTCTCTTTGCTTCTAATTATTAAATTTGTGTATTTACTAAAGATTTGAATTATTTGAAGGTTTGATTAGAAGATTTACTTAAGGAAATTTTGAGAAAATGTTTGTTTCAAAGAGGAAGAAATGGGTTTTAACTAAATGTGTTGATTTGAAGGTTTTGGGTTCAAATCTCTTATGGATAGTGTAAAATATTTGATTTGAAACCATTAAGAACTTATGTTTGGGTTGGGTTGGAAGTCCCATGTGAGACAAGAAGTTATTACGAAGAAAAATAGAGTTTTTGCTCTAAAATTATTAGATTTTTCGACCAGACAGTCGACTGTGCAAGCTTCTGAGCAGTGTACAGTCGACTGCCAATATGGACAGTCGACTGTGCAAGCCTTTAAAACTGTTTTTCAGCTCTAATTTTTGAAAATAAATTATTTTTCTTAGAGATTTTCAATCCTAAACTCCTCAAAAGGTATTTTAAGCTTTAATACTTTATAAAGTTTTAAAAGTAAGATCTTAGAAGGATTCATTTTGTTTTTAAAACAATGATAGAACAAATCTTATAAAGGCCTTGAATATAATGGAAGAGGGTTGTGGCTTAACCCTTTGTTTTGTATGCTTATATGATTAGATTGAGTTTTAATAAATTATATACCTTGAGTAAGTAAACTAAGTTATGTATTCGTTAGGTATGATTGAAAAGAGAACACCAAGGCTAGGAAGTAAACCTGAGGTTGGATATTGGCTCGACAAAGGTGAGTTTCACATTACCTCTAGTAAGCTTAAAGAATTAATGAATGACATCAAAAAGCTTAAAAATGTGTATGACAATCTAGGATTTAAATAAATATATATTTATGTATTGTATAAGCAAATGACTAAAAGTAAAGAAATGCTTTTAAACAAGACATGTTTTGAATTCTATATGTTTGAAAGATGTTATGATGTTGTTGACCTATTGAACTTATATTTGAGATATTATGGTGTTGTAAATGCATTGCATATTGATGTGGTGATAATGTATAGTGAACAAAACAATCGTGTGAAGGTAGAAACCCACCTAGTAAGGAGAAGGGAGTGCATCCTAGTTGTTTGAAAGGGTAGGACTCCACCTAGTAAGGGGTAGAGTGGGGATCCTAATTATTGAAGTTGAAACCTCACCCGGTAAGGGGTAGGGAGGGGTTCCACATTGTTGAAAAGTTAAGATCCATCCTATTAAGGGGTAAGGAGGTGATCCAAAATAATTTTGTTGGGGAGACATTCCAATTACTATATGATTACCCCATGAGAGATAAATAAAAATAAATTGAATTTGGAATGAAGAGAAGTTAATAAAGAAGTTAACATCATATTGCATTGCATTGCATTCATACTTAATGATTAGTACATAATTGATGCTTAGCCCATGAAAGGCATACTTGATGGTTGGTGTATAACTGATGATTGGCCCATGAGGGGCATGTATTGTGATAGACCTGGTGAAGGGCATAAATTGTTAAGTATTTTGAATCGAAAGATATCGAAAATAATGTTGCTAGTAAATGGTTGATTCTATGTTGTTATGATGATTATTTTCCTTTGTAATAAGAAAAGTAAATCGGAAGTTATATATAAAAGTTGTGTTATACTTTTAAATTCTCTAAGGACTTATATAATAAGATAAATAATTAATGAAATTTCTTTTCAAAGCCATTACTTCTAGTAATGTGTTTCCCACTGAGATTTTTAGCTCACCCTTTTATTTTACTAACATTTTAGGAAAGCATCGGATGTTCCATAGTTGAAGTTGAAAAAAGACCTTCGTAAGGTCCTTAACCACGACATCCTCACCTTTTGAACCCTTTTAGGATTTTAAGTTTTTGTCTTAGTTTAGAAATTGTAAAAGTGAATAAGATAAGGGTACTTGAGATAAATTCCCTTTTTACTAGTGTCTTTTGCAAAACTCTAGGAATCGATTTGTAGCATCGAAAAAGATGTATATTTGTACAGGTTTGATTTGATGTAGAGGAATATACTTTGATTTTAAAATTTAAGTGTTTGCATCATAAGTCAAGGTGCTAAATGCTGAAAGTAATGGAGCTACTCCGAGTAGGGCCCACTCGGGATGGGTCATTACATTTTTGGTATCAGAGCTTTAGGTTTAAGGTTCTGTAGACTTTAGTTGCATGATTAGTGGTGCATGGGGTGGTTATAAAAAGTTGGTTATGTTGAGTTAGAGAGGATGCCGTTTAGGAGTGGTGACCAGTGATAGTTTAAATAGGAATAAAATGTCTTGAGATGGAAGTCTAGTCGATTAGTATGGGGTTGTTGTGTAGATTTGGTGTTGCTTGAAATGATTTGTTATGTTGTGTGAGATCTTATTGATGATGTCTTTGATAAAAAAAATGAATGTGATTACTTAATGTGGTGAAATATTTTGATTGATACATTGTTCTCATATGTGTGTGAAAACGTTATTATGTAATTGATGGCTTAATGGTAATGTTGAAAGGCAAAAAATGAGGATAAAGCATTTTTAAAGCAATGCTATTAACTTGAAAGTTGTACCTTGATTGGTGCAAGTATTAATAAATCGGTGTTGAATTATGTTGCGCGATGTATAAGTGTTTAATTTGATTAAATTTTTTCCATGTAGTATGTGATAATGTATTTGTAAACAATGATTGTGTGACTACTATGTAGTGTGGCTTAAGAAATAGTTATTATTGTAGAGATTGTAAACTTTAATTAGATAAAGTCTTGAGTAGTGAGTTGGTTTGTGTGTACTTGAGCAATGAGCATGGGAGAAAGGTAATTGGTTGGATGTCAGATTCATAGTAATTTGAAATTTTGGGTAGTGATTAGCTTATTAGTGGGGGAGTTCGAGAGTTGGAAAATTTGTTCGATTCATAGAATTGTAAGCATCTCAAGGTAAAATAGGAAGTAAAAAGGATAATGATAATGATGTTAAGAGTGTAGATGGATTTACGAATATAAAGGGGAATGAGAGAAATTGTTGGTCAAGTTGAAAGCGTAAGGAATACAGTATAGTAGGAAGTGATTATGGTAAGATAAGAGAAACAATTCAAGTGAATCAATGATGGTGTTAAGTGAATTACAAGTGAAACAATTATGGTGTTCTGGGATTTTAAGAGCGATAGTAAATGAAGTATTTTGGAAAATATAAATTGTTATGTGAGAAATTGTAAAGGAGAAAAGGTATAATAAATTTTGGATTGGATCATAAATGTTAACTGAAGTTTGATCTAAAGAAATAGTGAACCTTATTTCTAGAATAAGAAATGATTGATTAAGTGGCTGATGATTAGTTGAGTGAGCTTAAAGGTTTGTCTTACTTGAAGTATAAGTTTGAGGGACGCTAAATTGGATTTAGCAAGAAATGTGTGATGATGAACAAAAATATTTGAAGTGCTTGAAAATTTAAAAGTTAGTAGAAGATTTGTTTTAGATGTGGTTGGAGTATTAGAAAGGATGACGATTAGCGAAAGTATGATATGTATTCCAAGAGAAGGAAGCTCCTATTTTATTTGGACGTACTTTTGGGGTATAACATAGGAGATCTAGAGAGTATTGAAATATAAAAGTATTAGAATAACTATCGTAGAGAGAAATAGATATAGGACACGAGACTAAGAGACAGTTGGAGAAGGAAACTGAGAAAAGAGAAGAAGAAATTCAAGAAGTCATAGTTTAAAAGCCAATTAAGTTCGGAGTACCTTGGGAAAAGGATAGTGTTGGAAAGGATGTTTATTAAAGGAGATAGTTAAAGATATTATATGTTACTAAATATTATGATGTTATGATTTGATAAGTGCTTAAATAGTCATATTTAAGCCCCTTAATTTACACTTGTTAGGCTATTTGTTTATATATTTTAGTAGATTCTACTTCACTTTTGTGTTTTCTGTGTTTTTCATAGGGCTTTGACAAAAAGATGACATTTTGGAGCTTTAAGGAATAAAAAGTGAAGGTTTGCAATCCAGCAAGGTGCGCTTGAGTGCACCTCTCTTGTGATCGAGCACATAGGCACTCGAGCTCACATTTAGAAGGCTCGAGCGTAGACCCATACACTAGAGTGCACACGCACCAGAGGCGGCAGAGCCAGAATTGGAAAGAAGTCTCCGGATCTTAAATTGGAAATTAGGGTTTCGGGGCACCTTTAAAGCCCTTTATAGTCTTGTAAAACACAGAAAACATACTTTTGGATTGAGCTTGAAGTTATAAGCTTTGGAGAGGAATTGACAACTCGTCTCCTCAGCATTTTTCGGGTTTTATTTTTCTGTTCTAGTTTAGTTATGGTTATGATGTTTAGTTTACTTAACATGTGTAACTAACTTCCTAACAGGGCTCGATTGAAGCCCTAATTATGCTTTCCTATATATATAATCATTGATTGCCTTTGCAAATAGCCATGTTATAATGTTTTAATTGATTAATGCTTGTTTCTATTTAAATTCCTCATATGTGTGTGTCTGATCAACGTATGCATGTGGTATGGATCAGTTAGTTAGATCAATTTGGATGACCGAGTCTTAGGTCTGACAATAATAACAAAAGAAATCCATGCCGGATTCTTGGGTTAATCAACATAGGAAACTAGGAGCAGACCAAGCCCTAGGTCTCATGTGGTTGTCGATTTCCACAAACCTTGTGCTCTCTTAAGGAACAACTAAGTATACACCATGCTGAATCCCTTAAGAGAGAAAAGAGTTAGAGTATACACCATACCTAACTCATTACTTAGGGAGATCAATAGCCTAAGGAGTGGACCAAGCCCTTAGGTTGACAACCATTAAGTATTCATGATAGGACTATAGCACTGACAATTTACTTATTAGGAATGCATGATTAATGGTGGATATCAAAGCTCTATGTTCTTATTATTATTAATTCACACTCAACATCTATTTCTATCTTTTTATATCGAACCAATCCCCGTGGAGATGATCTCGCACTTGCACACTATGCTACTATTGACCTTGTGCACTTATAATTAAAACTTTATGATTATTTACTTACTTATTTAGGTAGATAAACGCTCAACAAGTTTTTGGCGCCATTGCCGGGGATTGCACTAAATTTCTCTCTAGAATTATTTTCGTTTAGTTTAGTAAATGTTATTTATTCTGTTTTATTTCTATCAAATTTTAAGTTTATGTTTTTACCTTTATTTTTGATTAATCCAAAACCTAATCTATTTCCTTTTTGTTTTCTGTTTAAGGCACTCCAACAAAACCCTCTGTACCACTTGCGATCGAGCGCATGTGAGGCAGAGAGTTACCCGAGCAGCAGTGTTGAACTGCTGCATTGAAGTAATTATTACCGATTCATGCACGGGCTTCGATCCAGACATCCAACATTCTTGCCCCTCGATACCGAACTTGAGCAGACCATCTGAGAAAGGCTTAAAGACAACCTTGAAGAGTTAGAAGAAGAAATTGAGGAGGAGGCACCAATGGCGGAACAGATCGAAAATTAACAACCACCTGAGCGGAGACCGATGAAGCAATCCTTCATCCCACGGAACCTCGATTAGCCATCTTACATTTCTTATCAACTCGAGGTGGAAGGCAACTACTATATATCTTCGTAGATACTCAGTGCATTGACTCACTTTAGGGGTACACCTAATGAGGATCTACACCTGCACCTTCGAGAGTTCTTTGATCTCTGCAAGTTCCAACACATCCTAAGCTTAAACCAAGAAGGAATCAGGTTAATTCTTTGCCCTTTTTCCTTAAAAGATAATGCTAAACTATGGTACAATTCATTGCCTGCAGTTTCTATCCACACTTAGGAGGAGTTGGCTAGCAAATTCCTAAGGAAATTTTTCCCAGCCCAAAAAACGAGGCAAATGAGGAAAGAGATTCAGTCGTTCCAACAAAAGGATGGAGACCTATTCTTTGAGGCATGGGGACATTTCAACAAGTTGCTACTCAAATGCCCACATCACAACCTACCTCAGGATGAACTGGTACAAGCTTTCTATGAAGGTTTAAGTGATACTAATAAAGGTATTATGGATTCAAGTTGTGGAGGAGTGCTAATGGAGAAAAGCAGTGAAGAAGCCATGGAGCTCTTTGAGACCTTAAATGAACATACCTAGCAGTTCTCCTCTCGAGGTAGACATGTAACCAAGAGCAAAGGTATGTACAAGGTGAACCTAAATGGAGGATCTTCTACCCAAATAGCTGTTGTGGAGAGGAGACTAAATTTGCTAGTTAAAGCCATGGCTGCTCAGAATGCATCACCTAATCCACTAGCGACACCACTCCAGGTATGTGCGATATGTTCCCAATTTGATCATAATACTGACATATGTCCCTTGTATTCATCTGCAGACTCCGAGCAAGCAAACTTTGTGGGACCTAACAACTATCCGCCAAAGAACAATCCGTATGCAAACACCTATAACCCTAGATGACGGAATCACCCAAACTTCTCTTGGAGCAACAATCAGAACAATCAAGGGCAGCAAAGAAACTCCTAACCAGCAGCCCACTCTATTCTCGAACCAAAGAAGAATGACCTCGAGAGTCTTGTAAGGCAACTGACAACTTAGCACCAGCAACTGGTGATGAGAGTCATAAAATGCACCTTAATAGTACTTAATTGTTAGCATTTTAGGGTTGATCTAGGTTTTAATTGCAGTTTTATACGTTAACAAATCTAAAGTGGTATTCTTGAATTGTTGATCTAATTCGATACATTTTCAGGTACTTTGAGTCTGAAAGAGATGGAGAACTATAAGAGCTTAGTGCACGATGCTTCGATACACATTGGAGTGAAGGCATGGTTGCGGAAGGACAAATGAAGAGAAATCAATTCTTGAGTGTGTGCGCTGTGGCCTGAAAAAAACCCAAGCCTCGACCTCTAGAACCAAGCCAAAAGAGCAAGGAAGAAGCACCAGTGTGCGCCGCGACCTGAAGGTCTGAGCCACGGCCTAGACTAGGTTGAGCTATGGCCTCTAGAATATGAAGAAAAATGAAGAGTTTGAGCCGTGGCCTGAATCAATTCGAGCTGTGGCGCGAGCACGAATCTTTGTTTTTCGAGTTATGACCTAATTAGGACTTTAATGATTGTTTAAACCCTAAAACACCCTTGGACCTTGTGTATTATAAATAGACCACTTAGTTTTGAGAAAGAAAGAAGGATTAAGGCTGAAAAAAAGCTCCCACATTCTCCTCCATCAAAGTATTCAAGCATGAGCCCTATGGCTAACTAATCTCCAAGTAAGGCGAAGGGATGAATCCTTAGGTGTAGTTGTTCTTATTTTCATTTATTGATTCAGTTGTAGTTGAGATTTATTGTCAAAACATTGTTATGATTTACTCTTTAATTTAATTAGAAGATTTTCTCTTAATCCGGTGATTATATCTTTCTCCTCGATTTAAGTCTAGTCATGCTCTTCTTATGTCAAGATTGTTTGGATGTTATTGAGTCCGGTAGATTTATCTTTTAGGTTTGTCCACTACTGTAATATTGTCATTAAGATATATTTTCGTTTCTTGATAAATCTATAGGATAGGTCATGTGTGCTTAAATCAAAAGTAAAGAGTAATTTATATCAATTACATTAGGATTTACATATGCTTTGATTAAATATTTGCCGATTGCCTGTTTGGGATGTGAAACTTGCAATCGAGATAAAAACAACTGAATCAAGATTGGAATAAGGCAACAAACCTAAGATGGATTCGCAAAACCTTATTATTCCTTTATTATATTCTTCAATATATTTACACAATTTTCTCACAATTACTTCATTATCAAAATTCATATTTTCTCACTTGATTGTTATCCTTCGTGTTAAGATTTGCACTTTTCCTTTGTAGATCGCTTTTCCTCGTGGGATCGACACCTAAACTATACACAATAACCGTGTATTAGTTTAAGTGTAATCTAAGGTGGATTCCTGAAACCTTGTTGTTCCTTTATTATATTCTTCAATACATTTACACAATTTTTTCACAATTACTTCATTATCAAAATTCATATTTTCTCACTTGATTGTTATCGTTCGTGTTAAGATTTGCACTTTTCCTTTGTAGATCACTTTTCCTCGTGGGATCAACACCTAAACTATACACAATAACCGCGTATTAGTTTGAGTGTAATCAAATTTTGGCGCTGTTGCCGGGAAAAACATGCTTAGATACAAGGAAGATTGTCAACTCTAAAAGAAAGAGCTCTCAGTCAAGTCAAGTCCGGGCAAGCTCGAGAGAGAAGCTCTCAATTGCTACAGTGCTTGTCCATGGTTTCCCGCCCTTCTCTCCTCCCTCTTCCCTGTTCTCTATGTCATATCTACTGTAATCCTTAACATGGGAAAGAAGAAACCTAGTAGGAAGCCTCCCATTTCAGTCCAAGAGCAGAATGATTTGGAATATGTCAAGAATCATTTCAAAAACAAAACTGCTACAGTAGAAAGCTCGCGAGAAGAAGTTCCAACAAGCTCCAGTAAGAATGGGAGTAGAGGTTCAAGCAAAGAGTTAGAAAGCTCTTCCTGCTCCTTGGGAGAGGAGGTGCCTAAGTCCATGAAGCCTGAGTTGGAAGGCTCAGCCTCGGGCAATGAAGGAAGCTTGCATAGAGCTTCAATGGTGAACAGTAACCAAAATCAAGTTAAGGCAAATGAGGCAAAGCAGGCAATGCAGGTAGAGTCTCAGGCCTTAGAGGATGAGAACCTAAGCTCCTCTGAATAGAGTGAAGATGACTCAGTTCAAGCAGAATCCTAAAGATTATCCCGGCTGCCAAGCTACTGTTCACGGAGGACCAGTTTCAGCTAGGCAAGGAAAGGAAGAGGTAAGAAAAGGGTCTAGGCCTCACTCTCCCTTGAAGAATTGCCCCCCCATTGGTTCTTCTTCCAATGAGGCACCTCTAAAGCAAGAAGCTCCAGCAGGTGCCCAAGAGAAATCAAAGGCCAAAAGCAAAGATAACAATGGTAGTACTCCCCAGGAGGAAGGCAATAAAGCTCCCTGGGTAAGTCTATTTGCAGACAATAGGAAGCAAAGCAAGGGCTTACAACTCTCCACTATTGAAAGCGAGAGAGATACAGTCTGTGTCATAGAGGAAGACATTGAAGAGGTGTTTGGAGACTATCCTTTCTGCTTGGTTGGCTACTTTGCTGGAAGATTCCCAGGGAGGGCTGCCTTGAAGATGCTCACTGATTCCTGGAAGGTAAAAGTCTTAACTCAATTCCATGATAGTGGTTGGATTGTTTTCAAGTTTGAGAATGCTGAGGCTAGTATGAATGTATTGCAAGAAGGACCCTATCAAGTATATGGTAGACCCTTACTCTTGAAATCCATGCCTAAATTTTTTCAATTTGGTAATGAAGAAATCAGTACTATCCTAATATTAATTCAGCTGAAGGGACTGCCCCTTGAGTTATGGACTGCAAACTACCTAAGTAAGATAGGCACCCAACTTGGAAAGCCCCTAAATGCTGACCAGTTCACAAACAAGAAAGAAAGAATATCATATTCTAGGCTGCTTGTGGAGATTGATGTAGCAAAGAAAATCAAATTCTCAGTGCCTGTTAGCTTCCCTAATGGGAACACATTTAAACAAATAATATCTTATGAAAACCTCCCTAAATACTACCCCAAGTGTAAGGTCCTAGGCTATGACCTCCACTCTTGCAGCCTTAATATAAACTCAGATAAGGGGAGAAAGTAGAATGGAAAGGGGAAAAAAATAATAAGGCAGGAAGGGACTAAAGTTCCAAATGACCATAACAAAGGGGTGAACAACCAACAGGCTGAGACAGTTATGGATAGTCCATGCATAGGTCCTTCAGTTAGGGGAAGAACAGCCCAAGAGCCTAGAGATGCAGACCAAGTAGAGAATGTACCAGAAAGAGAGGATCCCAGCCCCAAAGAAACTAGGGTGGAGAGGGACCAGGAGCCTACACTAGCTCCAATCCAATTGGTTGCTGGTTTAAAGTCCTCCCATCCCCCTGAACCTCCTGAAATTTGTGAGCTGCCTTTAGAGCTAGGAGAGCTGGTTTAAAGCCTTCCTACCACTAAGAAGAAAAAAAGGGAAAACAGGTCTGAAAGATCCCCAGACAATTGGGAAGGGAGGGAAAACCTCCCAGACCCCTAAATGATTGTAGCCTGCTGGAACATCAAGGGCTTTCACAAACCTCTGAAGCACAATGGGGTGCTGCACCTCATGAAAAGTAATAGAGTCGATGTGATGGGAATTTTGGAGTCCAAGCTTGATGAAGAAAAGTTACTCAAAATAATGGGCAACAAATTCAGTTTTTGGAGACAGATCAACAACTTTTCTGCTCACCCTGCTGGCAGGATTGTAGTGATGTGGAACCCTTCGAAGATCAGTTTATCCTTAATTGAAGCTAGTCCCCAAATCATTCACTGTAATGTTTCTTGTTTAATCTCCTCTTGTAAATTTGTAGTCAGCTTTGTATATGGCTTTAATACTATTGTTGCTAGAAGACCTATGTGGGATAACCTATGTAATTTCAGTTATGAGAACCTAGCTCCATGGCTTATCCTGGGGGATTTTAACAATGTTTTTGCTACTGATGAGAAAGGAAATGGGCTGCCTGTAACAGACTATGAGTTAAGGGATCCATCCTTTTGTAGTAGAGAAAATGGCCTCACTAATGTAAGTGCTACTGGTTGCCTATTCACATGGTCTAACAACAACATATGGTGTAAACTGGACAGAGTGATGGTGAATAATACCTGGCTTCACAAGGGGCTCAGAGCCCAGGTCACATTCCTCCCTGCTGGTTGCCTTTTTGATCATTCCCCTTGCCTTATTAACTTGCTGGATGAAGTTATGGGGGCAGAAGATCCTTCAAGTTCTTCAATATATGGGCTGACCATGATAAGTTCCTTGACATTGTAAAATCTCACTGGGGCAGCACCTTAGGTGGGACTAAGCTGTTCAAACTGTGCAGAAACCTGAAAGCTCTCAAACTTCACTTCAAAATGCTCAATGAGAAACACTTCAGTCACATTTTAGAGAGAGCCCTTGAGGCTTCACAAAAGCTGTCCAGCCTTCAAGGTGAGCTTCATGACAATCCCTCTGACCCTGAGCTCTAATCAATGGTAGCTAATCAGAAGCTGAAGGCCTTCAAACTAGCTGAGGCTGAAAGAAGCTTCCTATCCCAGCAGGCCCAATGTAGATATCTTTTGATCAGTGATAGGGGCTCAAAATTCTTCTATGGCTTGGTTAAAAAGAAGACTAGTAAAAACCACATAGTTGTTGTGGTGTCCTCCAATGGGTCACAGACTTCCTCTGAAGCTGAAGTGGTTGAGGAGTTCCTAAAGTTCTACAAGGACCTCTTAGGCTCTTCTGCTAGTAGTAGGCCTATTGATCAGGAAATCATTAGAGATGGGCCTACAATCCAAGAGAGCCAAGCTGAACTGTTGATTAAGGAGGTCACAGTGGAAGAGATCAAAGAAGCCCTTTGGAGTATAGGGGAAGATAAGTCCCCTGGTCCTGATGGATATTCATCAAGGTTTTTCAAGAAAGCATGGGATGTGATAAACCAATATGTCATTGAGGCTGTGCAGGAATTTTTCCAGAATGGGAGACCACTAAAACAGCTAAACCATACATCCCTTGCCTTAATACCTAAAGGTAAACAAGCATCTAAAGTGGAGGATTTCAGACCTATAGCTTGTTGCAATGTGATTTATAAGATCATCTCCAAGATTCTTGCCTCAAGATTAGCCCCCAGTTTGAGCCTTATTGTCAACCCTGCCCAGGTTGCTTTCATCAAATCCAGAAGCATGGCTGAAAACATATACTTGGTCCAGGAACTCCTAAGAAAGTATTATAAGAAAAGAATTTCCCCAAGATTTATGATCAAGATAGACCTTAGAAAAGCCTATGACACTATGGAATGGGATTTTATGAACAGTTTGATTGAGGTCCTTAGGTTCCCTGAAAAGTTTAAAAATTGGATCATGGAATGTGTTACTACAACAGCCTTATCTCTATCCATCAATGGGAGCTTGCATGGTTTTTTTGTTGGCAAAAGGGGCCTCAGACAAGGAGATCCCCTTTCCCCATACTTATTTGTCTTGATTGTGGAGTACTTGTCTAGGCTCCTTGGGAGATTGAAAGAAGATGATGGATTCAGATACCACCCTAAATGTGATAAAATCAAGATCACCCACCTGGCTTTTGCTGATGACCTTATTCTCTTTGCTAAGGGGGATGGTAGATCAGTTGGGCAGATTATAAAGTGTGTCACCCAATTCAGTGAGTGCTCTGGGCTGCAAGCAAGCCTGGCCAAATCAAACATCTTCCATGCTGGAGTCCAGGCTGCAGAGTTAATGGAAATCAGAAGGATCACTGGAATG
The DNA here is from genome assembly GCA_023935145.1 of Bretschneidera sinensis. Taxonomy (NCBI): domain Eukaryota; kingdom Viridiplantae; phylum Streptophyta; class Magnoliopsida; order Brassicales; family Akaniaceae; genus Bretschneidera; species Bretschneidera sinensis. The sequence goes on along the minus strand of CM043697.1, from coordinate 76,730,038 downwards.
GAGGATGGATCCTTCCCTTTCAAATATTTGGAGCAAGATTAAATGCTACTCACTACTTCCCCCTTATTGAAAAAATCTCTAGGTACATAAATCTTTGGGCTGGCTCTTCCCTATCATATGCTGGCAAAACTGAGCTAATCAAATCAGTGCTCCAAGGTGTGGAGTGATTTTAGCTGTCCATATTCCCAATCCCTGGCAACATCCTGGAGAAAATAGTTAGGATTTGTAGAACTTTTCTTTGGAATGGTAAGAGTGATGGTATGAGGAAGGCTCTTGTAGCCTGGTCAGACTTATATAAACCAAAATCTGAAGGAGGTCTAGGCTTAGTTGACTTGAAAGCTTGGAACAAGGCTCTCCTTACCAGGGTCCTTTAGAACATTCACATGAAGAAAGATTCACTATAGATCCAGTGGGTTCAATATTACTATCTGAATAATTGGTCAGTCTGGGAGATCATGGCAAGAAAAGATGGCTCGCCTCTCTGAAAGAGAATCCTGGAAATTAGAGATGATCTAATTGCCTAATCATCCTCCACCCTGCAGGCTAGGGATAGACTTATGGAATGGAGGGTTCAAGATGATCTGTGCATTAAGAAGGTCTATAACTCTATTAGACTGAAAGAAAATATGGTCAGCTGGGCCACATTGGTATGGTATGGCCACTGCCCCCCTAAACACTCTTTTATCCTCTGGCTAGCCATTCAGAACAGGCTTCTCACTAAGGATAGACTCCAGCTGGAAGGAGATGACAAACTATGCCCCCTATGTAAAGAACATGAGGAATCAAGAGAACATCTCTTCTTCTCATGTAGGATCAGCAAGGAAACCTGGGATGCCATCAAAAGGTGGCTTGGCTGCAGAAAGCAGATGAACACAATTGATAGTGCAATCAAGTGGTCCCAAAAAGTTAGAGGAACTGGCCCCCCTGCCATAGCCAAAAGGATTGCCCCAGCATGCACAGTTTACAACATATGGATGGCTAGAAATGCCAAATTGTTTGATCATTCCACTGTTCATGCTTCCAGCCTTGTCAAGAAGATCCAGATTGTAATCTATAGAATTGTGTATGCTTTTTGCCCTCAGATTAGGCTTCTTTTGTAAGCTTTTTGTAAGCTTATTTTTGTTTTCTGTACTTGCTCTCTGTATATCTCCTGGGTATGCCCAGTGATTCTTTTGTACATTTTTGGTTAATACAAGCTTTATTTACTAATAAAAAATAAAAAAGATTGTCAACTCTAAGACAAGACGGTACTATTGTTCATTTCTTTACGTTTTTGATTCTTCTATTTGTCCTGTTTTATTTATTTCCTTTTAACTCATTTGGTGTATGCTTAGGCCAAGAGATTCGCGAGGTAGATTCATTAAAGGACCCGAAATAGAGCTACATTTTCCTTCCACGTCCGTTAGTGAAACCTCACCTAGATCAAACCCTACTGTACACCTAAACGAGAATTTAGAAGACTTTGTTAACATGGCTAAAACCCTAATGAGAATGTTGCCATGACACTTAAAGATCAGTTGCATCCTAGCCAAACAGCCACACCATCATACATCATGTTTCCAGCCAACACTCGCCATCAAGATTTCAAAACAGGGATGATACAATTACTCCCTACATTTTATGGCTTGGAAAATGAAAACCCATATGTACACATTAGAGAGTTTGAGGAAGTAGTTGCGACTTTTCTTAGTCAAGATACAACTGATGATATCGTGAGACTCAAGTTTTTTCCTTTCTCTTTGAAGAATAAAGCTAAGAGTTGGCTATACTCGCTGAGAGCACGATCTATTGGGACATAGAATGAGATGACTTAGATCTTCTTCAATAAATACTTCCCTCAACATAAGACCAATGCTTTAAAAAGGAAAATCTCCATCTTTGCACAAAAGGATAATGAGACTTTGTATTAGTCTTTGGAGAAATTTAAGGAGCTATTAAGTATGTGTCCTCACTATTGGTACGAGAGTTGGCGCTTAGTGAGCTACTCTTATGAGGGACTTACCTATAGAGAGCGCCAATTTGTAGAGATGATGTTTAATGGTGAATTTTTGTAAAAAGATCTTGATGAAGCTATAGAATACCTCAATGAGCTTGCTGAAAAAGCTCGTACTTGGACTAGACCTGGTGCTACTGAAAGCACAAATAGGTCACGACCTGTAAGAAACCCCACTAGTGGTGGAATATACCATCTTAGGGAAGAAGACAACCTAAAAGCTAAGGTTAAGATGCTCACTAGAGAGTTAGATGCATTAAAGACTAAGGGCTCAAAGCCAACACACGTGGCTAATCAAACCGAATATTTGGAACCATGTTTTATGTGTGGTAGGGTAAGCCATCCCGCTCAAGAGTGCCCCACATTCATAGATATGAGAGGGATGTATCAGGAACAATGTAATGCCTTAAGAATGTACAAGAAGCCTCTAGTACCCTTCTCTAACATCTATAATCTGGGATGGCGAAATCACCCAAACTTCAGCTGGAAGTCTAAAAATCAGCAGCTTGCACACCCCCTATATCATACCCTGCACCATATCATGCACCCTCATCCTCTAGAAGTTCTTTAGAAGACACTTTACATGCTTTTATTGAGGCACAGGGTAAGACAAACCAAAGGTGTGAAGCATTAATTACACAGGTTGTTGAAGAGAACAAGGAAATAAGGAGCCAAGTGTCCAAATTGATGGGCTCCTTAAGTGTGACTGAGCGAGGTAAGTTCATTTCTTAAGCTCAGTCCACACCCTATGGTCAACATATGGCACAAGCAAATCTGAAATATGTAAATGCCATTGTGACAAGAAGTGGTAAGTCACTACACATCTCAATAACGAACAAATTAGAGGATGTGGAAAAGGGTCAAGGTAGTAGTGATGCCGAGTTACCCAAGGACCTAGAAGTTACCAAGAGTCCTGTTTAGGCACCATTCCCTCAAGTCTTAAAATCAAACAAGAAAAATCTGGACCTAAAGAATGAAATCCTAGAGAACCTAAGGCAAGTAAAACTTAATCTACCTCTTTTGTATGTGATTATGCAAGTTCCTACTTATGCAAATGTTCTCAAGGATTTGTGTACAATTAAGAGGAAGTACCATGTAAAGAAAATAACATTCATAACAGAGCAAGTTAGTGCTTTAATTGAGCAAAGAATTCCCCCAAAATAAATGGATCTTGGCTATCTAACCATTGCATGAAGCATTGGAAATCATGGGTTGGACAAGCCTTGCTAGATTTAAGAGCTAGTGTAAATCTGATACCATTTTCTATTTATTTGCAGCTGGGATTGGGAGAAATAAAACCAACTACTGTGGTATTACAATTGGCTGACCGTTCAGTCAAAGTACCCCGGGGTGTGGTAAAGGATGTTCTCATTCAAATTGATAAATTTTATTATCCTATTGATTTCCTAATCCTTAATACTACCTCTGCTATTGACACTAACTCTAAAATTCCTTTCCTTGCTACTGCAAATGCTCTTATTAATTGCAGGAATGGACTCATGAAGCTGTCTTTTGGAAACATGACTCTCGAGGTGAACATTTTCAACGTTGCAAAACAGCCCGAAGATGAGGATGAGAACCACCACTTATACATGATCGAGTCACTCATTGATAAGGGAGTTTCCATAGCTCATGACTTTGATCCTCTTGAATATTTTCTTGTTAATTCTGAGATTGATTCTATTAATGATAAAATTGATGTAATTGATATTTGTGCTATTTTTAATAAATCTCAGGATTATGGCAATCGAGCATGGCCACCAAAGTTTGAGGAGTTGCCCGAAAGAAGCGAAAAACAAATCCTCTCAAGTGTGGAAGCACCTAAAGTTGAATTGAAGCCACTACCTAAAGGTTTAGAGATTGTGTTTCTCGGTCCAGGTGATAATTTTCCTGTTATTATCTCATCTGAATTGTCTGAGTCTCAAGGTGAGAAATTAATTCGGACCTTAAATACACATAAATCAGCCTTAGGTTGGAGCATGGCTAATTTAAAAGGAATTAGTCCCCTGATCTGTTCTCATAAGATAAACTTGGATGAAGGAAGTAGTCCTCGTAGAGACCCTCAACATAGGCTTAACCCCACTATGAAAGAAGTAGTGAAAAATGAAGTGTTGAAATTATTAGATGCGAGAATTATATATCACATAGCTGATAGTAAATGGGTAAGTCCTACACAAGTCGTTCCTAAAAAGTCTGGAGTCACTGTGGTAAAGAATGACCTAGGAGAGTTAGTCCCTACAAAACTTGTGACTAGGTGGTGTATGTGCATTGATTATAGAAAATTAAATACTGCCACCCGGAAAGACCATTTCCCACTCCCCTTTATCGATCAAATTCTTGAGCGTGTAGCTGGTCATCCTTTTTATTGTTTCTTAGATGGTTATTCTGGTTATTATCAAATTGAAATTGCATTAAAAGACCAAGATAAACCACCTTCACGTGTCCTTTTGGTACTTATGCTTTTCGTAGAATGCCATTTGGATTATGTAATGCACCTGCCACTTTTCAATGTTGCATGATGAGCATTTTTAGTGACATGGTTGAAAATTACATGGAGGCTTTTATGGATGACCTAACTATTTTTGGATCTTCATTTCATGCATGCTTAATGAATTTAGAAAGAGTGTTGATTCATTTTGAGGAAAAGGAATTAGTTTTAAATTGGAAAAAATGCCATTTCATGGTACCATCCGGTATTGTCTTAGGGCATATTGTTTATTCTAAGGGGATAGAGGTTGATCAATCTATGATTGAATTAATCTCTAAATTGCCCACACCTAAGACAGTAAAGGATGTAAGATCTTTCCTTGGTTATGCTGGTTTTTATAGGAGGTTCATACAAAACAATCCCAACATATCTAGACCACTATGTGCCCTCCTAGTTAAAGATGTCCCATTTGAGTAGACTCAAGCTTGTCAAGAGGCCTTTAAAATACTGATTGGCAAGCTTACTTCAGCACCTATAATGTAGTCACTTGATTGGACTTTGCCCTTTGAAATCATGTGTGATGCTAGTGACTATGTTGTAGGTGCTGTTCTTGGACATCGAAGAGAGGAAAAATCTTTTGTCATCTACTATGCTAGTAAAACCTTAAATAGTGCTAAAATGAACTACTCCACCACTGAAAAAGAATTGGTAGCTGTAGTATTTGATTTGGACAAATTTCGTGCTTATTTAATTGGTTCTCCTATCCTTATTTTCACAGATCATACAGCCCTTAAGTACTTTCTTACAAAGAAGGATGCTAAGGCACGACTAATACGGTGGATTTTACTCTTGCAAGAATTTGACATCACCATCAATGACAAGAAAGGAGTAGAGAACGTGGTGGCGGACCATCTCTCAAGGCTCACATTTGAAGACACCTCTGATGACATGCCAATCAAGGATGATTTTCCCGATGAACATTTACTCTCTATTACTTCTCTAGCATGGTTTACTCATATCGTGAATTATTTGGCTACCGGTGAGATACCAAGGGACTGGAGCACTCAAGACAAGAGGAAGTTCTTGAATGACGTATGTAACTTTTATTGGGATGACCCCTGTCTTTTCAAATACTGCTCTGACCAAATTTTAAGGCGTTGCATTCCTAATGAAGAGATTACTAGTGTCTTGGAATTTTGTCATTCCTAAGCTTGTGGGGGCCATTTTTCAATGAAAAAAATCACTGCAAAAATTTTATAGTGTGGATTTAATTGGCCTACCTTGATTAAAGATGCAAACATCTGTTGTCGCTCATGTGAACAGTGTCAAAAAGTTAGGAGCTGTGTCTCGCCGTAATATGATGCCTTTAAACCCAATTTTAGTAACTGAAATCTTTGATTGTTGGGGCATCGATTTTATGGGACCATTTCCTCCTTCCTTCGGATATCAATATATCATTATGGCAATAGATTATGTGTCAAAATGGGTAGAGGCAGCAGCTTGCCGAAGCAATGATAATAGAACGGTAATTAAATTTCTCAAGGAAAATGTGTTATCTCGATTTGGTACACCATATGCTATAATTAGTGATCGAGGTACACATTTTTGTAACAGTTCCTTTGAAGCTTTGATGAGAAAATATGGGGTGCTACATAAGATCTCTACTGCCTACCACCCTCAGACAAGTGGACAAGTAGAACTTGCAAACAGGGATATTAAACAAATTTTAGAAAAAACAGTCAACTCGGATCGCAAGGATTAATCTTTAAGACTAGTTGATGCGCTTTAGGCTTACCGTATAGCTTTCAAAACTTATTTAGGTATGTCACCTTATAGGCTTATTTTTGGAAAACCTTGCCACTAACCTGTCGAGCTCAAGCATCGAGCTTATTGGGCCATCAAATCTTTCAATTTTGACGTAGGAGAAACGGGTAAGCTTATGAAATTTCAGTTGACCGAGTTAGTGGAGTTGAGAAATGATGCTTACGAGAGCTCTAGAATCTATAAGGCTAAAATGAAAGTGTTTCATGATAAAAATATTTTGAGGAAAACATTTAAGCCTAATGATTAGGTGTTCTTATACGATTCTAGACTCCATAAGCACCAAGGAAAACTTTGGTCGAGGTGGACCGGCCCTTTTGTAGTAAAGAATGTTTTTGCCAACGAAGTGGTAGAAATAGAAGACACTAGAGATGGTCGGATTTTTAAAGTAAATGGTCAATGCCTTAAGATCTTAATCGATAGGTAATATCCGAAAGTGGAAGACATTCCACTGATGGATCCGGTCTATTCATCTTGACCACACCGCAAAAAAGTATTTTTTTATTTTATTTTATTTTGTTTTGTTTGTTTTGTTTAAGTTTATTTCAAATTTAATTTTTTGTTCTTTTAGTTTAATTTAATATAATTTATAGCTTAAGGTTATTTTTTTTCTTTTTTTCTATTTGGCTAATTTGATTTTTTTTAAGTGAACAAACAAGTTTTTAGTGAAAGCTAGGTCCGGGCCGCGCCTCAGCCACTCCAGCGCCGCTCCCCACATGAACTCGCCATCAAGCCGCGTCGTACCCCAGGCCAGAGCGCGCTGCGGCTCATAGCAAGCCTCCCTCCAAAGCCACATAACCCGAGCCACAGCTCAGACCCGTGATCTGCACTTAAAACCCAAAATTTTAGCCCTCTTCTTCATTTCTAACTTGAAAACACACAACACACTCCTTTCTTTCTCATCCTCTCTCCAAACCTTCACTTACCCACTCAATTTTGCTCAAAATTTCTTGATTCTAATATCATTTCTTAAAGGATTTAGCACTAATATTGTAGATTTTGTTGGAAATTTCTCCAAAAAGCCTGGTTCTAAGAGGATTTTGGGTTCTTCAAGAAGATTTCAAGTTGGTGGGTACTCTTTCTTCTCTCCAACTTTGTGCATCAAGTAAGACCAATTTCTTTTTTTTTGTTATTCATTTGTGCTATTTGGGTGGTTGATTTTGAATTAGTTCTATTGTTCTATATATTTTGTTCAAATGGCCCCTAAAACTAAGAGATCAAGGGGGAAACAACCTCAAGAATATGATGAGAGAAAATTTGTTAGTTTTGAGGCAAGTGAGAGATATGTTAGCTTATTAAATGCTAGGAAACCCATTCCTGAAAGAGGATTCACTATCACCGAGAGGGGAAACCCAACCTTATTTAGAATGATTATTGATAGGCATTGGGGTACATTTGCTAGACAACCATCTCATTCCCTTACAAATGTGGTTAGAGAATTCTATGCTAATGCAGAAGAACATAGGAATAGTAAGGTGATAGTAAGAGGCAAAATAGTTTCTTTTAGCAGCATATCCATTAATAGATTCTATGAGTTACCTGACATAGAAAACAGTGAGTATAGTGCATATATGTCTAATATTGATTATGATGAGATTTGCAATACTTTCTGTATTCTAGGCACAACATGGAAAATGACGGGTGATACCCCTAAGACCTTGTCCAGTACTTCTCTGAATGCCAATGTTAAGGCTTGGCAATATTTTGTATGTCAGAGAATGATGCCTGCTACACACTATAGTGACCTTACTGTTGAGAGAACTATTTTGATTTATGCCATTTTGATGGGCATGACTATCAATGTGGGCCAAGTCATATTTAATTCTATCATACACACTGTGCGATAAAAGCTCGGATTATACTTCGCTTCATTAATTACCTAATTGTGCATCTGAGCCAGAGTCCAATACAGTCCTGATGAGAAGGCCCAACAACCCAAGAAGCCATCGATGATGGCATGCTCAATCTAATTAAAGCCTCAAGGTTGCCAACTCCAGGAGAGAGAGCAGCGATTACAGCCCCCCCTCCTCCTCCCTCTAGACATTTCACTGTTGCAGAGTGCCTTGAGTGTTTAGAGATTCATTTTGACGAGCTTCAGAAATTCTTACATGATAGGTTTGATCGTCAAGAACGATTCTTGGCTAGGCAAGCCAATTATCAAGCGAGGGTATACTTTTCTTTTGGTCAGATGTACCAACACCTTGCCTCCATTACTGGTTATGACATGGATCATTTTCCCACTTTGCCACCCTATCCGGGTTCATCTTTTGATCTAACTCTAGAGGAAGGTGAAGAGAATGAAGAGAATGAAGAAGAGGATGAAGACATCAAAGATTAGTTTTGGGTTCTATCTTGTTTGTCTCCTTTTATTTTATTTTTTTTATTATTGAATGATTGTACTAACATTTATTGTGTGTTCATTTTCGTTATTTTATTTTTTGTACTTTATTTTCATTTTTAGTTAATTATTTAGATTTCTTTTATTACCCTAACATAGGGTGGGAATCTTCATGGCACACCGCAGTTGCTTTCTTTTTGTTTACTTTGTTCTATGTTTTAGATCGAAATTTCAGTAAGAAGAACGACATCCAGTTCAAATAGAGGTGCACAATTTTCAGCTTCTGTGCACTTTTGCTTACAAAGGGAGTTTCCTTTACTTTATCTTTCACATTGAGAACAATGCAATTTTTAAGTTGGGGGTGGAGGAAACATATTTCTTTTTTTATACTGTTGGGTGTCATTTTCCCTATTTGTTTGTTTTTATCATTCTTTGTGTTAGCCTTGGAGTTAATTCACATGTCAATGATATGAACTTAATTGAGATAGAGTATAGCATTTAGAAGAAGTTAAATCTTGCTTCGGTTTGAGAATAATTTTAGTGTCAATCTTTATTTGGTTTGAGACTCTAGTTTGCGGTAAGATTGTATGATTAGTCTAAAACATTTAGAGAAGTTTTATGTGTGATTGTTTGTGAATACTTTTGCGGTCTCGACAAGTTGTAGAACTTATTTGATAATCACTTGAGGTGAATCCCTAGAATGCACATTACTTAGGATATGATATAGGCCATTTTTGAACCGTTTGAGCCTTTCAAACTTACCATTGCTATATTTATTGCTAGTCACCTATTTGAGCCTTTTCTTGAAAAAGAATTTGAGCCTTGTTTCTTTCAATAGCCCATTTACTCACCTTTATGAGCCTAAAAATAATTTATCCTTACATTTTTTTTTTTAAAAAGAACTTAGTTATACACATTTGTTCAGAAGCACTTAAAAGGAGTAAGGATGGAAGTATGAAATATATATATATATATATATTACTACCATAACCCAAGTATATTAAAGGAGATAAGTTGGGGGTTGTGGAAAAATTTAAAAAAAAAACGAAAAAAGGAGGTGAATGATCTTATGCCAAAACAGAAAAGAAAAGAAAAAAAAGAGAAGTGAAGTATGGCAAAGAAAGAAGAAAAGAAAAGAAAAGTGGTGACTTATCAAGAGATATGCTCTTATAAACAATGGTTGAAAGAGTTGGGTGTTGAAGTAAGGTTATCCAGTGCTTAAAAGTGGTTGTGTTTAAAGCTAAGAGATTGAGTTCTTTTACTTGTAAATCCTTCCCGTTCTTTCTTAACCTTTACCTTAGCCTAACACTACAAGCTTATTAAAGACCTATTGATCTAATGTAGTGTGATTTTTCTATAATAGTGGAGAGTGGTTTGAAAAGTAAGCCTATGGAGCTTGAGTTGTGATTGATGTCACGTAATTTATTATGTTTTTAGAGGCCAAGACTTGTATTCATGAATGTTATGCATAAAATCATCCGGATGTTCGGATTAATGGATTGTGGTAATATGGATGTTAAGAGCCGATGACAATTTTAAGATTGATGTTTAGATTACTTTTGGACTTGGGTGATATTTAATGATTCTATATACTGTGTGTTTTGTGCAATTTTTGAGACAGAGTGAACTGCTCCTAGTTTAACGCTAACGTTACTTTGCTTTGTTTTGATTCCTACCGTAGAATTCATCTCTTGTTTTCACTTGAATTGCTAGGGACTAGCAATAAGCTAGTTGGGGGTTGTGATGAGAGTCATAAAATGCACCTTAACAGTACTTAATTGTTAGCATTTTAGGGTTGATCTAGGTTTTAATTGCATTTTTATACGTTAACAACTCTAAAGTGGTATTCTTGAATTGTTGATTTAATTCGGTGCATTTTCAGGTACTTTGAGTCTAAAAGAGATGGAGAACTATCATAGCTTAGAGAACGATGCTTCGATTCACATTAGGGTGAAGGCATGGTTGCGGAAGGACAAATGAAGAGAAATCAAGTCTTGAGTGTGTACGCTGCGGCTTGAAAAAAATCCAAGCCTCGGCCTCCAGAACCAAGCCAAAAGAGCAAGGAAGGAGCACCAGTGTGCACTGCAGCCTGGACTAGGCTGAGTGGCGGCCTCCAGAAGATGTAGAAAAATGAAGAGTTTGAGCTGCGGCCTGAATCAATTCGAGCTGTGACGCGAGCACGAAACTTCGTTTTCCGAGTTATGACGTAATTAGGACTTTAATGATTGTTTAAGCCCTAAAACACCCTTGGAACTTGTGTATTATAAATGGACCACTTACGGTTTGAGAAAGAAAGAAGGATTAAGGCTGAAAAAAAGCTCCCACATTCTCCTCCATCAAAGTATTCAAGCATGAGCCCCATGGCTAACTAATCTCTAAGTAAGGCGAAAGGAAGAATCCCTAGGTATAGTTGTTTTTATTTTCCTTTATTGATTCAGTTGTAGTTGGGATTTATTGTCAAAACATTGTTATGATTTACTCTTTAATTAAATAAGAAGATTTTCTCTTATTCCGGTGATTATATCTTTCTCCTCAATATAAGTCTAGTCATGCTCTTCTTATGTCAAGATTGTTTGGATGTGATTGAGTCCGGTAGATTTATCTTTTAGGTTTGTCCATTACTACGATATTGTCATTAAGATATATTGTTATTTCTTGATAAATCTATAGGATAGGTCATGCGTGCTTAAATCAAAAGTAAAGAGTAATTCATATCAATTACATTAAGGTTTACATATGCTTTGATTGAATATTTGCCGATTGCCTGTTTGAGATGTGAAACTTGCAATCGGGATAAAAACAACTAAATCAAGATTAGAATAAGGCAACGAACCTAGGGTGGATTCCTAGAACCTTATTGTTCCTTTATTATATTCTTCAATATATTTACACAATTTTCTCACAATTACTTCATTATCAAAATTCATATTTTCTCACTTGATTGTTATCGTTCGTGTTAAAGTTTGCACTTTTTCTTTGTAGATCACTTTTCCTCATGGGATCAACACCTCAACTATACACAATAACCGCATATTAGTTTGAGTGTAATCAAATTTTGGCGCCGTTTCCGGGGAAAACGCGCTTACATACAAGGAAGATTGTCAACTCTAAGACAAGACAGTACTATTGTTCCTTTCTTTAAGTTTTTGATTTTTTGATTTCTTTTATTTGTTCTGTTTTATTTATTTCCTTTTAACTCATTTGGTGTATGCTTAGTCCAAGAGATTCACGAGGTAGATTCATTAAAGGACTTGAAATAGAGCTATAATTTCCTTCAACGTTCGTTAATGAAACCTCTAGTTCCTGAGCCTCCAGCAGTCACTCCTATTCCACCTGGCCTAGTTTCGAGTAGCACGAAATCCTGTTTGAGACTATGTTCAATTTTGATGAGGAATTTAAGAGTTTGGATGCCATGAGATGGGCGGTCCAAGAGTTCAAGACTGGAGGTCTCAAGTGGCTATCTAAACAAGTTTGTTCGACGACTTACACTAGATTTGTGGTCAGTTTCTATGAGAACCTGACCTATGACTGCACCCGACCAGAGATCTTATCCTCATCAGTCCAGGGTAGATTCATATAGCTGACCACCACAGACATCGCCACTTCCCTCCACTGCTGTGATGAGTCCCCTCTGGAGGACAGCCATATAGAGGAGCAGCCAGACCCATTTCCTCTGCCCCATATTATTGAGGACATGTGTGCGGATCGACACAACAATGCGGGGAGCTGATCAAAGTTTCCTTCCCACTTGTGGTTCGTGGACTCCATCCTCTGTGTAATGTGTGCCCTTTGGGGCACCAGACTTAGAGGAGGGATCAGTTCTTACAGGTCCTCTATGCCTTTCATCGGGGTCACTGGTACTCTACACCAGCCGTCATATGGAGTCAGATACACAAGTTCTGGGACCATGTGCATAGCCGTCAGACCACCACGGCTAATGCATGGGGGCTCCCTTTCCCCTTCTTGCTCAGCCACATCTTCAAGAAGAAGGGGATCAAGGGCTCCTCTGTCGACGAACCAGTCAACGACCATCCGTTCTTCGAGAGGGCCCAGTGGAGCCTCAGCCAGTCCCACATGCCCCGAGGACCCTGGGTGCATGTTCCTCTTGATGAGCTTGTGGCAGATGATTCATTGGACACAGAGCATCACACAGAGAGCCCTATTTGGGAAGAGGACCAGCCAGATATGGGGTCCGCAGAGTACCAGCACCTTCTCGAGGAACTGTCCTCTTCCGATATCTCTCGGGAGGACAGAAAGGTGACCCGTCTGATCTATCAGTGGATGGATGGTTTGGAGGCACATGTTGCATGATAGGAGGCGATTCTACAGGCTATCCTCGATTGCCTACCTCCTACACCCGGTACCACTTCGACTGCACCACCCAATGACCAGCAATGAGAGAATACCCCGTCTGGCTGAAGACGTAAAACTTAGTGCTCATGGGAGGCACCCCACAGCATATCCTTTTCATTATAGTATTTTATTTTCTTGTTAGTATTTATGATTATTTAGCTGTTTATTTTCCATATTTCTTGTTTTTCGGCACAACATTTGTTTTTCTTTTTCAGGAACATAGTGCGTGCATCTAGTTCAAGTTTGGGGGCGTGCCATGAGCCATGCCAGCCATCTAGTTCTCCGTCTTCCAGGTCATATCTTTCCATGTCACTCACACATTGAGGACAATGTGTATATTAAGTTTGGGGGTAGAGGGAAAACACATGCACACACTATGTCTCCCAGTTTTTTTTTAAACAAAGATAAATACATGTTCATTTTGTTTTAAAAATTTTTGTTGATTTAAAATATGATAACACTTCATTAGTAAGCTTAAAATCTAGAATATATAGTCTAGTAATAAGAATTTTAAAAGTCAGTTACCTACCTCAAGGCACTTAAGAATTCACAAGTTTGATCTAGATATGACACGAGCACAGTAGCACACAATTGTGTGGGGTATGGCATATAATTTTTATGTATATGTTTCCAAGACCTAACTATAATCAAATAATTTGTTAGATAAACACTTTTGGCATAGGAAAACAAATTTATCCATCATTCAAAAAGAAAAAAAAATAAAGTGCTCCTAACGATCATTAAATAAGATTTTCACTGAGTAATTGGATCTCTTGCCTTAGTAAGCAGTGAGTGTTCACGTCAAAAGATGGGAATTAAGCATTTAATGATCATAAAAATTTCCACTGAGTAACTGGACCTCTTGCCTCAGTAAGCAGTGAGTGTTCACATCAAAAGGTGGGAATTTTACTTAGCAGCATTAAGACCTATTAGTTCCGTAGCCTTTTTGACTCGAGTTAGTAAGTCCTTAGGAGTATCTTTACACCTAATGCCCTAAAACTATCCAGTTTGGGAGTCATTGGCTAAATACTTGTTACAAGGGTCAATTAGAAAGCTTAATGAAACTCAACATGGCAAAAATCTCATGATGAAAGAAAATGAAAAGAAGTAAAAACTATGCAATTTTTGTTCTATCTGATAAGGAATTCGATGAAGGTTTGGACACTGAAACACTACACATTAAAATTATTTGGAAGCTCAATCTTTTATGTTCTAATTCACCACACACAAATCAAACTCGTGATGCCTTAAACCAACCTTGTGTAAGTAACTTGAATTTTTAAAATCCTTATTCATTGTAAAAATGTGTTTTTATTATAAGCGTACTCATGAACGATCATCATGGTTTTATGTGCAACCCAAAGATTTGGATATCATGAAGAATGAATTTATCTTTAATTTTGTTTTGGTATAGTCTTTCATTTTGTATTGCTAAGGGACTAGCAATATGTAAGTTTGGGGGTGTGATAAGTGCTTAAATAGTTATATTTAAGCCCCTTAATTTACACTTGTTAGGCTCTTTGTTTATATATTTTAGTAGATTCTACTTCACTTTTGTGTTTTTTGTGTTTTTCATAGGACTTTGACAAAAGGATGACATTTTGGAGCTTTAAGGAATAAAAAGTGAAGGTCTGCAATCTAGCAAGGTGCGCTCGAGCGTACCTCTCTTGTGATCGAGCGCACACATGTGCTCGAGCACAGATCCATACGCTTGAGTGCACACGCACCAGAGGCGGCAGAGCCAAAATTGGAAAGAAGTCTCCGGATCTTAAATTGGAAATTAGGGTTTCGGGGCACCCTTAGAGCCCTATATATAGTCATGTAAAACACATAAAACATACTTTTGGATTGAGCTTGAAGTTGTAAGCTTTGGAGAGGAATTAACAACTCATCTCCTCAGCATTCTTCGGGTTTTATTTTTCTGTTCTAGTTTAGTTATGGTTAAGATGTATAGTTTACTTAACATGTGTAACTAACTTCCTAATAGGGCTCGATTGAAGCCCTAATTATGCTTTCCTATATATATAATCATTGATTGCCTTTGCAAATAGCCATGTTATAATGCTTTAATTGATTAATGCCTGTTTCTATTTAAATTCCTCATATATGTGTGTCTGATCAACATATGCATGTGATATGGATCAGTTAGTTAGATCAATTTGGATGACCGAGTCCTGGATCTGACAATAGTAATAAAAGAAATCCACGCCGAATTCTTGGGTTAATCAAAATGGGAAATCGGGAGCGGACCAAGCCTTAGGTCTCATGTGGTTGTCGATTTCCGCAGACCTTATGCTCTCTTAAGGAACAACTCAGTATACACCATGCTGAATCCCTTAAGAGAGAAAAGAGTTAGAGTATACACCATACTTAACTCATTGCTTAGGGAGATCAATAGCCTAAGGAGTGGACCAAGCCCTTAGGTTGACAACCATTAAGTATTCATGATAGAGCAATAGCATTGGCACTTTACTTATTAGGAAAGTATGATTAGTGCTGGATATCAAAGCCCTATGTTCTTATTATTATTAATTCACACTCAACATCTATTTCTATCTTTTTATATCAAGAAACTAATTCTAAATCGAAATTCACCAATCCCTGTGTAGATGATCTTGCACTTGCACACTATGCTACAATTGACCTTATGCACTTGCAAGTACAACTGTACGATTATTTACTTATTTATTTAGGTAGATAAATGCTCAACATGATTTTTTGAAGAAGTTTAATGTAAGGTAAAACAGAAAGATCTTGAAGTAATCAAGGAATTTATCGGGAAGAGTTAAGGAGATGAGGATAGATTTTTGCTATAATATAAGGAAAAACATCAGACATGACTAAGAGTTATATCGAAGGATGATTAGTTATAGTGAATTAACAGAGTGTGTTGGGTTTTGATGTACACCGTGTGGCTAGACACCATGGTTGTCGAAGAAAATATAGAAGTGAAGTGTTGAATGGTTTTCTATAAGTTTTAACTTCTTCAATGGATTGGAAGGAGAATCGAGAAAAGAAAAGGAGTTGAAAGTGTAGCTGAGTCAAGGAAGTATGCTGAGTGCGTAAAGGTATGTTAGAAAGATAAAGGTAAGATAAAGAGATAAAGATATTATTGTTAGTTGAGCTAAATGATAAGAAAGTAAATATGAATTTAGGAAATTGTGCTACTACCCAAAAATTTATAAGCGAAGATATTTTTGGATGTTTAGTGTCAAGTTTGTTGCCTTATTCCTATCTTGACTCAACTGTTTTATCTCAATTACTAGTTTCACATCCCAAACAAGCAATTGGTAAATATTCAATCACAGTACATAAATACCTTAATGTAATTGCCATAAATTACTCCTTAATTCCAATTCAAACACTCAAGATCTATCTTATAAATTATCAAGAAACGACAATATATTTCAATAATAATATTGTGGTAATGGACAAACCTATAAGATAGATCTACCAAAATCAATTGCATCTAACAACTTTGACATAAGAAAAGCTTGACTAGACTTATATGGAGAAGAAGAATGTGATCACTGAATTAAGAAAATCTAAGAGAAGAAGAACATAAATTGCAGCTGTAACATGAATTCAAATCTTTTTTTTAATCAAAGAGTAAATCATAAACAATGCTTAATAATCAATCCATACAACTAAATCAAAGATAGAAATAAGAACAACTAAACCTAGAAACTCATCATTTCGCTTTGCTTGGAGTTTAGTTGGACATGGAGTTCATTCTTGATCACCGTGAGGAAGAAGAAGATGGAAGCTATCTTAAAAACATTCTCCTCTCCTGTTCTTTGAGTCTAAATTCCTATATATAGCTATATTGAATGGCTCTGTAGACAGAAAAGTCACCCTAGGGTTTCTGTTCAGGCCGTGTACTTCTGCTGCTATCCAGGCCGGGTTCTGCCTGACCTTTGTCTACTAAAACTACCATAACTTTCTTTAGAAAAATCATATTTATGAGCCATAAAATTCTCTAGAAAATAATCATCTAGATCTTTCCAAGAATATATGGCTCATCTCCTGGTTCTTCTTGAATCAATACAGTTTAATCCACTAAAATGACTAATCTGTCACGTTGAAATCACGCACAGCCTGACCTTTGTCTACTAAAACTGCCATAACTTTCTCTAGAAAAATAATATTTACAAGCTGTAAGATTCTTCAGAAAATAGACATCTAGATCTTTCTAAAAATATATGGCTCATCTCCTGGTTCTGCCTGAATCAATACAGTTTAATCCGTAAAATTGACTGACCTGTACGGGCAATTCTGGCAATTTAGTGAAACTCCTTTCCAAATGATTGTGAACATGTACAGAATCTTCGTGCTTTAATCAATATTAGCTTTTCCATCTCTTTTAAACCCAAAATATCTAAAAATGCATCAAAATAAATCAATATACCAAGAATGACACTTAAGAATTATTAAGGCATAAATGTGTAATCCAGCCCTAAATCAACCCTAAATGCTAACAAATAAACACTGTTAAGATGCATTTTCTGACTCTCATCAGTGCACCACCACCATTATCACAGAATAACCTTGAATAAGTGGGAGACCAGTAATAAAGTCCATAGATAAATCTTCATATACTTGGGCAGAAATAGGGAGAGGTTGAAGGATTCCTAAAAGGGAAGAAATGGAGTACCTATTTTTTTGACAAATAAGACATTTTCTAACAAAAGTTTGGATCTTCTTTTTCATTCATGGCTAGTAAAAGCTTGTAGTTAATCTTTTGTGAGTCCTATAGATGTTAGTGTGTCCTCCTACTAAAGAGATATGACAATCTTGTAAGATTTGAAGTCTGAGAGGGGAAGTTGGACTAAGCAGCAACAACTTGCTTTCAAAAAATTGCAATCCATTTCTGACTTGGTAATCCTTATCAGTGTTACCCTTTTGGAAATCCTTATGAATTAAGGTCAATAGGGTATTTATTTGATTTTCTTAGTGAAATGTGTCTATAATATCATAGATGGGATAGGAATGTAGCATTAGTTGCATAGGTGAAGAGGTGTCAGTGGTGGATAAGGGTTCTTTTGTAATGTCAGATTCAGGGAGCTTGGATAAGGCATCTGCAACTACATTTTGTTTTCTTGGTTTATACACTATAGTGTAGGAGTATCCCATTAATTTGCTAAGATATAATTGTTGCTCAAGTGTCTGGATGGTTTGGGTCATTAAGCACTTCAAGACTTTGTGATCTGTGTGGATTTTGAAGTGTCTTCCTAGCAAGTACTGCCTCCACTTCCTGACAGCTTGTGTGATGGCATAGAGTTCCCTCATATAAGTAGATGTTGCTACTAATCTGGGGCTAAGTTTCTTGCTATAGAATGCTAGAGGATGAAGATTTTGCATCGTACCAATGCCAATGTTGGAGGCATCAGTTTCAACAACAAAGGCTTCTTCAAAGTTTGGCAATGCCAAGATAGGCACTGTAGTTATAGCATGCTTCAACTTTTGAAAGGCTCGTTAAGTGTCTTCAGTCCAATAGAAGGAGTATTTCTTAAGCAAGCTTATGAGAGGGCTTGCTATATTGGCATAGGACTTGACAAACCTCTTGTAGTACCTAGTAAGATCAAGAAATCCTCGGAGTTGTTTCAAATTTTGTGGTGTTGGCCATTCTTGCATAGTCAAAATTTTGTTAGAACTGGGTGGACCCCCTTAGATGAGACAATATGTCCCAAGTAATCAATGAAATATTTACCAAAGCTTCACTTACTTATCTTGGAAAACAATTGATTAGAAAACAAGCATTGTAATTGATGTTGTGCATAATTTCCTATTTTTATCACGTTTTAACTTATAACTTTAATCTAATTTTTAAAAATTTTGTTGGTTTTAGGCTTCATTGTTGTCATTTAATTTATTTCAGGTTTAGAAGAAGGGAAAAATCCATATTTTAGTGTCTTATCATCAAGGGACTCTTTCTCTTGTTTAAAAAAGGAAATTTTAATTGAAGACTTCGGAACCTATAAAAAAAAGGAAATTTTAATTGAAGACTATGGAGCCTATAAAAAAAGAAAATTTTAATTGAATACTTTGGAGCCTATATAAAGGAAAGGGATAAACCTGAATTAAAGGAGACAACCTAGAACCTTAGAGGCTCTGCCCTAGAGAGATAGCCGACAACCCTCTCTTCCTCATCCAGCTGCAGCAGTTATCCTATTTCGGCTCCAGCAACTACTGTCTCCAGCAGCTGCTTCCTCACAACCGGCACCACCTCACCCCTGCTCGGTATCCAGCACTGATCTCACAGCAGCCTTCCACAGTAATAGCACCAGCTGAATGCACATTGGTTTACAAAATTATTGTGAATTTGTTGTTGTAAAATTTAATTTCCAGCATGAACTAAACTTTCTTTATTCTAGGAAAACGAAGTAATTTAATTTCAAACTATGCTGATTTTTAGTAATTATCTTCTATGTTTGGCTGGTTTAATTTCAATGTATAGCTTCTAATTGACTGGCCATTAATTAGATGATCTTGATCTTGTGATTTGCTGTCGAAAGAAGGAATTACAGGATAGAACTTGGATATTTCAGCATAGATAAATATAGGAATTGATAGACTTGAATGAACTTGTGTAGTCTAAAAAAAATCATTGGTCTTAATGCTTTCTTGTTTTATTAATTTGCATGCTCTTGTGTATAATGATGAACAAGAATATTTCCAATTGACTATCGAAAGAGGCTTTTGGATAAGTTGGAGATTTCACTAACAAACAGAGACGATTAATTTTAATTAGTTAAACATAGTGAGAAATTATGCGAAATCTGTTTCCTAGAAGTTCTTTCTGTTATTAATTTGATATTTGAAAAACAACTTTCTTTTCCTTTGATTATTTCCTTTAAATTAATTTTATTTCATATTGTAATTACAAACAACAAAAAGAGATTTTTCTAAATAAAATTGAGATTAGTATAATTTCGGTACTTGTCCGAAGTAAAGTTACCTATCCCTGAGGACGATACTCTTCTTATCACTCTACTATAAAGCTATGATATTGTGCACTTGCAGTTTTGCACCAATCAAGCTTTTAGTGCTGTTTCTGGGGATTGATTTCTTCTTATTTTTGACAATATTGATACAAAGCAATCTTAACTTTAATTTAGAATTTTATTTTATTTTGTTCTATGGGTGTGTTTTTGATGTTGCATGCGCCGTGCTAGATATCATGACATTACTCCTTTTAATCAGGAGATTGAAAGAACCTTTAGATCTCCAAGAAAAAATCAAGAACTAGCCATGGCTGACGAACAACATGATGCACAACCACGCACCTTGAAGGATTATGTTTTACCAGTTGTGAATGATAACTACTCGGGTATAAGACGTTAACCCATTCATGCCAACAATTTTGAGCTCAAACAGACCTTAATCAGCATGGTGAAACAAGCCTAGTTTAGTGGATCGCCACTAGATGATCCCAATATTCATTTGGCGATAATGGTGTTATTGAAGACACCATTAGACTTAGATTGTTTCCTTTTTCCTTAAGGGACAAGGTAAGAGGTTGACTAAAAGCTCTATAACCGAGAAATATCACTAGCTGGCAGGAAATGGCTGAAAAGTTTCTTGCTAAATTCTTACTGCCTGCAAAAACAGCTCAACTCAGGAGCGAGATTGGTTAATTCAAGCAAAATGATTTTAAGTCACTCTATAAAGCATGGGAAAGGTATAAAGATTTGATTCGACACTGCCCTCAACACGGATTGCCGGATTGGTTGCAAGTTTAGATGTTCTACAATGGACTAAATGGGCAAACTCGAACCATAGTTGATGCTGCGTCTGGTAAAACTTTGATGTCAAAGATAGCTGAAGGAACTACTTCTATTTTGGAAGAAATGGTCGCAAATAACTATCAATGGCCAACTGAAAGAGCAATGGTTAGGAAAATTGCTGGAATTCATGAATTGGATCCGTTAGCAGCCCTTTCAGCTCAAGTTGCTTCTCTATATCATCAAATTTCTGTTTTGACAACACAAGAATACCGTAAAGTCCAGAATATGTTGCAGCCCCAAGTGTGACAGTTCCAAGTAATGAATCAAGTCAAGAACACATTAAATACATCAACAATCGGAACTAAAACTATCATGGTAATCCTATGCCAAATTACTACTATCTAGGGCTTCGAATTCATGAGAATTTATCTTATGGAAACACAAAGAATGTGCTGTAACCTCCTCCAGGATTTGTTAATGAACCAAGTGAGAAGAAGATGTCACTTGAGGATGCCATGATTTCCTTTGTTGAGGAGATAAAAGAAAGGTTTAAAAAAAATGGTTCACTGTTGAACAACATTTAGACTCATTGTAGCAACATGGGAACCACTATGAAGAATCTTGAAGTGAAAATTGGGTAACTAGCCACAACCATCAATGCCCAACAAAGAGGAACATTTCCTAGCGACACAGAAGTGAATCCAAAGGAATAATGCAAGGCCATCACACTTAAGAGTGGAAGAGAAACTGAGAGGTCACCATCAAAGGAAACTAAGTCCACCCCTATAGCTCTAACCAATGGCCAAAGCCAGAATAAAGTAGACGAATAAGAGATTGTGGATGATACATTAAGAGAAACTAACAAGCCTCCAGAAATTTCATTTCCTAACAATCTTCCTATTCTCCCTACTCCACTTCCTTACCCTCAACGTTTTCATAAACAAAAATTAGATAAACAATTTTCTAAGTTTTTGGATATTTTAAAGAAAATTCACATAAATATTCCTTTTATAGATTCTTTGTAACAAATACCAAATTATGTCAAATTCTTAGAGGACATCATTTCTTAGAAGAGAAGGTTATAGGAGTTCGAAACAGTAAAGCTTTCTGAAGAATGCAACACCATTCTTCAAAAGAAATTGCCTTAGAAATTAAAAGATCCAGGGAGTTTTGCTTTGCCTTGCACTATCAGAAATTTGTTTTTTGATAAAGTTTTATGTGATCTTGGTGCTAGCATTAATCTTATGCAGCTTTCTGTTTGCAGGAAATTAGGACTTGGAGAGATAAAACAAAGAACCATTTCTTTGCAACTACCAGACCGATCCATCAAGTACCCATATGGAATCATAGAAGATGTATAGGTAAAGGTGGATAAATTTATTTTTCATACTGATTTTATGGTGATAGATATGGAGGAAGACCAAGAAGTCCAACTAATTCTTGGCTGACCATTGTTCGCTACGAAAAAGGCTTTAATTGATGTTCAAATGGGTGAATTAACATTGAGAGTAAACAAGGAAGAGGTTATGTTCAACATCTACCAAGCCATGAGATTTCCAGAAGATCCAAGCACTTGCTTTTGGGTAGATGTCATTAAGCAATGTGTAGAAGAAACCTTTCAAGAAGATGTACCAGCTGATCACCTAGAACACTGTATCACCACTTCATCTCAAGCTTATAATTTTTCCAATTCTGCTGTTTGTGAATTTGATTTATCTCTTGTTAGTGAAGAATTTTTCCACTATGTATTTGCCTTGGGAGCCTTGCAGTAGGATGCATCACTTAGCAATGAAGTGGGAAGGCTATATTTGATTGTAGTAAGGCCTGATTATGAAATTTCTAGAGAAAAGATGCAGCAAACTACAACTCCAAAGTTGAAGAAATTACCTGAGCATCTTCACTATACATTCTTGGGTGATAGTTACACATTTTCAGTGATTGTTGCAGCATCACTCACACCCGAAGAAGAGGAAAAGTTGTTGTGTGCGTTAAGGGAGCATAGAACAGCCTTGGGATTGACTATTTTTGACATAAAAGGTATAAGCCGCTCCATTTGCATGCACAAGATTTTAATGGATGAACTTTACAAAGCATCGATCGAGCACCAAAGAAGATTAAATCCAGCAATGAAGGAGGTTATGAGAACTGAAATTTTGAAGCTCCTTAATGATGGAATTATCTATGCTATTTCAGATAGTTCATGGGTAAGTCCAGTATAGGTTGTACCAAAAAATGGTGGAATGATAGTTGTGAGAAACGAAAACAATGAGTTTATTCCTACAAGAACAGTTATGGGTTGGCGTATATGTATGGATTACCACAAGTTGAACAAAGCAACTAGGAAGGATCATTTTCCACTACCCTTTATTGATCAAATGCTGGATCGATTGGCTGGGTATTCCTACTATTTCTTCTTAGATGGTTATTCAGGGTATAACCAGACTGCCATAGCCCCTGAAGATCAAGAGAAAACTATATTCACATGCCCCTATGACACATTTGCTTTTAGGAGGATGACATTCAGATTGTGCAATGCCCCAACGATATTTCAACGGTGCATGATGGCTATTTTTTTTGACATAGTAGAAGAGATAATGGAAATTTTTATGGATGATTTTTCAGTTTTTGGTAGATCTTTTGATCACTGTTTGCATAATTTAGCTCTTGTTTTGCAGAGATGTGAAGACAAAAATCTAGTCCTAAATTGGGAGAAGTACCATTTCATGGTTCAAGAAGGGATTGTGCTTGGCCATCGAGTGTCATCTAAAGGAATTGAGGTTGATCGAGCTAAAATTGCAACCATAGAAAAACTACCACCTCCAAAGAATGTGAAGGGAATTAGAAGCTTTATGGGACATGCGGGATTTTATAAAAGATTTATCAAGGATTTTTCTAAACTCTCTAAACCTTTATGTAATTTTCTTGAAAAAAATTATGCATTTGACTTTGATAATGCTTGTTTGCAAGCCTTTGATGCAATCAAGGAGAAACTAATTTTAGCACCAGTTATGACTATACCTGATTGGAGTCAACCTTTTAAAGTCGTGTGATGCAAATGACTTTGCAGTTGGAGCAGTATTAGGACAAAAGTGAGACAAACTATTCAGGACCATTTATTACTCAAGCCAGACCTTGAATGAGGCCTAATTGAATTATACAGCAACTAGGAAGGAGATGCTTGCTGTTGTGTTTGCTTATGACAAATTTCGGTCTTACCTCATTGGTGCAAAAGTGATAGTGTTCACTCATCAGGCAACAATTCGTTATTTGTTTGGCAAAAAGGATGCTAAGCCTAGGCTGATTTGTTGGATCTTGCTTCTTCAAGAATTTGATTTGGAGGTTCGAGATAAGAAAGGAAGTGAAAATTCGGTTGCTGATCATCTCTCTCGGCTGGAGTAAGAGGAAGTGAGACCAAATTCAGAGATCCAATAAGCATTCCCTGATGAGCAGTTGTTTGCATGTGAGATCAAGGTTCCTTGGTACGTTGATATTGTAAATTACCTAGCCTATAAAGTACTACCACCAACGCAAGAAGTTTCTACATGATGTGAAATATTATTTTTGGGATGAGCCTTTGCTGTTCAAAAAATGCCCTAATCAAATCATCCGAAGATGTGTACCAGAAGAATAGATGTAAGTTATTCTCCATCTTTGCCATTCATCATCATATGGAGGACATTTTGGAGCAACACGAATCGCAGCTAAGGTATTTCAAAGTGGTTTTTTTTTGGCCATCTATCTTTCATGATAATTATACTTTGGTGAAGACTTGTGATCGGTGCCAACGTATGGGAAATATTTTATGGTGTCAAGAGCTACCATTGAAAAATATCTTAGAGGTTGAGATATTTGATGTTTGGGGAATCGATTTTATAGGTCCTTTTCCTCCTTCTTTTGGCTTTGTCTATATCTTTTTAGCAGTGGATTATGTGTCAAAATGGGTGGAATCAATTGCTACAACAACAAACGATGCAAAGGTTAT
The DNA here is from genome assembly GCA_023935145.1 of Bretschneidera sinensis. NCBI lineage: Eukaryota > Viridiplantae > Streptophyta > Magnoliopsida > Brassicales > Akaniaceae > Bretschneidera > Bretschneidera sinensis. Next base: position 76,705,396 of record CM043697.1, on the reverse strand, counting down.
CTTCAAATTTCTGCATAAGAATATATTCACAAGATTTGGCACTCCACGAGCTATTATTAGTGACAAGGGGACCCACTTTTGCAATAAGTTGTTTGCCAACCTTCTTTCTAAATATGGTGTGAAGCACAAGATAGCACTTGGCTACTATCCTCAAACTAATGGCCAAGCTGAAATTTCAAATCGAGAAATCAAGAACTTGCTTGAGAAGACGGTTAACACCAATAGGAAAGATTAGGCAAAGAAGCTTGATGATACTTTGTAGGTATACTGTACAGCTTTCAAAACACCTATTGGGATATCTCTGTACCGATTAGTATTTGGAAAAACATGTCATCTTCCTATTGAGTTGGAGCATAGAGTTTATTGGGCTATAAAGAAGTTTAATTTTGATTTACAAGTAGCATGTGAAAAATGACTCTTACAAATGAATGAGATGGATGAGTTTCGGAACAATGCTTATGAAAATGCGAAGATCAACAAAGAATGGACGAAAAATTGGCATGACAAACATATTATTAGGCATGGGTTTACCCCAGAACAGCAAGTTTTACTCTTCAATTCACGACTTAAACTCTTTCCGGGCAAGTTAAAATCAAGATGGATAGGTCTTTATACAATTGATGATGTTTCCTCTTTTGGAGCAATAGACTTGAAGGACAAAACAGGGAATATATTCAGAGTTAACGGTCAGAGATTGAAGCACTATTATGGGGAACAAGTTGAGGGGAACTGTGCACTTATTCCTCTTGGAGACCCTAATTGAGGAAAATTGAAAAGTCTGGCTATAGACTTAAAAACAAGCACTTCTGGGTGGCAGCCAATAGAACTTTCTTTTACTATTTTATTTATATTTTGTTTTGAATAATTTGGATTTTGATGCAAGTTTATTAGCAAGAATAAAGAGCTGAAAATTGCAAACTACGACGGATTCACCATGAAACCAGGGAAATTCCTTTTATTTCTTTAATCTTTCTCTCATTTGAATCCCAATGAGAATATTGTTGAGTTTAAGTGTGGGGGTGAAAACTCCTATAATCATTTTTTTCCTCTTGAGTGCTAGTTATTTTACTTGTGATTTTATAAGTCTTGAGTATTTAAATTTTCTTACCAAGCATGCATTTGAGAAAGATTGAATTCTCTATGAATATGAAATTTGTGATTGAGAATAGAACTGAGAAATTTTTTGAAAATTTTGTTTACGTTAAGCTGAGTTTTGTGGATACTTTGATTTAAATCTTTGTCCTTGAACATAATTGAGCACATAGTCATTTTTTTCTTTATTTCCATTATGCTGACAAAGAGAATGGATAGAATCAACTAAGTCAAGGGAGTTCAATCTTGCTTTACTCTAGAATTTGTTGATGGATCCTTGAGGCGAAATCCTAGTTGATAACAAATATTTGAGAAATAATCTAGGTATTTTTTTTTTCATAACCAAAAAAGCTTTCCCAAGCATCCTAGTTATCATACCATCATTGCATGGTGTACTTCCATAGTCAACTCCCCTTGAGTCTTACTTTATTTAAGCTTTTATTTATTCTTTTAACTACATTAACCATTCCCATTTTAAGCCTGAAAAACCATGAATTTACCTTTTACAGTTTGAGAAAATACTTTGGTGGGAATCTACATTTAAAGAGAAAGTTAGTTCAAAGGAAATTATGTTATGTTTGATCCAAGTTTTAAAAAAAAGAAAAAAGAAAAGAAGTATTTTTGCTGGGTTTTTTTTTTTTGCCCAAAGGTGATTTATCCATCGTGGAAGGAAGCATAAAATAGAGAAAACTCAATGAATAGAGTGCAGATCACTTCAGATTTTGTTAAAAGTGTACTTTGTATTGCTTCATTAAGCACAACAACAATAATGCCACTAGTATGAGCATGCAGTTGAGAAAGAGTTATGGTTTGAAACCTGTGGATATCTCTTTTATTGTTCTTTCCACCAAGTATTTTCCCAGTTCCCTTTAATTTTCCTTATCCATTACTTTCGTAGCCTTCACCCTGTGCCTTGTCATTACAACCTGATTAAAGACCTTTAGATATCTGATTTTGGTGTTGACTATATTAGTGGAGAGGGTTTTGATGCGATAATATTGACACTAGCAAGTGCACTAATCGTTCAAGTAATAAAATGATGAGTAAATATCGTTCCCAACGAGGACTGAATAAATACTACAGAAATTATGACTCAACTCTTACTGTTATTTGAGCAAACGAATAATTGTAGGAGAAAAGTTTACTAGCAATTAATTAAAGGGAAAAACCAGAATTTGGAGGAGACGAGACGCAAAAGGGGAGTTGGAGACACTCCAGGAGGCTACTTGGAAGCTTATTAAATCATTCTTCTCCGGTTTTGTATTATTCTTATCTAGTTATGTTGATGTTTTACAATATGAACATGGTTTGTTTGAATATTATTATGGAGTAGATATTTCACGCGGGTGACCCGGGTTCGATCCCCGGCAATGGTACTAAAAACTTGATGCGATGAAATTGACACTAGCAAGTGCATTAATCGTTCAAGTAATAAAAAGGATGAGTAAATATCATTCTCAACAAGGACTGAAAAAGTTCTACAGAAATTATGACTCCACTCTTACTGTTATTTGAGCAAACGAATAAATGTTGGAGGAAAGTTTACTAACAATTAACAAAAGGGAAAAACAGAACGCAATAGTAAATAACAGAAGATTTGCAAACTTTGGAATGAAGACTCTTATGAACTAACATGCTAAGGACTCGACTTCACCTAAACCATTATTGACAAGAGTTTTGAATGGACAAGTTTCGTTTACTATGTTTTTCAATATGGTAGAATCCCCAATAAATTGGTTATCCTTATTCCAGGTCTAACCACAATCTCAAGAATCATCAACTTCAAATATCCATATTCTAGGTCTTTTCTAGATTAATTCAACTTAATAAGCATTAAGTTCAATGGAATTCCTTTCAGTTAAATCTCCCTATTTGGTTATGGTTTAAACGGACCACATGAACTTCCTAGAATCCCTATTCGGTTACTCCTATTTCATTCATGGCATGTTTTACCCTGGTTTTGCATAAATAACAATCCAACATCATATTTATTAATTCAACCATTCATAAAAGCATAACTTCTCTATTCGACACATCACCATGCCTCAAGAAGGAATCAAAATAATAAACAGCATTAAGAATAATAAAACACACTCTTTGAAAAACACAGTAAATTCCAACTTGTCCAAATAGCACTCAAGACATAGGTTTAGGATCCATCTATCCTTAACACAAAAATATCTACTCCATAATAATATTCAAACAAACCATGTTCATATTATAAAACATCAACATAACTAGATAAGAATAATACAAAACTAGAGAAAAATGATTTAATAAGCTTTTGAGTAGCCTCCCGGAGTGTCTCCAACTCCCCTTTTGCGTCTTGTCTCCTCCAAATTCTGGTTTTTTCTTCAACAGCTGCGCTCTCTCCTTGTTCAGCTAGGGTTTCTATTTATAATATTCAAAATCCGCGGACCGGCGCTGCAGCGCCAACATCCCAACGCTGTAGCGTCGAGACATATTTCGAAAGTCTGGAGCTGCAGCTCCAACTTTCCAGCGCTGCAGCGCCAACTTTCTATCCAAATTCCTCTATTTATGCCAGCTTCCAGCGCTGCAGCGCCATCTTTCCAGTGCTGCAGCCTTGAGTTTATATCTCCTTCACATATTTTGCCCTTCTAGTGCTCTCCAGTGCTCCAGCAAGTGTCTGCACAGAAGATTTCTAAGACTTAGCATTGATCATTCAACTAAAACAACTATTAGTAGAATAAGATGAACTAAACTCAAATTGCTAAAAACACATGCAACACAATTATAATGCTTAAGATCAACACCAAAAACGTGCCTAAAAGCAGTATAATAACATGATTTATTCCGAGTTATCACACCCCTAAACTTATGTTTTTGCTAGTCCTCGAGCAAACTAGAACAAAATTCTATGCACACACATCCCAAGAGTGAGAGATGGTTTGATTAGATTTGATATAACATGCCTCAAAGATTGTATATAAATCATAATGCAAGAAAACTTTCCAAATGCTGCTAATGTCTAGAATTTCAAATTTATTGCCAGCTTTATCTTACATCAAATTCTACAAACGTGTGTGTGTGTAACACTTTTATAAACTTAATTGTCTCGCCACTCTAATCGGTTTATGCAAGCCAGTAGGATAATGCCAATCTTTCAAAGTCCATAAGCTTACTTTTCACACCACTCTCCACTAATGTAGGCCATGATAATACCCGAGATCACCAGGACTTTATTCAGCTTATAACTTTGGCTAAGGTTAAGGTATGGTAAAAGATTTATTTGAGGCTCACATTACCTTAAGTACATCAACCAATAAAAATTTTATTTCAAACTTTCCCTCAGTTATCATGGAATACTTCCAATACTTTTGCTGTTGTCACATCTTCTTCTTCTTCTTTTCTTTCTCTTTTTTTTCGTGTTTTTTTTCTTTGAAAAAGAAATAGGTTAGATGATCGGGTGACAAAACAATAGATATCCAAGCTCAAAAGGGAAAAACTAAGGATAATCACATATCAAAGGTTGGCTAGAAAGGCTTAAACTTTCCAAACATGGCATGGATCCTTTCTTTGGTACAATACTACCTAAGATTTCGCCTCGAGTGGTCTTCAAACAAGTTCTAGAGTCCAAGATATCACAAGACTACACTGCTCATATAAACGCTCTCCGAAACAGCAAGACAACAAAGTGCTTAGGTGTAAGTACTCATTATGTTCAAAGAGTTCGATGTAAAATAAATCCAACAACAAATTTAAGCACACAGATAAACACAACATTTTTAAAATTTTCAATGGCTATAATCAAGTCAATCTATTTTTCATCATCAGTAAAATCAAAATCAACCAACAGAAAACACTTAGATAAAATAAACAGAAAAATAACTAGAAACATGAGCAGCACACAACACTCAGATAAAGTTCCCACCCCCAAACTTAAATGATACATTGTCCGAAATGTATAAAATTTGAATTATAAAGTAAAAGAAGGGAACTCTCCTGATTAGTTGGAGGCCGAATCAATCGTCTTTGTCAATGTCCTCATCCTCCGGATCACTGCTGTGACCGGGATATGGTGGTAGTGGAGGTAGCTGCTGTGCGTCGATTCCTAAATGATTGGCAAAAATCCTCATCATCTGATCATTGGTTTGAAAACAACCTATAACGTATGATGCCTGCTGCTGACCCCATTGCCGAAGCTCATGAAGCTCCGTCTCAACCACTGTTAGACGATCAGAAAGTGATATATTCCGTTGTTGGCATGCTGGGGGAGGCTGTGAGGAAGAGGCGCCTGGGCTTGGTGCTTATTCTATATCCGTGATCCAATAGATAGTCCTGAGATCCAGCGGATGCATTGGTTGTTTGATTTGTTCCCCCGCAGTCCAGGTAACACCACACGTGCTGTTATCAAAGATGGGAAATACAACCCCGCACTGATCGAATTTGTGCTGTATAGAATGCTGTTCTGTATAATGCGTCCCACATTAATACTTAATCCTTGGTAGATGGCGAATAACAGGATTGCTCTGTCTCTTGTGACATCACTTAAATGGGTCGTCGGAAGCAAACGAGCGCCTACAAAGTAATGCCAAGCTTTTGTTGTCCTATCCATTGCACTCGATGGAAATGAAGTACGTTCATCACCGGACAATTTCCATTGTGTCTCGACTTTACAAAGAACTCAGATTACCTCATCGAGGTCAGGCGCGCTGGCATAAGCACTGTACTCATCCATTGGGATGTTGGGAGTAGCGAGCAATTTGTTGATTGTGCCTCTGTATAATGCCACTAATTTCCCTCTAACCTTTACCTTCAGATTCGTGTGCTCTGCAGCATTTGCATAAAATTCACGCACAACCGGAATAATTGCAGCTTCTAGTGTTGCACAGAATTGTTCCCATTTTCGGGCAGTGATGATCCTGTGAATGAGGGGAAAGTGTCCCTTGGTGATATTAAATCCCTGTTCAGGGATTGGGACTTTCTTGAGTTGAGAATGCTCAAACCTCTGTTCTACTTCGTTTGAGACAAAAAGCTCAGAATTGTAACTGGTAGAGCTAGGTCTTGCGCATTTGGGAGGAGCTATTTAATCAAGACTTTTGTGCTTTAAATAATCAAACTTCAAACTGCAGAAAACAACCGAGAGCAACACCCTCTTCCACACACATAGATGCCCAAATAATTTTTTTGCAGTAAAACTTTCAATCAAAGTGATGCAATGTCTTCAATCAATTGAGTCTTGAATAACCCAGCATAATAGAGTGCATAGTAACCTATCAACACCAAAAATTTATTCAGCTATAACACCTTTTTCTCCCAACGCACAGCCATATGAAAATTTTCAGCATAAACTTAAGAAAGTACAACTTATCCGTTCATACCTTCCTCAATATTTCATCAAATCACCATGTATTATAAGATACCCATAAACAACTTAAGTGATTTCACTCAAAAATCAGTAGTTTTGGTGTCTCAAAGTGGAGAAATCTTACTTGATTAGAAGACATCAACAGCACCCAAAAGCACTTGAGAGGAGTGATTCCCGTGAAGAATTAAAGCAATCCATGGAGGAAGATGCAAAAAGACCTTGATTATGTAGTGCGATGGGGAAGGGAAGTGTAATTTTGGTGTTTTGGAGAGAGAGAGCAGCTGGAAATTAGACTTTGAAATGGCCTAACAGTGGAAGAGCTGTTTATTAAACACTAGTGTGTGACCTGGCGCTGCAGCGCCAACTTTCCAGCGTTGCAGCTCTGAATTTCTGGACAGTTCAGCGTGTGGGCAGTATCAGCGTGTGGGGGCAGGACCTGGCGCTGCAGCGCCCAAAGTGTGAGGCTGCAACGCTGAATCTCTGTCCTAATTAGTGTGTAGAGGCAGGATCAGCGCTGCAGTGCCCAAAGTGTAAGGCTGCAGCTCTGAGGCTCTGTCCTGACTCCAAGTAATCCTGAAAATAAACCAAGAATACACACTGTAAAGCCATAAAAATTGAAGTAACAGATAAATTAAACCAAAAAAAAAAAATTTAAACACACAAAATAACTTCAAAAGGCAAGAAAAATAAAAATTAAGAACCAAAATGGTAGTTCTAATTTATAGTCGTTAGCTTAACTTTCAGATTTATGGCTTTTGGAGAATGGTTATGGACGATTGAGGGTCAAACGTCCCCATAATGTAGTGCTTCAATCTATGCCCGTTAACCTTGAATGTCTCATTATTTTTCTCGTGTCGTACTTCAACAGAACCAAAAGGTAAGACACTTATCACGGTATACGGTCCAGTCAATCAAGATTTTAGTTTTCCCGGAAATAGACGAAGTCAGCTATTGTACAGAAGAACTTGTTGCCCTGGGACAAATCATTTCCTCGAGATGTGTCGATCATGCTATTTTTTTGTTTCTTCCTTGTACAGCTTTGCATTCTCATATGCTCATAGTCGAAGTTCTTCCAATTCATCAACCTGTAACAAACGCTTTTGTCCAATTCGTTGACACCTTTGCTGCTATTCAGTTTGCACCGAAATGTCCCCCCAGCTTTTCTGTCATGGCAACGATACAGAATATTGTTAAACTCATGCTCTGGCACACATCTGCGAATTACCTGGTCTGCATACAATTTGTATAGATGCGGATCCTCCCAAAAATAATGCTTCACATCAGATAGGAATTTCTTTCTTTGTTGATAAGTGAAGTGCCCTGGGATCCAGTTTCCTATAAGGTAATTGGCAAAATCAGCAAACGATAGTGTCTCAGATACTACTAAAACAGAATTAAACGAAGGAATAGAAAATATTTTCTCATCCGGAAATTCTTCGTTGATGCTGATATTAGTCTCTTCCGATTTTTCGAGCCTTGATAAGTGGTCTGCTACTTAATTGTCAGTCCCCTTCTTATCTTTAATTTCTAAATCAAATTCTTGAAGAAGGAGAATCAACCATAACAGTCTTGGTTTTGCATCCTTTTTTGCTAGAAGATACTTTAAAGCTACATGGTCAGTATAAACAGTAACTTTTGATCCAATAAGATAGGATCGAAACTTATCAAATGCAAATACAAAAGCTAAAAGTTCTTTCTCGGTGGTAGCGTAGTTCAGTTGGGGTCCGATAAGAGTGCGGCTCGTATAATAAATTGTTATGAAGACCTTATCTATTCTTTGACCAAGCACTGCTCCAACTGCGGTGTCACTGGCATCACATATTAATTCAAATGAGAGGCTCCAATTTGGTGTGACTACAATAGGGGCGGTCACCAACTCATCCTTTAATGTAGCAAATGCCTGCAAACAATCATCAGAGAAGTTAAACTTCACATCTTTTACAAGAATATTAGAAAGAGGTTTAGAGATTTTTGAAAAATCCTTAATGAATCTCCTGTAAAATCCTGCATGCCCCAGGAAACTTCTGATGGCTTTGACTGGAGTGGGAGGTGGGAGTTTTTTTATCACATCCACCTTAGCTTTGTCAACTTCAATACCCCTCGATGATATTTTGTGCCCCAGCACTATCCCTTCATGGACCATGAAATAATATTTCTCTCAATTTAGTACTAGGTTCATCTCTTCGCATCGCTGCAAAACTAAAGAGAGTATATGAAGGCAATCATCAAAGGTTATACCAAATAGTGTAAAACCATCCATGAAGATCTCTAAAATTTTTTTAGTCATATCAGAAAAAATTGCCAACATGCAACATTGAAAAGTTGCTGGTGCGTTACAGAGACCGAAGGGCATCCTCCTATATGCAAACGTGCCATAAGGACATATAAATGTCGTCTTTTCTTGATCCTTGGGTGCTATGGGAATTTGATTATATCCTGAGTATCCATCAAGCAGATAGTAGAACTTGTGACCTACCAATCTTTCCAACATTTGATCAATAAAAGGTAAAGGAAAATGATATTTTCTTGTGGCGTCATTTAATTTTCAATAGTCAATACAAACCCACCAACCTGTCACAGTTCTGGTGGGGATCAATTCATTGTTATTATTTTTCACAACAGTGATCCTACCTTTCTTTGGTACTACTTGTACCGGGCTGGTCCAAGCACTATCAGAAATTGGATAAATAATACCTGCATCAAGCAACTTGACTACTTCTTTCTTAACGACCTCCTGCATTGCTGGATTTAAGTGTTGCTGTGGCTAAATAGTAGGCTTGAAGTTCTCCTCCATGAGAATTTTGTGAGTGCAAATGGAAGGGTTAATTCCCTTGATATCCGTTATTGTCCATCCCAAAGCCTTTTTGTGCCTTCTCAAGACTTCCAACAAGCGTTCTTCCATTTTACCTGTCAATGAAGAGGATATTATAACTGGGAAAATATTTTTCTCTAGATAAACATATTTCAAATGATCAGGTAAAGTTTTTAATTCAGGGGTTATTATTGGTTATTTTGGCACTTCTTTTCCCATTTCAGCTTCCAAGTTCCTTGCTTCTTCTTAGATGACAAGTTCTTCAGTGGTGGTAGTTCCTGATTCCATAATGCATCTTTCTAAAGTATCTTCATTTAATGTCTTCTCCTGAAACTCTTCAATGAGGTCATCAACAACATCCGCGTGAAAACAAGAAGAAGTAGATAAGTCAGATGGATATTTCATGATTTTATACATATCAAAAACTACTTGCTCATCATTAACTCTCAAAATCAATTTCCCTTGTTGTACATCAATTAGGGCTCTCCCTGTAGCAAGGAATGGACTTCCGAGTATAAGAGGTACCCCCCGATCCTCTTCCATGTCGAGAATAATGAAATCTACAGGGTATATAAATTTATCAACTTTTACTAGTACATCCTCTATAATTCCTCGTGGTCTCTTAATTGATCGATTCGCTAATTGTAATGACACTCTCGTTGTTTTGACTTCTCCTAATCCAAGTTTCCTGAAATTGAAAGAGGTATAAGATTAATATTGGCACCAAGGTCATATAAAGCTTTATAAAAAAGTGAATTTCCCAAAGTGCAAGGTATAGTAAAACTCCCTGGATATTTCAATTTTGGAGGTAGCTTGTTTTGCAGTATAGCGCTGCACTCTTCAGTTAACATTACCGTTCCATGTTCCTCGAGCTTTCGTTTATTAAATAAAATTTCCTTCAAAAATTTAGTGTAGCTATGCATATGTGCTAATGCCTCTGCAAATGGTATGTTAATATGCAATTTTTTGAAAATCTCTAAAAATTTTGAGAATTGTTTATCTAATTTTTCTTTTTGGAAATTCTGAGGATAAGGAAAAGGGGGCATATATTTAGTTTCAGAGTTAGAATCAATCAAACCTTTACCGGTAGACTTCTTTGGTGAAATATGTTTTTCCTCTTGCTCAGTCTCTTCTTTCTCGCCAACTTGATGAGTAGTTTCTTTAGGTTGTGGCTCTTCCAATTGTGTGTCGCTCCTTAGTGTTATGGCCTTGACATCCTCCTTAGGATTCTTTTCTGTGTTGCTCGGGAGGGAACCTTGTGCACGTCCAGAAATTATGGTTGCTAGTTGATTGACCTGAACTTCCAGATTTTTTATGGATACTTCTTGATTTTGGAATCTAGTTTATGCTATACTTAAGAATTTGGCCATCATATCCTCCAAGTTGGACTTTTTTTCTTGAGGAGGATATTCCGGATGAGGTTGCTTCACATTGCTTTGATTCCATGAGAAGTTTGGATGATTCCTCCATCCCGGATTATATGTGTTGCTGTATGGATTTTTTTGCTTGTGAAAATTTGAAACAAAATTAGCTTGTTCAGCAGATGAATTATATGCAAACTGAATACCTGCTTGATAGTTACTGCTGTGATGGCCACTACCACCACACAATTCACATATTGTATGTGAGTTGGGATTAAGTCCATCAATCTTCTTGGTGAGAGTCTCCAGTTGTGCTGCGAGAGCTGTAACAGCATCTACATTGTGCAATCCTGAGGCTCTGTTGATAGGTAACCTTTCAATTGGCCATTAATAAGAGTTTGTGGCCATTTCTTCTAGTAATTCAATGGCTTCTTCTGGAGTTTTTCTCATGATAGTGCCACCTGCAGCTGCATCAATCATGTTTTGGGTTGTACTAATTAAACCGTTATAAAAATTTTGTACTTGCATCTAAGTGGGCAACTCGTGATGAGGACATCTTCTCAAAAGGTCTTTAAAACGTTCCAATGCCTCATAGAGTGATTCCCGATTGACCTGCAAGAACATAGTAATTTCATTATGTAACTTTACAGTTTTTGCAGGAGGGAAGTATTTCCCTAAAAAAATTTGTGCCAATTCTGCCCATGTCGTTATGGATCCGGCTGGTAAAGAAGTCAACCAGCTTTTTGCTTTGTCCCTCAGTGAAAATGGAAAAAGCCTTAAGCGAATTGCATCCTCCGATACTCCATTATGCTTGAATGTGTCACAAATTTCAAGGAAATTCGTCGAGTGAACATTTGGATCTTCTTGCGAAAGGCCCCCAAATTGTACTGAATGTTGAATCATCTGAATGATGGCGGGCTTAATTTCAAAATTGTTCGCTTGTATAGGTGGTCGTCGAATGCTAGATTCAACACCATCCATCTTTGGCATAGCATAATCCCACAGTGCACATTGCACCTCTGCATTGTTTTCTTCTGCCATTGTATTAACTGTTACTGGTGCTGCTTTTCTCAAAGCGTGAAAAGTGCGCTCAATCTCTGGATTAAGTTTTGCAAGTATCCTCCCACTAGTATGTGTCATGCACTAGAAACGAAAACCCTGCAAAATAGACTTAAAAACCAAATTAACAAACTCTCAAATTAACTAGTAGAATCACAATAAATGTAATATTTTATTTCAGTCCTCAGCAACGGTGCCAAAAACTTGATGCGATGATATTGACACTAGCAAGTGCACTAATCGTTCAAGTAATAAAATGATGAGTAAATATCATTCCCAACAAGGACTAAACAAATACCACATAAATTATGACTAAACTTTTGCTGTTATTTGAGCAAACGAATAATTGTAGGAGAAAAGTTTGCTAGCAAATAACTAAAGGGAAAAACAGAAGCAATAGTAAATAACGGAAGATTTGCAAACTTTGGAATGAAGACTCTTATGAACTAACGTGCTAAGGACTCGACTTCACCTAAACCATTATTGACAAGAGTTTTGAATGGACAAGTTTCGTTTACTATGTTTTTCAAGATGGTAGAATCCCCAATAAATTGGTTATCCTTATTCCAGGTCTAACCACAATCTCAAGAATCATCAACTTCAAATATCCATATTCCAGGTCTATTCTAGATTCATTCAACTTAAGAAGCATTAAGTTCAATGGAATTCCTTTCAGTTAAATCTCCCTATTCGGTTACGGTTTAAATGGACCACATGAACTTCCTAGAATCCCTATTCAGTTACTCTTATTTCATTAATGGCATGTTTTACCCTGGCTTTGCATAGATAAAGATCCAACATCATATTTATTAATTCAACCATTCATAAAAGCATAGCTTCTCTATTCAACACATCACCATGCCTCAAGAAGGAATCAAAATAATAAACAGCATTAAGAACAATAAAACACACTCTTTGAAAAACAAAGTAAATTCCAACTTGTCTAAATAGCACTCAAGACATAGGTTTAGGATCCATCTATCCTTAACACAAAAATATCTATTCCATAATAATATTCAAATAAACCATGTTCATATTATAAAACATCAACATAACTAGATAAGAATAATACAAAACCAGAGAAGAATGATTTAATAAGCTTCCGAGTAGCTATGCGTCTCATCTCCTCCAAATTCTGGTTTTTTTCTTCAATAGCTGCCCTCCTTTCTTGTTCAGCTAGGGTTTCTATTTATAATATTCAAAATCCACGGACCGACGCTGCAGCGCCAACATCCCAGCACTGTAGCGCCGAGACATATTTCGAACCCTACTCTGGCGCTGCAGCTCCAACTTTCCAGCGCTGCAGCGCCAACTTTTTGTCCAAATTCCTCTATTTATGCTAGCTTCCAGCGCTGCAGCGCCATCTTTCCAGCACTGCAACCTTGAGTTTCTATCTCCTTCACACATTTTTCCCTTCTAGTGCTCTCCAGTGCTCCAGCAAGTATCTGCACAGAAGATTTTCAAGACTTAGCATTGATCATTCAACTAAAACAACTATTAGTAGAATAAGATGAACTAAACTCAAATTGCTAAAAACACATGCAACAAAATTCTAATGCTTAAGATCAACACCAAAAACGTGCCTAAAAGCAGTATAATAACACGATTTATTCTGAGTTATCAGGTTTATGAAAATTGGACTTATGGAGTTGAGTTTTAAGAGAATTCCTCTGGTTTCAGTTGTTTTACTTTTATCTAAGTTTGCAGGTGGTTTGGAGTTAAATTGACTATATCACACACATACTCAGGGACTTAGCTTTAGGTTGAAGTAGTTTTATAACTCTTGCTTGACAAATTACTAAATGTTTTTTTGATTTTCCTGCTATCCTTGATATTAAAATAGTAAGATGCTAGTAATGAAATCTAAATTTAGATCATGGCTTGGTGAGTGATGAGATCTTTCTATGGGTTCGTTTTATTTTTATTTGAGGACAAATAAAGTTTCAAGTTTGGGGGTGTTTGATGCCGTGCATAATTTCCTATTTTTATCACGTCTTAACTTTTAACTTTAATCTAATTTTATTAATTTTTTTTGGTTTTAGGCTTCATTGTTGTCATTTAATTTATTTCAGGTTTAGAAGAAGGGAAAAATCCAAATTTTAGTGTCCTATCTTCAAGGGACTCTTTCTCTTGTTTAAAAAAGGAAATTTTAACTGAAGATTTTGGAACCTATGAAATTTTAATTGAAGACTTTGGAGCCTATACAAAGGAAAGGGAGAAACCCTAATTAAAGGAGATAGGTTGGAGCCCTAGAAACACAGCCCTAGAGAGATAGCCAGCAGCCCTCTCATCCTCATCCGGCAGCAACAGCCCGCAACCACCAGTCCTCCTCATCCAGCAGTAGTAGTTGTCCTAATCCGGCACCAGCAATTGCCGCCTCCAGCAGCTGCTTCCTCACAGTCGGCACCTACCTCTCCCTCTGCTCGGTATCCAACGCTGATCGCACAGCAGCCCTCCACAGCAACAGCAACTGAACACACACACTGGTTTATAGAATTATGGTGAATTCATTGCTATTAAATTTAATTTTCAGCATGAACTAAACTTTCTTTATTATGGGAAAACAATGTAATTTAATTTCAAACTATGCTTGCTTTTCTATACTGATTTGCAGTAATTATCTTCTATGTTTAGCTGATTTATTTCGAACGTATAACTTCTAATTGATTGGCCATTAATTATATGATCTTGACCTTGTGATTTGTTGTCGAAAGAAGGAATTACAGGATAAAACTTGGATAATTTAGCATAAGTAAATATAGGAATCAAAAGACTTATTGAACTTGTGTAGTCTAAAAAAATCGCTAGTCTTAATGCTTTTTATTTATTTATTTATTAATTCGTATACTCTTGTGTAGAATGATGAACAAGAATATTTCCAATTGACTATCGAAAGAGGCTTTTGGATAAGTTGGAGATTTCGCTAACAAACAGAGAGGATTAATTTTAATTAGTTTGATGAGTTAAGCATAGTGAGGAATTAAGTGAAATCTGTTTCCTAGAAGTTCTTTCTCTTATTAATTTGATATTCCAAAAACAACTTTCTTTTATTTCATATTGCAATTACAAACAACAAAAAGATAATTTTTCTAAATAAAATTGATATTAGTATAATTTGGGTACTTGTCAGAAGTAAAGTTACCAATCCCTGAGGATGATACTCTTCTTATCACTTTACTATAAAACTACAATACTGTGCACTTCTAGTTTTGCACTGATCAATAATACGAAGCTAAGATGTTGAACATGGTCTTCAATACAGCTGCTATAGATCAGAATTTCATCAAAAAATACAATTATAAATCTTCTTAGTAAGCTCTGAAGATGGAGTTCATAGTAGCTTGAAAGGTTGAGAGCACATTTGTGAGACCAAATGGCATTACTAAGAATTCATAGTGTCCTTCATGAGTTTTAAAGGTTGTTTTCTCAATATCTTTAAGAATAACTCTAATTTGGTGGTATCCAGCTCTAAGATCAAGCTTAAAAAACATTACTTCTCTATGTAACTCATCTAAGAGTTCATCAAAGGTAAGTATTGGGAATCTATCCCTGTTGGTAATGGATTTTAGAGCTCCGTAATCAGCACAGAAACTCTATGAACAATATTTTTTTTTCGCTAAGAGAACAGGTGAAGAGTAACGGCTGTGACTAGGACTTATGATACCAGATTGTAGCATATCCTGAACCATCTTCTCAATTTCTTATTTCTAAAAGTAAAGATATCTATAGGGCTTGACATTGACTAGTGGGGATCATTTTTATAAATGGATGGAGTGATCAAAATCTTTAACAGGTGGTAAGTCTTTTAGTTCAGTGAAGACTAGTTGGTATTGCTATAATAAAGGGGGAATATCTTGATCAAGAGTAGAAAAAAAGACATGCTTGGGTGTCAACCATCTTTTTGAAGCTTTTCAAGGTGATCTGTTGGGGGTACAGTTGAGGCTCTCCCATTAATTGAATCTGAAGTCCTTGCCACAAGAACTGCATTGATTGTTCTCTATAGTCGTCCCAACAATGCAAGCCATTGTATGCCCAATACCGGGTTTGCTCCTTCAATAGGTAAGACATAAACATCCCAACAGAATAACTGGTTTTGCAAATAGAGGGAGACATTTTGGCACCATTTAGAACAGGTAAAGGAATCTCAATTTCCCACTAATACCTTGAATGGTTTACAGGGTAAAAGGGGCTACTATTTGGCAACACTTTCTTGGACAAAATTATGAGTGCTCCCACTATCTATTAAACCTTGGACCTTGTGGTTGTGACACTCTCCAGTAACCTTGTGATTGGCCTTCTAGTGCATGGAGACTGATTTCAGACATCTGAATCAGATGGTCATCTTTTTTTTATCTTGGGTCAATTCTTCCTCAGAGGTATTAATTTGAGTCTTTTCAGCCATTAGAAGTAAGAATTGGCTTTTGCATTTATGGCCATGTTAAAATCTTTTATCATAGTTGTAGCATAGGCCTTTATGTCTTTTAATTTTTATCTCTGCAGGGGATAGTTTTTTTACTGGTAGTGTAGTAGGTTTGAGTGAAAGGTTTGGTTTTGGTGTTTGTGTAGTAGGTGTACGGAGAAGGCCATAACCTTTGAGGGATCAAAGCCATTGAGGTTTCCAAATTTTTCTCAGTTCTTGGAACCTATCTTCATGAAGCTTGGCTAAGGACATGGCTTTAAGCAAACATATAGGTTGTAGGATTAGTAATTCTCTTCTTAATTCAGGTTTTAATCCTGAATGAAAATACTTATGAGGAATGATTCTTGATGGCCAGTGATCTTGGTAGAAAAAGACTCAAACTAAGCTTGGTAGTCTGTAACATAATCTGTTTGTTGCAATTTACCTACTACACCAATGTAGTCTTCATAGGAGGAAGGTCCAAACCTTTGCTTGATTTTCTCTAAAAAATTATGCCAAGATTGTATGTAGCCATTTGAGGTAATCCATTGGAACTAGGACAAGGCAACACCATCTAAGTGAAAGGAAGAAATCATCAACCTTTTATCAATAAGAGTAGTATGGTAGGCAAAAAACTTCTCAGCTTTGAAAGACCAACTAGAGGTGTAGAGCTCGGTACTTAATTTTAAATATTTTAGTCATAGAAATATTTTTTGATGTATTTTAATGTGTTTGTTCAATTTTGATTTTTACTTAATTAGTGCTTGGACTTTTGGAACTTAGAAATAAGTAATTGAAGTAGAATTGGTAGTGAAAATCAAATATTTAGGGGAAATGTCAAGTTTTAAAGAGCTTTGGGGTAGTTAATGGGCTTAAAGAAGAGTTAAGGGATGAGTGGGAAATTAAGGGAGAGTTTTTAGTATAAATAAGCGAAGAGAGGGAAAGAATCCAACGTTTTTGCTGGATTTCTCTAGAAATTTTGAGAGAAAATGAGAGAAAAGAGGTGAAAAAAGAAGAAAAAAATATAAGAGAGGAAGGAGAAAAAGGAAAGAAATGGGAGTTTCTTGAAAATTTTCAAGTTAAAATCTTGTGTTCTTTCTTTTTAATTGAAGTATATTTAATTAAACTAAAGATTTGTGAACTTGGAGTTTGGATTCAAAGACTTTCTTTGAGAAAAAGTTTGAAGAAAAAGGGTTATTTCAAAGAAATGGGGTTTTAAGCCAAAGTTGTGATTTTGAGTTTAGGATGCAAATTTTGGGTGTGGGTAAAATTTATTTTTATTAATATAACTAGTATGAACTTTTACCTTTGAATATTTGGAAAGATATTTTGAAATCAAGATGAAATTTGGGGAAAAAGATGAATTTTCGGAGTGATTTTTGCTGAAATCAGATGACCCAATAGACTAAGTCAAGAGACTAGTCGATTGGATCAGGTTTTTATACTGTTCTTAAAGGATCTAGTTGACTGGGTCATAGTATCAGTCAATTGGGTTAAATAGCAGAAGCTTCTAAACATTTTCCCAATCGACTGGATCAGGTATCGATTGGATCATGCTGATTTTTCAAAAAATGACTTTTCTTCTTAGTTTTGAACATGAAACCTTTCCAAAATAATTAGAATGTTTATATACATTTTAAGTATGATTAAAACGTATTTAAAAATGTTAGTATTCACCAAAAAAAATTAAAGTGTTTTTGAGATTCAAAATAGATGATTTGAAAAAGGGCTTAAAGCCTCGACTTCTTTGACATTTGGTTTCGCGCAAAGTGCGCTCTCGAGATTTAAAGTGTGCAAAACACCTTGAGGTTGCTAGAGATTCTTTTAATGATTTAATGTAATGAAATTTAGTATTATTCATTCCTAGGTACCAAGGGGGAAATCCTTGAGAGACAATGAAGTAAGATCGTGTAGTGAGGTGAGTACGCCGTACTTTTCGTAAGTGTATTTAAAATATGTAAAGTGGGAAATAAAGGATAAAGAAAATATAATATTATCTACTTGATGAATGCAAATCTTAGAATTTTACTAAGATTAAGTATTTATATTATGGTATGAAGATAGTAAAAACTAGTAATACGAGGGATCATAATAAATCAGAATAAATAAAGGATTAAAGATATAACTCTTGAAATGATTTAAGACGTTTGTGTTGAGGAATTGCAATGAATGTGTTTGGTTGGATTTGTAAATAGATGAAGAAAAATTCAGCATCAAGTCAAGCTGTGCACCGCATCCCAAGTGGTGTACGTCGCGGCCACCAGCAAGGAGGAAGTCCTGGAGGAGGTGTGCACCGTGGCTGAGCCTCCCCCACGCCACGGTGCCCAGAATGGATGTCAACCTAGAGAAGTGCAGCCTTGTTTTGGGCCGCGGTGCCAGGCACACTATGCACTCATATTTCAGCCTCTTGTAAGGTGCGTGAAACTTGGTTAAAACGCACAGGATCACTTAGACTCTTAGAGAGCCATGGGTCTTTGGTTCATGAGATTTAAGGGTGGAGATTGATCTCCAAGATTGGATGAGGAAGTCATTGCCCTATAGAGCTGTGGCGATCGACAACCACACAGGACCTAGGGCTTGGTCTGCTCCCAGTTTTCCATATTGATTTACCCAGGAATTCGGTGTGGATATCTCTTGTTACTAATGTCAAACCCAGGACTCGATCATCCAAATTGATCCAACTAACCTATCCATACCACATGTATATGTTGATCAGGCACACACATACGAGGAATTTAAATACAAATAGGTATTAATAAAGTTAAACATTCGATAGGGCTATAGCAAAGATAGTCAATGAATAGATATGTGGAAAAGCATAACTAGGGCTTCAATCGAGCCCTATAGGTGTTTAGTTACACATGCTAAGTAGAATAAACATGCTAAACATTATGAAAATATAAACTGAAAACTAAAACCGAAGAAGACTCGGGAGACGAGTCGTCAATTCCTCCCCTAAGCTCTCTACTTCGATTCTAGAACAAAAGATGATCTATTATGTGTTTTTACAAGGCTATTTATAGGGTCCCGAAACCTTAATTCCTATTTGGAGTCGGAGGACTTCTTTCCAATTCTGGCTTCTGCCGCCTCTGAAGTAATTGCGCTCGAGTGCAGGTGTGCGCTCGAGCCTTCTTCAAGTGCGCTCTTGTCTTTCTATGCTCGATCTCAATGAGGTGTGCTCGAGTGCACCTTGCTGGATGGCAGAACTTCATTTTTGCTCCTAAAAGCTCCAATTTATTATCTTTTTGTCCAAGTCTTCAGAAAATCACATAAAATACGAAAATGAAGTAAAATCCATATAATTAGCTAGGTAAAGAGTCGAACAAGTGTAAATTAAGGGGCTTAAATATGACTATTTAAGCACCTATCACACCCACAAACTTACATATTGCTAGTCAATTAGCAATATAAAACTAAAGACTATGCTAAAACAAAACGTTGAAAGATAAATTCATTCTCATGATGCTAAAAAATTTGAGTTGTGCATAAAAACTATGATGACCGTTCATGAGTAAGCTTAAAATAAAAACACATTTTGGATTGTAAGAGGACTTTCAAAAGTTTTATGTTGCTTACCTAAGGTTGGCTTAAGGCATCGCAAGTTTGATTTTTGTGTGATGAGTTAGCACATATAAGATGGGACTTCCATATAATTTTAGTGTATAGTGCTTCGGTGCCCAAATCTTTATCGAATTTCTTATTTAAAGAGAACAAAATGGCATAATACTTGTTTTTCTTTTTCTTTTATCATGCGATCTTTGCCATGTTGAGTTCCATCGAGCTTTCTATTTGACCCTTGTAATGAGTGTTTGGCCAATGACTCCCAAACCAGATGGTTTTAGGTTATTAGGTGTAAAAACACCCCTAAGGACTTACTAACTCGAGTAAAAAAGGCTACAGAACTAACAGGTTTTTATACTTTTTAATGAAATTCTCACCTTTTGATGTGAACACTCAATGCTTACTAAGGCAAGAGGCCCAGTTACTCAGTGGAAATTTCCATTATGATCATTAAGGGCTTACTTCCCGCCTTTTGACGTGACACTCAATGCTTACTGAGGCAAGAGGCCCAATTACTCAGTGGAAAGTTCTTATTGCTTTTTAGAAGCTTTTTGGATTTCTTTTGCATGATGATTATTTTTCTTTATTTTTATTATGCCAAAGGGTTCTTTTCAACAAGTTATCCGATTATAGTTTAGGTAATGGAAACAATACAGAAGAATTATATGTCATACCCCACACAAATGTGTGCTAAATGTGCTTGTGCAAATTTGGATCAAACTCGTGAGTTCTTAGGTGCCTTGAGGTAGGTAACTAAACTTTGTAAAACTCCTATTGCAAGACTATGTGTTCTAGCTTTTAAGCTTACTAATGAAGTGTTATCAACAAGTTTTTAATTTAATCAAAATTTTTGTTTATCAAAAGAATGTGCATTCATCTTCCTAAAAAAACTAGGACTTAGTGTGTGCGCATGTGTTTTAAGTGCATGTGTGATAGTATCTAGTATCTCCCGCTACCCCCAAACTTAAAATGCACATTGTCCTCAATGTGTGTGGGATGGAAAGATCTGACCTGGGAGATGGAGAACTAGGTTGTTTGCTTGCTTGTATACGCCCCCAAACTTGTACTGGATGCACGCACTAAGTACCTGACAAAGGAAAACAAACGTTGTTCCGGAAAACAAAATATAAATAGTAGACATGTAAATATGATTATAAATAAACGAAAAGTACTAAAATGAAAAGGATATGTCTGGGGTGCCTCCCATGAGCGCTAAGTTTAACATCTTCAGCCAGACCAAGCCTTATTCTTTCCTAAAACTAAGATTGGCAGCAACTAGCACAAGTAGTGTCTTATTCTCTCCCATATAAGCATAAGTCAAATGCTCTGGCAACTGCTTGAATTCCAAGTTAGGTGCCTGTACAATAAAAGGGAAAATAGTATTAGTAGGTACATGAATATCAAATGGATCGGTGTACTTACTTCGATGCTTTGGAGAGGCTTCAATGAGGTGCATAGTTTTGATGATGTCATCAGTAACATCCTCAGATTCTGGCACTATACTCGATCTTGTGAGACTATATGTAAGAGTAATTTCTAATGGATCAACGTGATGGTCATGAAAAACTTGTTCAACAACACTTTGCTTTTGTTTACTTAGCTCCTTAGCTATGTGCCCCACTTGTACTTCTAGTCTTTGAATAGCTTGCTCATGCCTTGCATTTATTTGGCTTTGTTCAGTCCAAAATTGTCTTGGCTCTGCTATGAACTACTCTTGTGAGGTCATTAGCTGTTGTTGTTGAACTGCCAATTGCCTCACAATGATCTCTAGGTCGCTCTCCTTTGCTTCCGGAACTGATCGGGCTGCTGGTTGGAAGTTTCTTTGTTGCCTTTGAAGGTTCCGTACATTTTGATCGTTGCTCCATGAGAAGTTGGGGTGGTTTCGCCATTCTGGATTGTAGATATTTACATATGGATTATAGTTGTTTGATCCCAGATAATTTTCTTACTCTCGATCTGCAGATGAATATAAAGGGAAAATTTCAGTAGTGTGATCAAAACGACTACAAATAGCACATACCTAGAGTGGTGTAGCTTGTGGCCTAGGTGAGGCAATCCGAGCAATCATGACTGCTACAAGCATATCTAGCTTCCTCTCCATAGCATCTAGACAAGCATATCTAGCTTTCGCCATTGGTGCTTCTCCCTTGATTGAATTAGTTGAAAAACATCAGCGTAGCAGTTTCAGTACTGCTTCTCGAGTACTCTCTGGAGCTTTTGCGCTCGAGTGCACCAAGAACAGCGATCGATCGCACTGGGCTTGCGCACGATCGCACCAAACAGTGCGCTCAATCTCAATGAGGACAGAAACTCCTCTTTTGCACACCTGAACAAAAACAGAAAACGAAAAGAAGGAATAAATCTGATTTTTGATAAAAAAAAAATAAAAATAAAATAGAACATAATAAAATAAAATTGTCGAAAATAATTCCAAAAAGAAATTTAGCACAATTCCCGGTAACGGTGCGAAAAACTTGTTGTGCCGATTATCTACCTAAATTAATATTCAAATAATCGCACTCATTTTACTTGCAAGTGCGAGATCATTTCCACAGGGATTGGTGAATTTCTTTCTAGGACTAATTTCTTCAAGTTTGAAAAGAGAAATAATAGTTGATTATGAGTGAATAACAATAATGGGAATATAGGACTACGTATCCACCCTAATTATACTTTCCCACTAAGTAAAGTTTCAATGCTCTAGCCTTATCATGAATATCTAATGGTTGCCAACCTAAGGGCTTGGTCCACACCTTAGGCTATTGATCTCCCTATGCAACGAGTTAGGCATGGTGTATACTCTAACTCTTTTCTCTCTTAAGGGATTAAGCATGGGTGTATACTAAGTTGTTCCTTAAGAGAGCATGAGGGCTGTGGAGATCGGCAACCACACAAGACCTAGTGCTTAGTCTGCTCCCGGTTTCCTATGTTGATTAACCCGGGAATCCGATGTGGATATACCTTGTTACTAATGTTGAACCCATGACTCGGTCATCCAAATTGATCCGACTAACCTATCCATACCACATGCATATGTTGATCAGGCACACATATACGAGGAATTTAAATACAAACAGGTATTAATCAAGTTAAACATTCAGATAGGGCTATAGTAAAGATAGTCAATGAATAGATATATGGAAAAGCATAACTATGGCTTCAATTGAGCCCTATAGGTGTTTAGTTACACATGCTAAGTAGAATAAACATGCTAAACATTATGAAAATAAAAACTGAAAACTAAAACCGAAGAAGACTCGGGAGACAAGTCGTCAATTCCTCCCCTAAGCTCTCTACTTTGAGTCTAGAGCAAAAGATGATCTATTATGTGTTTTTACAAGGCTATTTATAGGGTCCCGAAACCCTAATTCCTATTTGGAGTCGGAGGACTTCTTCCAATTCTGGCTTCTGCCGCCTCTGGAGTAATTACGCTCAAGGGTATGCGGGTTGCGCTCGAGCCTTCTTCAAGTGCGCTCTTGTCCTTGTGCGCTCGATCTCAATGAGTTGCACTCGAGCGCACCTTGTTGGATGGCAGAACTTCATTTTTGCTCTTAAAAGCTCCAATTTATTATCTTTTTGTCAAAGTCCTGAGAAAAACACATAAAATACGAAAATGAATTAAAATCCATATAATTAGCTAGGTAAAGAGTCTAACAAGTGTAAATTAGGGGGCTTAATTATGACTATTTAAGCACCTATCAGGCAGGCCTTTGGCATACTCGCTTGGGACATATAAGCGAAAAGGGCCTGCAAGTTCTCAGCAAGGATGGTCTACTTGGTGGTGACAAAGTAGAAGAACTTGATTTATGCGAATGTTGTGTTCTTGTGAAACAACATCGGGTTAGCTTCAACACCGAAGTGCACAAGTCTAAGGGCATTCTTAACTACATCCATGCGGATCTTTAGGGCCAGCAAGAACACCAACACATGGAGGTAATCGTTACTTTTTGTCCTTAATTGATAATTATTCTAGAAAGGTTTGAGTTTATTTGTTTAAAAATAAATCAGATGCTTTGAATACATTAGTGGTGTGGAAAAAGCTGGAGGAAACTCAAACGGGTAGGGTAGTTAAGATGCTAAGAACCGATAATGGCTTAGAAGTTTTTAACAAGGAATTTGATTAATTTTGTAGGTTAAATGGGATTCTAAGACATAGAACGGTTGTGAAAACCCCTCAGCAAAATGGAGTTGCTGAGAGGATGAATAAGACCCTTATGGAAAAGGTTAGATACATGTTAATAGGATCCGGATTACCCAAATGTTTTTGGGGGGAAATGGTGTCTACTGCTGCATATTTGGTTAATTGATCACCCTCTAGAGCTGTGGACCTTAAGACTCCCGAGTAGATGTGGAGTGGTAAACCCCCTAATTTGAACAACCTTAGAACTTTTGGATATGCTGCGTTTGCACATCAAAAGGATGATAAACTTAGCCCAATGTCTAGAAAGTGTGTATTTCTAGGGTATGGGGAAGGAGCTAAGGGGTATAGGTTGTGGTCCTTAGAGCAAAAAGGATTTAAACTCATAATAAGTAGGGGTGTCATTTTAATGAGCATTTATTTCCCTATTTGGAGAAAACTAACCCTGCAGGGGATAGTGAGCAAACCAGTTCGGTATTTGTGGAGCATAGTATCAAGGAAAATTCAGTTCAGGTAGAGCAAGGAAGGCAAAAGGGTTCAGACCAGGTAGAATCCATTGATGAATGCCAAGCTCAGGACAATCGAGAGGAGGCTGAACTAGAAAGGGATGATGCAGCAAGTCAGAATGACTGTCAGCTCACAAGGGACCGGGAAGGAAGGCTGGCCAGACCACCTTCGAGATATGGTTTTGCAGTTTGTACAAAAAGAGGGATAAGTGAACCAGAGACTTACATTGATGCCATGGGATGTAAAGATTCATCAAGATAGAAGCTAGCTATGGAGGAAGAAATGCATTCTTTGAGGAAGAACAACTCTTAGAAATTGGTGCACATTCCAGGAAAACAGAGAGTTATGGATTGTAAGTGAGCTTACAAGATCAACGAAGGGAACCCTCTAGGGGATGAAGTCTGGAACAAGGCTAGGCTAGTGGTGAAGAGGTTCATGCAAAGAGGAGGCATATATTTCATAGAAACCTTCTCACCTGGACACAAGGTGGAGGAAGTGATGATTATCCTCATCGATGATATGTTGTTGGTTGAGAACAATAAGGAGAGGTTAGGAAGTTTGACATCTCAACTCAGTGAGGAGTTCGAGAGAAAGGATCTTGGCCTTATACAAAATATCTTTAGGATGAGAAGAATTTGAGAAAGGGAGAGAAACGGGTTAAAGGTTTCTCAGTCTTCCGACATAGAAAAGGTGTTGCATAAGTTTTCTATGGAAGATGGTATACTAGTGAAGATTCCCCTTGCTTGTCATTTCAAGTTCTCTAGCGAACAATGTCCTAGAATGGATGAGGAGAAGAAGGAAATAAAAAAGGTCCCTTACTCTAGTGCGGTTGGACCAATCATGTTCATGATGGTGAGCACTAGACTCGACATTTCTCAAGCAATGGGTGTTCTCAGTAGATTTGTAAGAAATCCTGGAAAGGAGCTTTGGCTTGGGATAAAGTTGCTGAGGTACATGAAGGCTCAGTTGCAGTCGGTAGTAGCACTCTCAACAACCGAGGCTGAGTACATAGCGGCTACGGAAGCCATAAAGAAGGCTATGTGGTGTAAAGGGTTGTTGGAAGAGTTGAAAGTACTAAAAGAGCAGGTGGTGGTGTATTCGGATAGCCAAAGTGCATTGCACTTATGTAAGAATCCAGTGTTCCATGAGAGGACAAAGGATATGGATGTTCGGTATCATTTCGTTCGGAAAAATGTTACGAAAGGATGCATTCATGTGGACAAGGTAGCCACGGAAAGAAATCCTGCATATTTAGGCACCAAAGTTCTACCTCTAAGAATGTTCAATCATTACCATGGACTTCTTAGGATTAGAGTCGGATGATATGGTGACTTAAGTTGAGTTTGGATCCTGAGTTCTCTGCATAAGGGTTTGGGTTTAATCGCTTAGACAAAGGTAGAGATTATTGGGATTTGTCCAAGGATTAAACAGATGAAGAAAAATTCAGCATCAAGTCAAGCTGTTTGCCGCAGCCCATGCGGTGTGCACCACTGCCACCAGTAAGGAGGAAGTCTTGGAGGAGGTGTGCGCCATAGCTCAGCCTCCCCTTCGCTGCGGCACCTAGAATAGATGTCAACCTGGAGAAGTGCAGCCCTGTTCTGGGCTGTGGCTAGCCCTGTTTTGGGCCGCGGCGCCAGGCACACTGATGCACTCATATTTCAGCCTCTTGAAAGGTGCGTGAAGCTTAGTTAAAATGCACAGGATCACTTAGACTCTTAAAGAGCCATGAGTCTTTGGTTCTTGAGATCTAAGGGTGGAGATTGATCTCCAAGATTGGATGAGGAAGTCATTGCTCTATATAAAGGGTCATCTAGGAGCCATTCAAGGTGTGATGCGATCATCTCAACAAGAGAGGTGAGAATGACATGTGACTGTGTGTGAAATAGAACACATGGTTGTGTGAGAGTGTAAAGACACTAAATACAAGGGAGGCTGGTTATTTAAAGAGAGAGTAGTACAGATTGGGATTTAAGGGCTTTGTAGTTGGAAGTTTCTTGGGGAAAATTCCAGGGAAACACTAGTCCTTATCACTTTCTTTTTCTCTTCTTTCATTCCTTAGGAACAAGAGGATTCTTAAAGAGGTGTTGCTGTATTTGTAAAGAACTCATTGATTTACTGTAGAGAGCTCAGAGGAGCTCACGGGGACGTAGGCACATTGCTGAACCTTGATAACAATTGCTTGTGTTCTTTCTTTGATTGTTTGATTTCTGTTCATTACAAGTCATTCTAGACTTGGGTGTTTAGAAGATCACCACTTGGGTATCTTGAGGTGATTTCGCAACAGGATTGTTATGAAATGCGATGTGAACGATTGATTGCTGCTTGTATGCATATCACTTCATGCATTTTGCATTATAACCCAGTTTGATGGTATGTTATTTAGTGGCAAGCGATGGGTGAGGCCGATAGGTCCCTTCCCACAAGGAGTGGAAGGGTACCAAATGAAAATTGGATGAGTAGGACTCGGGCTGGATAAAGGGGGTTCCGAATATTTGATATGATGATTGGACGTACCAATACGTGGGGAGGCATCCCCGTGATGATAATATAGCCCAGTGAGGGGCAGTGATTGATTGTGCATTTATTGTATTGTATCATACAACATGGCATTACATTTCATAGATATACTGAGATGATTGGCTCATGAGTGGCGTGTGATATAATTGGTCCGTGTGTGGCATGTGATGATGTGATATGCGTGGCCCAGAAAAGGGGATGATTGCGATTGTGGGAATGTAACAGTGTTAATATGAAAATCTATTGTGTTTGCTTTGCCCTTGTGTTATATAATTTTACTAAGAGTTGTTCATAGTTTATGAATTAAGAAAATTTGTGAACCCTAGCATAAATGGATTTATGATGGTATAAGAAATAGAGAAAACTACTTGGAGAAAATTTAAAGAATTTAATTAGAGGATAATTAAGAAAAATATCACTTGTACCTATAACCCATAATAAATTTTATGCTATAATTAAATAAAAAGATAATCCCTCCAATAGGATTACTTCTTGAAAGGTGTGTCTCACTGAGCTTTTTAGCTCATCCTTTTATTGTTGCTAAGCTTTCAGGTATTATTGGAGACTTGTAAGTCAAGTTGAAGAAGCCAACTTAAGGCTTTTGTTGGTGGCTTCCTCACATTTGAGAGTTTTTGTTAAGACTTTAAGTTTGGATTGGGATTAGTCATTGTAAAATGATATCTGTAGTGGGGGAGCTTTTCTGTTATTTGTGTCTAGTTAAATTTGTTGCATTGTAGAGATTGTTAGTGACAAAATTATAATTGTATGATTTGAGTTATGTTGATTGAACACTTGTATTCTTGGTGAGTTATGTATGATTGCATGTAGGTCGGGGTGCTTGGATGTGAAAGGTAATGATACCTTCTCGGGTAGATCCCACTTGGGGATGCGTCGTAACAAGAGAGTTTGTTCCATCAAATCTTGGAAGACCCAGTCTCATCATCTTCATTAGATTATGATGTAGGTATCCTTCGTGAATCTCTGATCTTTCTTCAGTTGTCTTTCTCCTTTCAGGGTTTCTTGATTCATTATTGGAGCTAGCATTCATGTTTTCTTAAAGGACAGTAACAGATTGTTACAGTTAAGCAATAACAAAGGATAGATCAGTAACAGATTTCTTGACTCCATCTAATTCTTGTTGTGTGTCTGTAGCTCCTTTCAGGTTGTCTTCTATTCTGGAAAGTTTATTATCTAATCTATCGGTACAAGTACCATCAGCTATGGTTGAATTCGTGATGAAAGCACCAGTTGATACATGTTGTGTATTAGGTTTCTGATGAGTTCAGAAACAATACTCTTAAATTGGGAGGGAGGAAAAGAATTTTAGAAAATAGAGTTGGAGAAAAAGAAATTCTTCTTATTTCTTTTCATGATTGCAATTGTTGGTACAAGGTAGTATTTATATACTGCTTATACAGGAAGCTTACTAAGTACAAGAGCCCAGTTATAGCTCAGTTAGTTTTAACTACCTTAACTACCTCCAGCTATACAACTAACACTCCAATTGTACAACTAACAGCTGAGCTACTTCTCTACATGTGTTAAGTCTTTTATCCTCCTTGCATTCTTTTCTTTTAGCTTATATATGAGTTCATCCACTTAGGTGCTTGCTTTTCCTGAGCACTTCTCCTTCTTGTTATCTATTCTTCTCTTGCTTTGTTGTCCAATCCTTTGTTTTGTTCCATGCCTTCTAGTTCTCCTATTGCTGCCCTTCTCCCTTCTTGTGCAGTTACTATCAGAACATTGTAGTCTTGAAGGAAACATCTCTCTATCAATAGTAGCCTTATCCTCTTTATGATCAAATTCTTGAAAGATTCCAAACCGATTAGGATAAGCATTATAAGTCTATCGGCATAGAATATGTAGCAAAGTTAAATTTTTTATAAAAAAAAAATTATGGCAATAAATTTCCACCAAGAAAATCTCTATGAATCTACTAGAACGATAAATCAATACCTCCATGCAAGATCAGAGGCTTATATCTTACGTTGATGTAGATTCCTATGGATCATTTGGAGACAAGTTCAGAAGCTGTTCAAGCACCCAGTCTCTAACGTATCTATATGATTATACGAGCAACAACAAAGTAGAGATCTCTAATAGAGGGGGACCGAAAATTATGCAGTGTTAGCTTCTTGGGATTTTTGGTTGATGGCTTTTGGAGAGAGAGAGATTGACATCTCATCTTAATCTATAACAATGAAAATTAGGATTTTCATCAAATGCAACCCTATTTCTATTAAATCTTTACTCGTAAAGGCTCTAGTATTTCTAGAATTACAATTAAACTCTTTTATTTTATTTAATTCTTAAAAATCCCTCTATTGGCCCCTTAATTTTTCTATTCATACAAATACCCTATTGTGTGGACCCCTTGGGTACAACATTGCGCTGGCAATAGGTCATAACTATTATGTAACAATTGGATCTCATCCAATTAATTAAAACTTCTCTTAATTGTAATTCGAATTAAAATTATTTTTAATTCTCTCTTTTATTAAGAATTAATTACAATTAATTCTTAAAGGCTTCTAAAGGTCATGATTGACACCTAGTAGTATGCCATGACTACCCAGACAATATGAATTAATTTAAACCTTTCTGTTGTCAGTTACCATACAATTCAATCCTTCTATCATGCAATGTCTCTGATTAAACCTAAGGCATGGAAATATTGTACAACCTTAATTATTTAATCATATGTATTTTGATCTCAAGATTATAACTTAAATGGTGAAATTAGAAACTCCTTTCTAATTTTCACCCCACCTTGGCCTAAGTATTTCTAAGCTATGACTTAATCAGATCACATAGAACATTCTCTATCTTTTACTGAGAGTGATTGATCATCTATTGTACACTCACATACCTCGATGCATAAGTGGTTATACCCAATTACTACATTTACGTGGCTCATGATTAAAACCACATTTAAATAGCATCAAATCATGATGACTTATACTCAAGATATCCATGGTGACTCAAGTCGAAGGATCACTTGTACAACTGCAACATAAGAACTCCTATTGACAGCCAGAAAAATGTCTACTAGGAATTACTTAGTTGAGTTAGTTTGGTGTATTTGTTTTCTAACATGCACCTAAATAACTTGTTTTAGTATCTCATACACTAGTGACCATGAGGTCAATCACCATCAACTCCTAGAGGAAACATAATATATACTAATCTATTTGGATTCACTAATGCTCTGCTTAGTGATCCTATTATTAGGAACATTTAAGAATAAAGTTTAATGAAATACATCTCATTAGCATGATCTCATCGTGGTGCTTATTTTCATTGCTCTTATTCTATGGCCTTTATCATGTAATGCACATCCAATGATTTGTAATGAACATCATAAATAAGATAATTGATATTTTTAATATTTATTATCAATAAATAAATAAGATTAATTACAAGTAACATGCTAATAACATCAAATGTTATTAGCTTGTAGGGTACACTATTATCAATCTGTCACTTACACTAAAGCCAATTTCCCATATATCTCATGCCCATTTTCTCAAAATGGAGATCAAACTATTGCTAGGAATTCTCCTTAGTTAGTGGATTTGCTATGTTGTATGCCATTGAAAATATTTCCACCTTTACATTACCTCTTTTAATGATCTCACTAATTAAATGGAATTGCCACAAAATTTAATTGGAATTTTGATGAGACCTTGGTTTCTTTGTTTGCACAATAGCATCATTGATATCACAGTATAGAGTTACTAGATTAACAATGTTTGGAACAACTCTAAGTTCATAGATGAACTTTCTAATCCAAACAGCCTCCTTCGCAACTTCTGATGCAGGAATGTATTCGGCCACCGTAGTCA
Source organism: Bretschneidera sinensis (assembly GCA_023935145.1). Classification (NCBI taxonomy): domain Eukaryota; kingdom Viridiplantae; phylum Streptophyta; class Magnoliopsida; order Brassicales; family Akaniaceae; genus Bretschneidera; species Bretschneidera sinensis. Next base: position 76,674,776 of record CM043697.1, on the reverse strand, counting down.
AATCCGTAGTGGTTTCTTGCATGAAACTTTTTAATCTCATTGCTCCACCATTAAAGGTGAACACATATCCAAAGATTGATTTGCTATAATCTTTGTCAAATTGAAAACTAAAGTTTGTGAAGTCCTCAAGTTTCAAATATGTTCATCTATGTATGAGAAATAAATATTTAATTTTTCTTAAGAACTTAAAAATGTTTCTCACAGCTATCCACCCTCACATGGGTTGAATTGAAATTGTCTCATAACACTTAGAGCGTATGCGACATCGGGTCTTGTACATAACATTACATACATGATAGAATCAATTTTCGATGCATATGGTATCTTACTCATGTGTTCTCTTTCTTCTAGAGTCTTTGGGGACATATCTTTTGATAGTGTAATTCCATGACTTGTCTTGGAATTTTCCATGCTAAACTTCTTTAGCATTTTTTCTATGTATGCGAATTTGGACAAGCCTATAATCCTTATAGATCTAACTCTATAAATCTTTATCCCAAAATGTATGATGTTTCAACCAAATCCTTCATGGAGAAGTTCTTTGACAACCAAACATTGACTAACTATAACATCTACATCATTTCCATTTAGAAGCATGTCTTCTATATAAAACACTAAGAATGTCACGTTCTCAGTGACCTTCATATACACACATAGTTCATCCTTTTTTTTGATAAAAATCAAACGATTTGATTGTCTCATCAAATGTCTTCTACATAAAACACTAAGAATGTCACAACGCTCCCACTAAACTTTATATACACACATATTTCATCCTTATTTTTAATAAAATCCAATGATTTGGTTGTCTCATCAAAACAAATGTCCCAATTTCTAGAAGCTTGTTTTAATCCATAAATGGATTTTTGAACCTTCCATACATTTTCGCCATTACTACTAAATGCAAAATCCTCTTCTATATTTTCATTGAGGAATACACTCTTTATATCCTCTTGTCATATTTCATAGTCATAGTATGCAGCTATTGCAAGTAAAATCTTAATGGATTTTAGCATGGTCACTAGAGAGAAGGTTTCGTCCAATTAAACTCTTGTCTTTCCTTGAAACCCTTATCTACTAGCCTTGCCTTATAGGCCTCTATCTTTCCATCCATTTTAATCTTTCTCTTAAAGATCAATTTGCAACCTATAGGTACTATACCTTCAGGTGCACTGACCAAAGTCCACACTTTATTAGAGTTAATGGAATCCATTTAAAATTTCATGGCTTCTAACCACTTCTCTGAATTGATGTCTAACATTGCTTCTTCGTAGTTAGTAATATCCTAAACTTTTTTCAGGATATCTCGCAAACCTACATTTTTCAGACCTAGTTCCTAACTTATCTGTATTTAACATCTTTACAGAGGCAGGACAACCCCAAATTTTAACATGCTTAAAACTAGGTTTTCTCCCTTTCCATATCTCATATGGTGTTTATGTACTGCTTTTGAGGGAACTTTATTCAACAAGTATATGACGGTTAAGACAACATATCCCCTAAAGGATATAGGAAGATTAGAAGAACTCATCATGGATCATACCATATCCAATATGGTATAGTTACAAAAGGAATCCACTGAGAGAGAATCTCATTCTCTCTGAGATAATCGAGAAAATCATTAAATAAGTATTTTTCCTCATCGATTAGATCGAAAGCTTTAATACCCTTCCTAGTTTGCTTTTGAACTTCTCTTCTAAATTCTTTGACCTTTTCAAATGATTTAAATTTTGTACCTCACTAAGTACATATACCTATATATAGAATTATCATTGGTAAAGGTAATGAAGTTGGAGTGACCTCCTCTAGCATTGACTGTTAAGGTTCCACACACTTCAGTCTGAATTAACCCTGATACATATGCAGCTCTTCCTCCATGTCCACTAATTGGAGATCTAGTCATATAAGACAGGCTTCACAAGTTGGATAAGATTCAAAATCTGATAGATTCAAGAATCTAACTTTTACCAACTTGTTTGCACTATTCTCATTAATATGACCTAACGTTAAGTGCCAGATATAGGAATGATTTAGATCATTATCTCCTTTCCTTTATTGTTCAATATTAAATATTTTAAAGTTTACTACTAGATGTTAAAACTAAATAATAAGTCCCTATGACTAATGTAGCAACACTTGCTCCACTTTCAGAGTGAAGTTTGATTCCCCTTGCTTAATTTCAAGCATTATTAATTTCATAGAAGAAAAAACTAAGACATGCCTTCCAAAGGCTTTTCTTGCAAGGTGATCCTTGAAATTTCCCTTCTAGTGTCCATCTTTGCCACAACGGGAGCATTTTTCCTTATCCTTCTTAGCTTTTAACGAAATAGCTTTGGCTGGCACTGCCTTTTCCCTTCAATGGTTTCTTTTTTCTTCTTTAAGACATTCTTACCCTTGGACTTAGAAGAAGAATCCTTATTGACAAACATAAAGGCTTTTCATTTTTTTCTTGATGAATTGGACTTCTGCTTTTGCAATGAAATTAGTCGATCTTAGTTCTTATTCCTCATAATTCAGTTCATATTTTTAGCACACTATTGTACATTTGATCAGAAAATAACTTTTCCTTCTTAACAATTAGTTGGCTTCAGCCTTTATGTCCTTTTGTTTAACTAATTATATGAAACGTTATTAATCCTCTTTTTCTTTGCTTTTGTAGTTGTGCATTAAATTTCCCTTGTAGATTTTTTTGTCTATGCTTGAATGTTTAATCACATATTGTGAATTTCTTATCAATATTCTCATAATTTGTATACTACTTATAAAAAATATATTCTCATCATTTATACTGTTGGTATAATTGTTAAAAAAGGGGGATGAACCAAATTTTTATTTGGCTGTAAATGGATTTTCAACTAATATGATTTGGAATTTGATACATGTTTCAGATGGACCATTATTTTGCCTTCCAAGTTCCACTTGGATGTGTTAAAGTATCGTCCTGTTAGTTCATCCATATAGCCCGTCCTCATATTGTTCCTATATAGCCATTTATGATTGGCATCGTAACTATCAATTCTTTGATATGTATTCAGATTGTGGTTTAATTTTTGAACTTAACTTTGCCTTTTTACATATATAGATATAGATTTTTGTGCATATATGTTGGTATTTGTCTAAGGTTCAAACATGTCCAAGCATGGTTCGAAGATGATTAAAGTCTAAACCAAAGTTGGAAAATTAAAGTTCAGCAAGTTAGAAGACTGCACACATGTGTGTGCATCACTTTGGAGCAAGGGAAGGCAAGGCGCACTAGTGTGCGCACTTCAGCACACATGTTGAAGGGGTGTGCGCACAGCTGGGTGAAGGGGCAACATCACCAGCACCACACCTCACAGAATGGAGGCTCCAGCAATGCACCAGCACCTTACCACTGATCTGCCAGCACCGCACCATCCAATAAGTGTGCTGCTTGAAATGCACCAGCGCCTCACTGCTCACTTATCAGCGGTGCACCACCCAGAAGGTGTGCAAAGGCACTCTGCCCAGAACCGCACCTTGCCCTGTTGAGCGCCTAGGTGCTAGGCAAAGTCAAGCACACATAGGCAGCATGCATAAGGACTCTCTTAGGTGTGTGTGTGTGTAAGGTCAAAATGCACAACACCACTTAGGAAAATGATGAAGGGCCATGATTAAGTGGAGATCATGATCAAAGGGTGGAGATTGATTCACAAGAATGACCAAGAAGTAAGGGGCTATAAAAGGGTCATTTTCACACATGAAATAACAAGAGAATAGAGAATACATTGTGACATTGTGACATTATGATATCAATTGTAAACACATAGAGAGAATTGTGTAAGAGTGACAAACACAAGAGGGACTCTTTGTAGTAAGGCTGGGTGTAAAAGATAGAGAAGTCTAGATTGTAAAGAGAGCATTGTTAGTTCTCATATTCTTCATTTCTTTTCTTCTTGGTTTCTTCAAGAACTTGAGGTTTCTTGAAGGGGATTGTTGTAACTTGTAAGAACCATTTGATTTAGTGTAGAGAGTTCGGAAGAACTCACGGGGACGTAGGCACATTGCCGAAGCTCGATAACAAATTGCTTGTGTTCTTTCTTTCTTTGATTTTCTGTTCCTGTTTTTGATTCCAAATCTTTACAAGTCATTCTAGACTTGGGTGTTTGGAAGATCACCACCTGGGTATCTTGTTAAGGTGATTTCTAACAATGGTATCAGAGCTTGGTTAGAGGGTATCGAAACAAGAACAAGGAGGAGACGGAGCCAAGACTCCAAGAATCAAATATCAACTTCTTGGGTGATTCAAGAATGGTGTAAAGATCAAGATCTGATCATGTTCTTGAGGTAGATTCAAGAATGGTGTTAAGATCCATCTTCGATATGTGTTCTCGATGTTGAAGAATGAATTTGTGGTTACTTCATAAATCAGGGATCTTGTCCGCAAAAGATGGCTTCAAATTTATGTGTTGAGAAGTTTGATGGAAAGGGAGACTTTGCCCTTTGGAAGCGGAAGATCAAGGCGGTTCTAATGCAACAGAAAGTGGACTTGGCTATTGGAGAAGATCATGCTTTTTCAGCAAGTGTCACAGAGGACCAGCGGACCGAGATGAAGAAGATGGCTTAGAATACCATTTTCTTGCACATCTCGGATAGTGTCACAAGGGAGTGTGGAGACTCAGAAGATCCGGCTGTCATATGGAAGAAACTAGATGAGTTGTTTCTTACTAAAACTCTCCCTAACAAGATTTATCTTCTTAAAAGAATCTTTGCTTTTAAAATGAATCCTAGTAAAGAGTTGCAAGATAATCTTGATGTCTTTAATAAGCTAGTTCAAGATTTGAATAGCTGTAGCATTATTTTTTCGGATGAACAATTGGTTGTTATCTTGTTAAATTCTCTTCCTGATCGCTTTGATAATTTGATTAATGCCATTGAGTATGGAAGGGACACTTTAACAAAAGAGATTGTGATCAAGCCATAAGGGTACATGATTTCAAAGCCAAGATGAAGGAGACCTCAAGTGGAGAGGGGTTGTTCATAAGAAGAAGGCCAGCAACTCGGAATGGCAGCAATAATAGCTACTATCGGGACAAAGGTAGAGGAGAAAGCCATGGGATAGCACACTCTAAACTAAGGGTTAGAGGAAGGAAATGCTTCTACTGCAACAAGGAGGGCCATTTTAAGAAAGATTGCAAGAAGAGGATGTGGAATGAGAGGAGAAGCCATACTAATAATGGAGAGGCTTCGGTTACCATGGGAGAACAGCAAGGTGACGATGTTCTTGTTGTATGCTCAGATATGAGCAATGGGCAAGAAGGCAGCAAAAAGTAGATTCTTGATTCTGGGTGCACTTATCACATGTACCCTCTGATGAGAGTCATAAAATGCATCTTAACAGTACTTAATTGTTAGCATTTTAGGGTTGATCTAGGTTTTAATTGCACTTTTATACGTTAACAACTCTAAAGTATCATTCTTGTATCATTCTTGTATCATTGATCTATTTTGGTGCATTTTCAGGTACTTTAAGCTCAAAAGAGGAGGAAAAGTTATCATTGCTTGAAGTACAAAGACTCGAGGCATATTGGAGTGAAGGAATACTTCCGGAAGGACAAGATGGAGGGCTTACAAGAGTAATAGCTACTGCCCGCATTGGAAAGGAGCTTCACTAAATTGCGAGAATTGCCAGTACAGATCAATCATCTTTGAAAATTAAACTATATTGATGCAAGAAGAACCATGAGATGAGCCATACATGCTTAGAAAGATCCGGAAGTCTATTTTCTGGAGAATTTTATGGTTTGTCAAAAGAATTTTTCTAGAGAAAGTTATGGCAATTTTAGTAGACAAAGGTCAGGCTATGCGGGCTGTGCGGGATTTCAGCGTGATTTTGGGTTTAAATCCCACATCCCACATCGGTTGGAAAACACATTTCTATATCCCACATCCCACATCGAATGGGAAACACATTACACTCTTAGTATTTGCCTATATAGGACCCACTCTACTTTAGCTTTGAAGACCATCGATCAATCTGGGATCATCTGAGATCATTAGAAAGTGAATCCAGAGGGCCTTTAGGAGGAAAATTAGAGGCCAGAGATGATCATTGGGAGTCTCAAGGCAGCTCAAGGAAGCATGAGCTCCATAGCCAGCTAGTCTCCTTGCAAGGCGAATGGATGAATCCCTAGGTGTAGTTGTTCTTATTTTCCTTTATTTGATTCAGTTGTAGTTTGGTATTATTTTCATTAAATATTGTTATGTTTTATTATTTAATTTAATTAGTAAATTTTTATTAATCCGGTGATTGCATGCTTCTTTTCCATATAAGTCTAGTCATGCTCTTCTTATGTGTATTTGTTTAGGTGTGATTGAGTCTGGTAGATCTCTTTTATAGATTTGTCCATTGCTGCGGTATTGTCGTTTAGATATATCGTCGTCTCTTGATAATTTATAAGTTAGGTCATGTGTGCTTGAAAGTAAAGAAGATTTCATAACAATTACATTAGGATTTATAAATGCACTTTAATAGAATATTTTTCGATTGTCTGTTTGGGATGTGAAACTTGCAATCGAGATAAAAACAACTGAATCAAGTTAGGATTAGAGCAACGAATCTATGGAGGATTTCCGAAACCTTGTCGTTTCTTCATTATATTTCAAACTTGTTTACACAATTTCCTTTTTCGCAATCAACAATTCAAGATTTTGTCACTTAATCTTTTATCTTTTGTGTTGAGGTTTACACCTTCTTTTTTAATTAGTTGTTTCCTTGTGCAATCGACACCCCAAAGCTGTACTACAACACCGCGTTACTCTTTGAGTGTAACCAAATTTTGGCACCGTTGTCGGGGAAACGCGCTTAAGTACAAAGAAGATTGTCAACTTTACTGTAAATAGTTTTTCTTTTTAGCAGTTTGTAAAGGCGGTAACTTCGTTTCTTCTTTTAGCTTGCTGCATTAATTTTATTTTATTTTTATCTTATTCTTTCTTTTTATAGTAATTTTTTTCATTATTTTGTTACCTTGAATGCAAAGACATAGAGATGCTTGTAGGCCTGTGCTAGAGTCAGAATTCAATTCATTTCTAAATCCTTTATTTGACAGTCCATCTAGTCCCGAAGAAATGAGTGAACATGAATATCAACCCCCTAGGACCCTTCAGGATTACCTCAACCCTACACGCACAGCCACACCATCATGCATCATATTTCCAGCCAATACTCGCCTATTAGAGTTTAAAACAGGGATGATACATTTACTCTCTACATTTCATGGCTTGGATAATGAAAACCCAAATGTGCACATTAGAAAGTTTGAGGAAATAGTCGCGACTTTTCATAGTCAAGACGAAACCGATGACATTGTGAGGCTTAAGTTCTTTCCTTTAGCTTTGAAGGATAGAGCTAAAAGTTGGCTATACTCACTTAGACCACGATCTATTGGGTCGTGGAATGAGATGACTCGGATTTTTTTTAATAAATACTTTCCCCAACATAAGAACAATGCTTTGAAAAGGCAAATCTCCACCTTTGCGCAAAAGGACAGCGAGACTTTGTATCCATCTTGGGAGAGATTTAAAGAGTTATTGAGTATGTGCCCTCACCATGGGTATGAGAGTTGGCTCTTAGTGAGCTATTTTTATGAGGGACTTACATATAGAGAGTGCCAATTTGTAGAGATGATGTGTAATGGTGAGTTTTTAGAGAAAGATCCTGATGAGGCCATAGAGTACATCAATGAGCTTGCTGAAAAAGCTCACATTTGGCCTGGACCTAGTGCTACTGAAAGCACAAATAGGTCATGACCTATAAGGCACCTAAATGATGGTGGAATTTACCATCTTAGGGAAGAGGATAACCTTAGAGCCAAGGTCGAGATGATTGCTAGGGAGCTCGATGAGTTAAAGACTAAAAGCTTAAAGCCAACACACGTAGCTAATAATGCAAAATATTTTAAACCATGTTTTGTGTGTGGTGGGGTAGATCATCTCGCCCAAAAGTGTCCCATATTTGTTGAGATGAGAGGGATGTATAAGGAACAATGTAATGCCTTAGGCATGTACAAGAAGCCTTTGACACCCTTATCTAATACTTATAATCTAGGATGACAAAATCACCCCAATTTCAGCTGGAAGTCTAAAAACCAGAAACTTACACAAACCCCTGCACCATATCATGCACCTGTGTCTTTTAGGAGTTCTTTAGCAGACACTTTACATGCTTTTATTGAGGTACAGGGTAAGACTAATAAAAGACTTGAATTGTTAATTGTGCAGGTTGTTGAAGAACATAAAGAGATAAAGAGCCAAGTGTCTAAGTTAATGAGCTACTTGAGTGTGACTGAGCGAGGTAAGTTCCCTTCTCAAGCTCAGTCCACACCCCATAGTCAGCACCTAGCACAAAAGAATTTGAAGGAGGTGAATGCCATTGAGAAACTGAGGGGTAAGTCATTACACATCCCAACAACGAAAAAATCAGAGGATGTGGATGAAAGCCATCAAGCATAAGCATACATGATTGACTTATTCATGGAAAAGGTCTAGCACCTTAATCCATTTGAGTCCACCCTCATCCATGGCTTCACCAAAGCATACATCGAGCCAGAATTTGCGGATGTTACTGATGACATCCTTGAGGCCCCCCAAAAGCATAGAAACACCAAAATTGGCAATGAAGCAGTGGCGGATGCATTCAACCTATGTTTTTCAAGGAGGGAATAAGAGCGTCTGGCTGAAGATGTAAAACTTAGCACTCATTGGAGGCAGCCCACAATGTATCCTTTTATTTTTATCGTTTTTCATATTTCTTTTTTCTCTTGTTTATTATTATTATCTTGCTGTTTTCCAGTTTTACTTTCGTATTTCTTTTTCAGGGACAAAAATACGAAGCAGTTCAAATGGTGGAGCATAATTTTCAGCTTCTGTGCACCTTTGGCTACAAGGGGAGTTTCCTTTACTCTTTTTTTTACATTGAGGTCAATGCAATTTTTAAGTTGGGGGTGGAGGAAACACATCTCTTTGTTTCTATTTTCTTTATTTCCATACATTTTTCTTTTCCCATTGAACTGCTTGGTGTCATTTTCTCTCTCTTTTTGTTTTAAGCATGCTTTGTGGTTGCCTTGGAGTTAATTCACATATCAATGATATAAACTTAATTGAGATAGCATATAGCATTTAGAAGAAGTTAAATCTTGCTTCGGTTTGAAATTAATTTAAGCATCAATCTTCATTTGGTTAGAGACTCTAGTTTGTTGTAAGATAGTATGATTAGTCTTAAACATTTAGAAAAGTTTTATGTGTGATTATTTTGTGAATATTTTTGCGGTCTCGACAAGCTCTAGAACTTACTTGATAACTACTTGAGGCAAATTCCTAGAATGTATATTACTTAGGATATGATATAGGCCATTTTTGGACCGTTTGAGCCTGTTAAACCTAACATTGCTATATTGACCACTAGTCACCTATTTGAGCCTTTTCTTGAAACAAAAGTGAGCCTTGTTTCTTTCAATAGCCCATTTACTCACCTTTATGAGCCTAAAGAGAATATTTTATCCTTACCTTTCTCTTAAAAGAATTTAGCTACACACATTTGTTGAGAAACACTTAAAAGGAGTAAGGATGGAAATATGAGAAAATATCACTACCATAACCCAAGTACATTAAAGGAGATTAGTTGGGGGTTATGTAAAAGAAAAGAAAAATGAAAAAGGAGGTGAATGGTTTTATGCCAAAATACAAAAGAAAAGTGAATGATGGCAAAGAAAGAAGAAAAGTGGTGATTTTGAAAAAAAAAATGAAAAATGCTCAAAAAATGGTTGAAAGAGTTAAGTGTTGAAGTAAAGGTTAACAAGTGCTTGAAGTGATTGTGTTTAAAGCTAAGAGATTGAGTTCTTTTACTTGTGAATCCTTCCCGTTCTTCCTGAGCCTTTACCTTGGCCTAACGTTACAAGCATAGTAAAGACCTATTGATCCAATGTAGTGTGATTTTTTCTAAAATAGTGGAGAGTGGTTTGAAATGTAATCACATGGAGCTTGTTTTTGTGATTGATGTCACGAAATTTATCATGTTTTAGAGGCCAAGACTTGTATTCATGAATGTTATGCATAAAATCATCCGGGTGTTCGGATTAATAGTTTATGGTAAGATTGATGTTAAGAGTCAATAACAATTTTAAGATTGATGTTTGGATTTCTTTTGGATTTGGGTGAAATTTAATGATTCTTTGTGTCGTGTGTTATGTGCAATTTTTGAGACAAAATGTGAATTACTCTTGGTTAACACTAATATTACTGTTCATTTACTTTGATTCCCACCGTAGAATTCATCTCTTGTTTTCACTTGAATTGCTAGGGACTAGCAATAAGCTAGTTGGGGGTTGTGATAAGAGTCATAAAATGCATCTTAACAGTACTTAATTGTTATAATTTTAGGGTTGATCTAGGTTTTAATTTCACTTTTATACGTTAACAACTCTAAAGTATCATTCTTGGATCATTGATATATTTCCGTTCATTTTCAGGTACTTTAAGCTCAAAAGAGGAGGAAAAGTTATCATTGCTTGAAGTACAAAGACTCGAGGCATATTGGAGTGAAGGAATGCTTCCGGAAGGACAAGATGGAGGGCTTACAAGAGCAATAACTATTGCCTGCATTGGAAAGGAGTTTCACTAAATTGCGAGAATTGCCCGTACAGATCAATCATCTTTGAAAATTAAACTGTATTGATACAAGAAGAACCAGGAGATGAGCCAAACATGCTTAGAAAGATCTGGATTTTTCTAGAGAAAGTTATGGCAGTTTTAGTAGACAAAGGTCAGGCTGTGCGGGCTGTGCGAGATTTCAGCGTGATTTTGGGCTTAAATCGCACATCCAACATCAGTTGGAAAACATATTTCTATATCCCACATCCCACATTGGATGGAAAACACATAGCACTCTTGGTATTTGCCTATATAAGACCCACTCCACTTTAGCTTTGAGGACCATCGATCAATCTGGGATCATCTGAGATCATCAGAAAGTGAATCCAGAGGGCTTTTAGGAGCAATACAGAGGGCTCTTAGGAGGAAAATTAGATGCTAGAGATGATCATTGGGAGGCTTGAGGCAGCTCAAGGAAGCATGAGCTCCATGGTCGGCTAGTCTCCAAGAAAGGCGAAAGGATGAATCCCTAGATGTAGTTGTCCTTATTTTCCTTTATTTGATTCAGTTGTAGTTTGGTATTATTTTCGATAAATATTGTTATGTTTTATTATTTTATTTAATTAGTAGATTTTTATTAATCCGGTGATTGTATGCTTCTTTTCCATATAAGTCTAGTCATGCTCTTCTTATGTGTATTTGTTTGGGTGTGATTGAGTCCGGTAGATCTCTTTTATAGATTTGTCCATTGCTGCAGTAGTGTCATTTAGATATATCGTCGTGTCTTGATAATTTATAAGTTAGGTCATGTGTGCTTGAAAGTAAAGAAGATTTCATAACAATTACATTAGGATATTTAAATGCGCTTTAATCGAATATTTTCTGATTGCCTGTTTGGGATATGAAACTTGCAATCAAGATAAAAATAACTAAATCAAGTTAGGATTAGAGCAACGAACCTATGGAGGATTTTCGGAACCTTGTCGTTTCTTTATTATATTTCAAACCTATTTACATAATTGCCTTTTTCGCAATCAACAATTCAATATTTTGTCACTTAATCTTTTATCGTTTGTGTTGAGGTTTACACCTTCTTTTGTAATTAGTTGTTTCCTTATGGAATCAATACCCCAAAGTTGTACTACAACACCGCGTTACTCTTTGGGCGTAACCACCCTCACAAGGAATGGTTCAAGAATTTTAAGGAGATCAATGATAGAAGGGTCTTCTTGGGGAATGACAATTCTTGCCAAGTGAGAGGGAATAGAGACATCCAATTGAGGATGTTTGATGGAATGACAAGGCTGCTAGAAAATGTGAGGTATGTTCCAGATTTGAGGAGGAATTTGATCTCATTGGGGCAGCTGGATTCCATGGGATATACATGCAAAGTAGAGGGAGGAAAGATCAAGGTGGCTAAGGGATCTTTGGTAGTGATCAAGGCAGCAAGAAACGATGGACTCTATGAGATGATCGGAGACATGGAAATCAAGGATCAAGCAGCAAGCTTGATGGCTGAGATGGATAGGGTAGCCCTTTGGCACACTCGCTTGGGACATATGAGCGAAGAGGGCCTGCAAGTTCTCAGCAAGGATGGCCTACTTGGTAGAGACAAAGTACAGGAACTTGATTTCTACGATTGTTGTGTTCTTGAGAAGAAACACCGGGTCAGCTTCAACACCGGAGTGCACAAGTCTAAGAGTATTCTTGACTACATTCATGCGGACTTTTGGGGACCAGCAAGGACACCAACACAGGGAGGTAACATTTACTTTCTGTCTTTAATTGATGATTATTCAAGAAGAATGTGGGTTTATTTGCTTAGAAATAAATCAGATGCCTTGAATAAATTAGTGGTGTGGAAAGGGCTGGTTGAGACTCAAATGGGTAGAGTAGTTAAGGGGATAAAAACCGATAATGGCTTAGAAATTTTTAACCAAAAACTTGATCAATTCTATAGGTTAAATGGCATTCTAAGACATAAGACGGTTGTGGAAACCCCTCAGCAAAGTGGAGTTGCTGAGTAGATGAATAAGACCCTTATGGAAAAGGTTAGGTGTATGTTAAATGGATCCAGATTACCAAAATATTTTTGGGGAAAAACTGTGGCTACAGTTGTATACTTGGTAAATAGATCACCCTCTAGAGCTTTAGAGCTCAAGACTCCCATGGAGATGTGGAGTGGAAAACCCCCTGAATTAAACAACCTTAGGACTTTTGGATGTGCTGCATATGCACATCAAAAGGAGGATAAACTTAGCCCTAGATCTAGAAAATGTGTATTTCTAGGATATGGTGATGGGCTTAAGGGATATAGGTTGTGGTCCTTAGAAAAGAAGGGCATGAAACTGATTATAAGTAGGGATATTATTTTTAATGAATTATTATTTCCTTACTTGGAGAAAACTAACCCTGTAGGGGCTAGTGAGCAAACTAGTCTAGAAGTTGTGGAGCATCGCATCAAAGGAAGCAAGAGGGGATGAAGGCCAAGCTCAAGAAACTCAAGAAGAGGCTGAACAAGAAGAGGTTGATGCAGCAAGTCGGATGACTACCAGCTCACAAGAGACCGGGAAGGAAGGCTGGTCAGACCACCTTTAAGAAATGGGTTTGCGGATGCTAATTTAGTAGCTCCTTGGATAGAAGGAGAGGTTGAACCAAAAACTTACACGGATGCCATGGAGTGTAAGGATTCATCAAAGTGGCAGCTAGCTAAGAAGGAAGAAATGGATTCTTTGAGGAATAACAACTTCTGGGAATTGATGAAAATTCCAGGAAAGCAGAAAGTTGTAGAATGTAAGTGCACTTACAAGATCAAAGAAGAGTACCCTCCAGGAGATGAAGTCCGAAACAGAGCTAGGATGGTGGCGAATGGGTTCACAAGAAGAGAAGACATAGGTTTCACAAAAACTTTCTCACTTGGACACAAGGTGGAGAAGATGGTGAGTATCCTCATCTATGTCGATGATGTGCTGTTGGTTTAGAACAGCGGGAGAGGATGGAAAGGTTTACATCTCAGCTCAGTGAGGTGTTTGAGAGGAAGGATCTTAGCCTTACACAAAAGATCCTTGGGATGTGTAGAATCCAAGAAAATGAGAGAAACCAGTTGAGGGTTTCTTGGGCAATGGGTGTTCTCAACAAATTTGTGAGTAATCTTAGAAAGAAGCGTTGGCTTGGGATGAAGAGGTTGCTGAGGTATTTGAAGGCTCAGTGGTAGCCAGTGGTAGCACTCATAACAACAGGGGCAGAATGCATAGTGGCTAAGTAGGCCATAAAGGAGGCCATGGGGTGCAAAGGGTTATTGGATGAGTGGGAGGTCCTAAAAGAGCATGTGGTGGTATCTTGGGATAGGCAAAGTGCATGGCACTTATAGAGGAATCCAGTGATCCATGAGGGTACAAAGCATATGGATGTTCGGTATCATTACATTCCGAAAAATGGTACGAAAGGATGCATTCATGTTGACAAGAAGACCACAGAGGAAAGTCCTGCAGATTTAGGCACCAAAGTTCTACCTCTAAGTAAGTTCAATCACTGTCTTAGACTACTTAGGATTGGAGTTGGTTAATTGATGACTCAAGATAAGTTTGGATCCCGAAGCTCTCTGCACAATGGTTCAGGTTTTTTGAACACTTAGACAAAAGGTAGAGATTGTTGATATTTGTCTAAGGTTCAAACATGCCCAAACATGGACTGAAGATGGTTAAAGTCTAAACCAAAGTTGGAGGATTAAAGTTCAGCAAGTTAGAAGACTACAAACATATGTGTGCATCACTTTGGAGCAAGGTAAGGCTAGGCGCACTAGTGTGCACACTTCAGCACACATGCTAAAGGGGTGTGCGCACAGCTAGGTGAAGGGGCAGCATCACCAGCACACATGCTAAAGGGGTGTGCGCACAGCTAGGTGAAGGGGCTAAAAACTTTGATTTATCTTGTCGCCCCCAATGTAAAGGCATGTGTCCGGTGACAAGATAGTTTTCTATATCAACAAACAATGGATCGGGATTTTGAGCAATGAGCGTTAATTGCTCACCAGGAAAGGTCTCAGAAATGGGAGTGGTGGCCTCAATGAAATCCACAATAAATCTAGATAAATGGTCCGCCACCACATTTTCTGAACCTTTCTTATCCCGAATCTCAATGTCGAACTCTTGAAGTAGCAAGATCCATCGGATAGGACGAGATTTAGCATCTTTTTTTTTAGAAAAGAGACTTCAATGCTGCATGGTCCAAGTAGATAATGACTTTAGATCCTAACAAGTAGGATCTGAACTTGTCTAATGCAAAAACGACTGCAAGCAACTCCTTCTCAGTGGTAGAGTAATTGAGTTGTGCGTCGTTTAGAGTTTGACTTGCATAGTAGATAACATGGGGAAGTTTATCAACACACTGCTCCAAAACAACTCCAACAGCATAGTCTGATGCGTCACACATAATCTCAAAGGGCACACCCCAGTTGGGTGGCTGAATAATGGGTGTGGACGTCAGAATCTTCTTCAGATCCCCAAATTCTTTCTTACCATCCTCATCAAATATAAATGGGGCATCCTTTTGTAATAACTGGCACAAAGGCCTGGCAATTTTGCTGAAATTCTAGATAAATCGCCTGTAGAAACTTGCATGGCCCAGAAAAGATTGAACCTCCTTCGTTGTACGTGGGGGTGGAAGGTTGGAAATCAGGTCCACCTTCGCTTTGTCGACCTCAATCCCCTGATGAGATACGACATGCCCCAGTACAATGCCTTGCTTAACCATAAAATGGCACTTCTCCCAATTAAGCACTAGGTTCTTCTCCTTGCACCGCACTAAAACCAAAACAAGATGGTGCAGGCACTCTTCAAAGGTTGAATCGAAGACAGAGAAGTCATCCATGAAAATCTCTAAGAACCGCTCTACCATGTCAGAGAATATATTGACAACGCATCGCTGAAAAGTAGCGAGTGCATTGCATAACCCAAAGGGCATGCGACGGTAGGCAATTGTCCCAAAAGGGCAGATAAACGTCGTCTTCTCCTAATATTTGGGGTCCACGGGGACCTAGTTATATCCAGAATAACCATCCAAAAAGCAATAATACTCGTGCCTAGTCAAACGCTCCACCATCCGATCAATAAATGGCAGTGGAAAGTGATCCTTCCTTGTGGCAATGTTCAGCTTACGGTAGTCTATACACACTCTACACCTTGACTGAAAACGAGTTGGCACCAACTCGTCGTCCTTATTCTTTACTACCATCAATCCCGCTCGCTTGGGCACGACATGAATCGGGCTCACCCACTTGCTATCAGAGATGGGATAAATGATCCCTGCATCTAACAGCTTAATTATTTCTACCCTCACAACCTCTTACATAGCTGGGTTGAGCCTTCTATGTGGCTCCCTCGATGGCTTGGCATTCTCCTCCAAATGTATCTTGTGCATCACCACCGAGGGTCTGATTCCCCTGATATCCTCAATGGTCCACCCGATAGCTTCCTTATGCTCTCTTAAGACATCTAATAATTTCTCCTCTTGAGCTTCACCCAAATTTGAAGCTATAATCACAGGCAAACTATCGGCTGAACCTAGGAACTTATACTTAAGATTATCTGGTAAAGGCTTAAGTTCTTCCTTGGGGCTTTCAGGTTCGGTAGTCTCCTCTGTCTCATTGCTTTCTTGAGGATCAGACTCCAAAATGGCATTCACTTCCTCAAGTAGCTTATCTAAGCCTAAATCCTTTCCAAAGTGAGCAAAACACGCCTCCAGGGGATCCTCAATGCTTGATTCGTCCACAGTCTCCTCAAGATACTCCTCTATAAAGTATACATTTCTAACTTCGTCATACTCCAGTGGTTGCCTAGTGATATCAAAGATGTTTAACTCCACTGTCATATTTCTTAAGGAGATCTTCATCACCCCTGTCCTATATTTGACTAGGGCGTTAGTCGTGGCTAATAATGGTCGCCCTAGAATCACCGGTATTTGAATCCCTACATTCTGGACCGGCTCTGTGTCAAGCACAATATCCACTTTTATCAAGATGTTCTCAACTATTCCCCATGGTCTTTTCACCAACCTGTCAACCAATTGAAGTGTCGTGGATATGGGCTTCAATTCTCCTAACCCCAACTGCAAATAGACTGAGTAGGGTAGAAGATTCACACTCGCTCCTAGATCCAAAAGAGCCCTCTCAATATGGCTGATTCCTATCGTGCAAGAGATGGTAGAACATCCCGAGTCCTTATACTTGATGGGTAGCTTACACTGAAGGATTGAGCTGACCTACTCGGTCAAAACTGCCTTCTTTGGGATATTCATCCTCCTCTTGATAGTGACCAAGTCCTTTAAAAACTTGGCATACGATGGCACTTAATGGATGGCATCCAAAAATGGGATATTGATTTGGACTTGTTTGAATACCTCCAGAATTTCCTCATACTTCCCTCCTTTCTTGGGCGCCTGTAGTCTGTCGAGGTAAGGTGCTCTAGGTACAAACGACCTAGGAGGGTCTTTCTCAGTAGGTGTGGCTGTAGATGGCTCAGCATCTCTCTTCTCCTTGTTGCCACTCCTTTGCCCTTGCTGCATAGCAGGGTTCTCTTTCACTCAATTGTCCACTTGTCTCCTAGACCTCAGTATGACAATTGACTGTACTTGTTCCTCCCCGTGTGTAGGAGTTGATGAACTCCCAACCATAAATTGTCCTTCCGGGTTGGGCACGGGCTGACTGGGGAACTTCCCCTTCTTTCTCTCACACAAGTGACGTGCAATTTGCCCTATTTGACTCTCCAGCTTGGCAATTGCTTGGGTGTTTACCATTGTTGCACTCCTTACGTCGCTCATGGATTGGCTATTCATTTTCATGTATTCCTTAATGGTGTCCTCTAGTGACTGTGAAACTAGCGCTGGTGTTTGAGTGGGAGCTTGGTAAGTAGGTAATAGTGCTGGATGGGCAGAACGACCATGACCAGGAATTTGTTGGGCAAATCTGGGAGGATATTGATTTTGAGCATTATGAGGGGCTTCTCCCTGATTCATTGGTTGGTTATGCCTCCATGAAAAATTTGGGTGGTTCCGCCCACCCCGGATTGTACGTCACGGAGTACGATCCATTTGACTATCTTCGATAGTCATTGAAAGCATTTACTTGTTCCGTAGGATACTCAGCACAAGCCGGCATTGATGGGTAGTTCTGTGCTAGATGCATGGGACTAGCACAGATGGAACAGCTTTCAACATTGAATGTGTTGGCAGCATAGATGGATTGGCTCACAGTGAGAGCGTCAATCTTCTTAGTGAGGGCATCTAACTTTATCCTCAATTCAGCGTCCTCCCTGACCTCATAGATGCCTCCCCTCTTAGGAGCACGAATGGACTTATCTCGACAGCTTGAAAAATCCCACTGCTGAGAGTTGTCGGACAACTTGTCCAATGCCATATATGCTTCATCTCCTGTCAGACTCAAGAATGCCCCACCATTCATAGACTCGATCATGCTACGGTTGGGTTGAGTCAACCCTTGGTAGAAGAACTGAACGAGTCTCCACTTCTCATATCCATGTGGAGGGCATCTGATCAATAGCTCTTTGAAGCGCTTCCAACCCTCAGAAAATTTTTCATCCTCATCCTGAGTGAAAGAGCTAATCTCCTTTCGGCACTCATTCACTCTAAACATTTGGGAAAAACTTATGATTAAATTTGCTAAGCAGGTTTTCCCAAGATGTAATAGACCCGGGCGTGTTGGAATCCAACCACGCCCTTGCTCTATCGTGAAGAGAAAAAGGGAAGAGTCGAAGATGGACTGACTCCTCAGAGAAGTTATGGAATTTAAATGTGGCACAAATGTCTTTGAACTTCTTCACATGACTATAAGGATTTTCAAGATCCAAGCCATGGAATGAGGGTAAGAGTTGGAAAACATGTGGCTTTAAGTCGAAGTGGGTGACATTGGTAGGTGGCAACACTATGCAAGAGGACGAGTTAGTCGCAACGGGTGCGAACAAATCTCTAAGGGATGTACTGGAGTCCACGTTCCAAGCTCTAGGTTGCTCTACATGTTCAGGATGATGTGCATCCCTAAAATTCTCTCCCATCTCAACAGTCTCTCTCTCAACTAATGCTCTTCTCTGTCTCCTAAGAGTTCTTTCTAAGTCGGGATCTAAATGTATCAAATCTAAGTTCAATGATCTCCGACCAAGCATACACCAACAGAAAACAATGAGGTACTAACCAGCAGAAACAATAGAATAAAGCAAAAATAGCAAACACACTACTCACAAAAATTAACAAATTTTTTTTATAAAAAAAATTGATAACTAACTAGTAGAAAAATAAAATTAATTCAGACAAAAAATTCACAAACAAAACAAATCCCCGGCAACGGTGCCAAAAACTTGTTGTGAGTTTTAAATTACTCACAGGCGCACGAGTTGTTTGCAATATAGTGTGTGCAAGTGCGAGGTCGAATCCGCAGGGAATTGCGTTGTGAAAATATATTTTTATCTAAACTAAGTCTATTTTAACCTAGTTCCAAATTTGTAATTATATGTTGCAAAAGAAATATAAACTTAAATTAAATTGATTTAAAAACTAATGATAAAAACACTAAAGTTTCTGAATCCACCCCACCAAAGCTAAGTATATATCTTCATGTAAAAATAGCCTATCAAAACATTCCATGAATCCAACTTAAGACAAAAAACAACAAATATCCCAATTAAACCAAAAGCATCCAATGTATCCGATTTTAACAAATCACAAAGGAAATCCAATTTAATCAAAAACAATTTGATGAATCCATCAGAAGAAACACAAAGAATATCCAACAGAATAATTTAAACGCAATCAATCATAAGATTTTACTCAAATAATTGACAGAACATTTATACTAAAAAACATCATAATTGTATAAACAAATCTGAAACTATTATGCCACACATCGGCGAGGCTTCATCTTCAACCTTAGTTTGAAGATTTTAGCCTCTCATAATTATGAAACTACAGTTCATAATAAAAGTGCTAAACATTTAAACTAAACAAAAACAAAATGAAAAGAAATATTTACTATACAAAGGAGAAATTCCACTTGCTGATGGGTGGCGCTTCCCCTCGTGGTAGCAAAGCCTTCGGGATCCACCAGAATGCTAACAGACGTCCACTGGTTAACACCAAAGTGGCGTAGGAATTGGACACTGAATGATGGAGTCAGATGGTGTTTATATAGGGGGACTCTCGGAGCACTATAGGTTTCAGATTCGATGTGGGATACTAGCCCGAGTGCGCTCGATCACAGAATGGTGCGATTAATCGCATATGCGCTCGATTGCATGTCTTGTGCGCACGATCGCATGTGCGCTCGATCGCATGTCTGTTACGATCGATCGTAGACGCACTGAACAGCAACTATTTCGATGTGGGATGTTGACCTTGCACTCATTCGTAGGCAGGTGCGCTCGAGCGCAGGTGCGCTCGATCGCATATCTCGTGTGATTTATCGCATTATGCATCCTCTTTGCTCTTGAAGCTTGATATCTCCATAAATGCTTTATTTTCTCCACAAACCTATAAAAATACACAAAACACAAAAAAGATATAAAATAAAGTGAAATAATACAAATTAAGAACCTAACAAATATAAATTAAAGGGCTTAAATATGCAATATTTAAGACTCATCAGGTTTCCTAGCCTCATTTTCACACATGAAATAACAATAGAATAGAGAACACATTATGACATTGTGAGATCAATTGTAAACACATAGAGATAATTATGTAAGAGTGACAAACACAGGAGGGACTCTTTGTAGTAAGACTGGGTCTAAAAGATAGAGAAGTCTAGATTAGAAAGAGAGCATTGTTAGTTCTCATCTTCTTCCTTTCTTCTCTTCTTGGTTTCTTCAAGAACTTGAGGTTTCTTAAAAGGGATTGCGGTAACTTGTAAGAACCATTTGATTTAGTGCAGAGAGTTCGGAGGAACTCACGGGGACATAGGCACATTGTCGAACCTCAATAACAAATTGCTTGTCTTCTTTCTTTCTTTGATTTTCTGTTCCTGTTTTCGATTCCAAATCTTTACAAGTCATTCTAGACTTGGGTGTTTAGAAGATCACCACCTGGGCATCTTGTCAAGGTGATTTCCAACAATATATCTTATAACTTCTCTATCAATCAAGATTTAGGAAAGTTGTAGTCTAACTAAGAAGATGTTATGGGTTGAGTATGTTAGCATATTTTGTGAAACTAGGTGAGAAGTCAAGTCTATGACAATCATTATATTTGAGTTTCTGTAGAGCCCTAAAAAATTCTTAGTTTTATTGATCTTTACCTTGAATCTTCCATTGCCTTTATTGTCCTTGGCATCACTTCCCTTCCAATGAATGTTATTTTCCCATCAATTCTACCTTTTGGTTTTCTAAATTTGTGGAGGAGAAAACATGAAATAACCTTGAAAGAAGGGTCTTGTATGGGATGTGTGAAAAGAAGACCTTTAAAGACAGTGGAGAAGAGTCATTGTAGAGATAGCTGATAGGTTGTAGAAGATGGTACTCAAGAGGCTACTAGAGTATAAAGTTAGTTCCTTCTTGCACAGTTGCATATATCTACAGAGAATTTTTTTGCGATTACATAAATGTAGCATCTGAAAAACTAGAATGTTATACCACTTAAGAACTCTTATAACCATCTTGTATGCTCTCCTCCCTCACCTAACACCTTACAACATTATTTGTGGCATGTGCTTTCATCTCACTTATCATTATTTTACTTCTTCTGAGTTCTTTTCATAAAGCATTTTTGTGTACGAAAATGATAGTCACACATTTGAAATGTCCACTTATTATGCCTATCGACCACATGAAAAATGAAGAAAATGCATTTGGATCCTACAATTTGCACCAAAACTGGATCCTCCAATTTCAGACACCTTCTTAGGATCTACATCGATTCCCTTTCCACTAACCAAGAAGCCTAAGAGATTACCGACAGCTATTCTAAATGCACACTTTTTAGGATTCAGTCATACCTTGTACTTCTGAATTATGTCATAGAACTTTCAAAGGGCATCCTAATGTTCGTCCCTGCTTTAAGACTTTCAAAGGGCACCTTCTTAGGGAACATGTTATGTAGAAAAGTGGTGGCCATTCTCTGATAAGTTGCCCCGACATTTTTGAGCCCAAATGGCATAACCCTATAGCAAAAGGTCCCCCACTGATTAGTGAAGGTAGTCTTTTCTCTGTCTTCAAGGGCCATGAAAATCTGGTTATACCTTAAATAACTATCCATGAATGGCAAAAAGGTATTGCCAGTTGTATTGTCCATCGGGGAATCAAAATTAGGTAAGGGAAAGTCATCTTTAGGGTTGCCTCGATTCAAATCTCTGTAGTTCACGCACACTCTAACCTTACCATCTTTCTTTGGAACTATTACCACAATTGCTACCCATTGGGGATATTCAAAAACCATCAAGAAACCGGCTTGCATCCGCATGAGGCTTTTTTTTTTTTATCTTGACTACCTAATATGCTCTCATTTTTCTCAACTTCTATTTGATAGGCCTATCCTTTGGATTCAAAGCGATCTTATGTTGTATGATTTCTAGATCAATGCCTAGAATATCCTAATATGACCACGCAAACACATCTCTGTACCCCTGTAAAAGTTTTATTAGATTTTCACTTTTATTTTCAGATAATGTTGAGCCAATGTGAATTTCTTATGGATTTTCATTAGGGCATAAATTAATGATTTAAGTTTCTTCCATTTTAGGTTAGGCTATACTTTCTTTCTCATTCACAACTAGCTCAATAATGTCCTTAGATAAAGGGGATTCTTGGCTAATTTTAGTTAGGATTTTCCCATTTGACCTTGAAAGGAGCCAAACGCCTTATCATTGGTCTACAGTGAGAGATTCTGAGGCTCTGGAGATTTGGGTTCAAGAGAGAGAGAAATTAAAGGTCCATTTCTTATTTAGACCAAAGTCTAGCCCTTTGTATTGCAAGAAAAATTATTCAAAACTTTTAATTTAAGTAGTATTACTATAGACTAAAAATAAAGCTAAGCACACCTTTTACAATTTTGTATTCAACACAAGATGAAACCAAATATCAACTTTAAAGTAATGCGGTAAAGTAAGTGTGATGAAAGTAAGTGCGGTAAAATAAGTATGTAAAGGAGACGAATTATTTTAACTATCAAACAATAAAAAAAATTAAAATGACTTGTAAAATGTGGATTAAAGATGAGAAATAATTAAAGTTCACGCATTTAACTAAGTGGATTAATTATGTAAGTTAAACTTGATAGATTAGGACTAAGTCATTTTAAACTAAATGAATTAAATATATTAAGCTAAGTGGACTAAAACTAATTTAATTTAAATTAGGTATTTTTGATATAAAATTTAAACTAAATATTTGCAGCATGCGAGCGGATTATTCTAAGTGTCTATGGAGCATACACGTGTGTTCGGGTGCACGGTTGCGCACACGTGTGTTGGTGCAAGTGCCAAGTGTACAAGTGTGTGCGCACATGTGTGGTGGTGTGCACAGGCATGCGCATGTGTGTGAAAAGCATGTGCACATGTGTGCGTGTATATGCAAAGTGCGTGCATATATGTGTGGGTGTGTGTATGGGTGCATGCCAAGTGTGTGTGGATATAAATTAGATGGATTGAAACTAAGCTGGTTAAATTAGATAGATTAATCATATCTTAAACTAATTGGATTAAACTAAGCTACTTTAAACTAGATGGATTAAATATGAAGGCTAAACTAAATGAATTAAAACGAAAGTATTAAACTATGCTACTTTAAAAAAGATGGATTGATTAGGTGTATTAAACTAAATGGGTTTAAACTAAACTACCTTAAAGCGAAGATTCAAAATAACTAGTAACATGTAAATATGTAACATTTTTAATGGATCAAATGGGGTCCAAAATTCTCTCGAAAGAATTAAAATGTACATTTAGTTAATATCAACTTAAAATAAAACATCTAACTTAGAAGACATGAAATAAAATTCTTAAGGAACTAAACTAAAGTAAAGAACTTTAAAACTACTATGAACTCAATATTACATTTATCAAGGGGAGATTACATTATGACTAGTAGCTAACTAAGAAAAGAAAAAAAAACATAATACTAGTGAAGCGAAAATAAATGCTAAGAAACTAGAGAATACCTAAAACTAAGATGCATTTTATTAAGTGAGCAAAATTAATATAATCCATTTTCAAGCTGGTTTGAACACATAAATCATACTAACAATTTAGTTTTCAAGAAAAAGAAGCTTAACCAACCTTCTTTGGCTAAGGAAAATTTCCATGCATAGGGTTAATCCTTGGAGATCCGCACGCTCTAGTGGACTTGATGAAGTAGGAAGATTAATTTTTATAAAGGATTAGAAGGCGAAATAGATTGGGTGGTTGAAAATGGGAGGAAGAACACTCTCTTGTTCTTCTTTGTTTCTCTCTTTCCTTTCTTGAATACTCTCTTTTTATCTTGTTGTGTTTCTCTCCTTAATATTTCTATTCTTGACTCTTTACTTCTCTCATTTCTCTCTTCTTTTTCCTCTCTAGACTTCACTTTTTACTCTTTTTTTTTTATTACCTTGCCTTAGTTTGTGTTAGTGTGATGTGTTAACAAAAAAGGGGTATGTAAAGAAGGAGATGGGATGTCCAAGGGATTAAAAATAGCAAAATAAAGGGACAAAGAAGGGCATAACTGGCCATGGAGAAAAAAGGATAAAAGAGTTGTAACTTTTGAGGTGGAAAAGGTGAAGCTAGGAAGGTTATGGTCTTGTAAACCAATCAAAATGTGAGAGGAAGACAACTTTTTAGATGGTTGGCTATGGGGAAGAGATAGGGAGGTTTTGAGGTGAAAAAGTGAAGAAGGAATGTTGGGATTTGTCTAAGGATTAAACGAATGGAAAAATTGAAGAGTTCAGCATCAGGTCTAGGTGTGCGTCGCGGCCATCAACAAAGGAGGGAGTCCAAGGAGGTGTGCGTCGCATCACAGCCTCCCCCACGCCGCGACGCCCAGCAAGGATGAAGACCTAGAGTAGTTGTGTCCTGTTGTGCGCCACGGCCTGCCCTGTTCTGAGCCGCGGCACCGTGCACATATGACACCTTAAATTCAGCACTTTGAGATAGTGTGTGGGACTTTGTTAAAATGCACAGGATTACTTAGACTCTTAGAGAGCCATGAGTCTTTAGTTCTTGAGATCTAAGGGCTGAGATTGATCTTAAAGATTAGATGAGGGAGTTGTTGCTCTAAATAAAGGGTCATCTAGGAGCAATAACAACAAGATATGACATGCAAGTGTGAGAGTGCAAAGACATAAAACACACAGGAGAGACTTATTCAAGAGAGGCTGGTTATTTAGACAGATAGGCTCTAAAACCTTCAGAGGTGTTTCAAGTAAGAGAGAGTAGTTAAGATTGGGGATTCAAGGGCTTTGTAATTGAAATTTTCTTGGGAAAAATTCCAGGGAAATACTTAGTTCTTATCACTTTCTTTTCTCTTCTTTCACTCTTCAAGAACAAGAGGGTTCTTGAAGGGATGTTGCTGTAATTGTAAAAACTCCATTGATTTAGTGCAGAGAGCTCGGAGGAGCTAACAGGGACGTAGGCATATTGCCGAACCTCGATAACAATTGCTTATATCCTTTCTTTGAGTGGTCTGATTGCTGTTTATTACAAGTCATTCTAGACTTGGGTGTTTGAAGGTCCCCACCTGGGATTCTTTGGGTGATTTTCAATAGTGGTATCAAAGCTACAACAGCTAGTATCGGAGCAAGGCGACAAGAATCAAAGGTCAACTTCTTAGGTGATTCAAGAACGATGTTGGGATCAAGATCTAATCGGGTTTTTGAGGGAGTCAAGAACGGTGTTGTGATCAAGATTTGACTGTGTTCTTGAGATTTAGAAGAAGTTGGAAAGCAATTGTGGGTTCTGCATAAATCTGGGATTTTCTCCGCAAGATGGGTTTAAACTTCATTGTAGAGAAGTTTGATGGAAAGGGAGACTTTGGCCTTTGGAAGCGAAAAATCAAAGCAGTTCTTATGCAACAAAAGGTGGACTTGGCTATTGGAAAAGATGATAGTTTTTCAGCAAGTCTTGATGAGTGCCAAATATTGTATATTTTGGTCCTTTAATTTACATTTGTTAGCTTAGGAATGTGTTACTTTGAGTTGTTTTCGTTGTTTTACAGGTTTACAAGCTTGGAAAGATGTTTCACTAAATTGCCAGAATTGCTCGTGCAGATCAACCATTTTTGAGGATTAAACTGTATTGATTTAGGAAGAACCAGAAGATGAGCCATATATGCTTGGAAAGATCCAGATGTCTATTTTCTAGGAAATTTTACGGATCAATAAAATGATTTTTCTAGAGAAAGTTATGGCAGTTTTAGTAGACAAAGGTCAGACTGTGCATGATTTCAGCGTGACAGATCAGCCATTTTTGAGGATTTAACTGTATTGATTCAGGAAGAATCACGAGATGAGCCATATATGCTTGGAAAGATCCCGATGTCTATTTTCTAAATAATTTTATGGATCAATAAAATGACTTTTCTAGAGAAAGTTATGGCAGTTTTAGTAGACAAAGGTCAAAGAGAAAAAACTGGAATCTGCAGTATCCCACATCGGATTGGAAGCATATTGCACTTGTGATATTTCCCTATATAAGCCCCACTCCACTTCATCATTCAGTGTACAATTCCTGAGCCACTTTGGTGTTTACCGGTGGACATCCGCTAGCATTCTAGTGGATCTCGAAGGCTTTGTCACCACGAGGGGAAGCGCCGCCCGTCAGCGAGTGGAATTTCTCCCATGTAAAGTTATTTATTTATTTCTTTACATTTAGTTCTTTTAGTTTAAATGTTTAGCACTTTTATTATGAATTGTAGTCTCATAGTTATGAGTGACTAGACTCTTCAGCTAAGGTTGAAGATAAAGCCCCGCCGTTGTTTGGCGTAGTAGTTCAGATTTGCTTGTACAAATCTGACAATTTTTAGTATAAATGTTCTGTCAATTATTTGAGTTAATCTTATAATTGATTGAGTTTAAATTGTCTATTGGATATTCCTTGTGTTTCATCTGATGGATACATTGAATGCTTTTCGATTAAATTGGATTTCCTTTGTGATTTGTTGAGAGCGGATACATTGGATGCTTTTGGTTTAGTTGGGATATTCTTTGTTTTTTGTCTTATAGTTGGATTCATGGAATGTTTTGATAGGCTATATTTTTAGAACATATATGCTTAACTTCGGTGGGGTGGATTTGGAAACATTAATGTTTTAATTATTAGTTTTTAAAAATCAATTTAGTTTAATTTTAATTTCTTTTGCACATTATCATTTGAAATTCGGAACTAGGTTAAGATAGAGTTAGTTTAGATTTAAAATATACTTTCACAACGCAATTCCCTCTGGATTCGACCTCGCACTTGCACAACGCTATACTACAAACGATTCGTGCGCTTGCGAGTAATTTAAAACTCACAACAAGTTTTTGACGCTGTTGCCGGGGAGTTGTTTGGTTTGTGAAAATTAAATTTTTAGTCTGAATTGATTTTATTTATCTACTAGTTAGTTAACAATTTTTGTTGATTTTTATTTTCGCAATTTTATTTTATTTTATTTGTTTCTGTTTGCATTGGCCTATAAAATATATATATATATATATATATATATATATATATATATATATATATATATGTGGATGAATCCAGTGTCGGTTTCATAGTCTTTAGAGGACACCATTAAGGAGTATATGAAAATGACCGGCCCGTCCATCAATGCTGCCAACACATTCAATGTTGATAGTTGTTCCATCTGTGCTAGTCTTATGCATTTAGCCTAAAATTGTCCATCAATGCCGGCTTTTGCCGAGTATCCCATGGAACAAATGATTGCTTTCAATGAGTGTTGTTGGCAATCAAATGGATCTTACTCCGAAACGTACAATCTAGGGTGGTGGGACCACTCTAATTTTTCATGGACGCAGAACCAACTGAGGAATCAGGTAGCAGCCCCTTATCAAGCTCACACTCAATACCCTCCAGAATTTCCTCCGCCAGTTCCAAGTTATAGTCACTTAGCCTATCCAGCACCATTACCTGCTTACCAAGCTCCCATTCAAACACCAGCGCCAGTTTCACTGTCACTTGAGGACACCCTTAAGGAGTACATGAAAATGACTAGCCAATCCATGAGCGAAGTAATGAGTGCAACAATAGAAAACACCCAAGCGATTGCCAAGCTAGAGAGTCAAATGGATCAAATTGCAAGTTACATGGGTGAGGGAGAGAATGGAGAGTTTCCCAGTCAACCTGATCCTAACCCAAAGGAACAGTTTGCGGTGGGAAATTTATCAACTCCTATGCATTGGCAGGAACAAGTGCAATCAACTGTCCCATACTTTTCTGGGAGACAAGTGTACAATCAAGTGGAAGAGAACCCTGCTATGCACCAAGGGCAAGAAAGTGGCAACAATGAAAAGAGAGATGCTGAGCCATCTACAGCCACACCTATCATTAAGGATCTCCTTAGGTCGTTTTTACCTAAAGCACCTTACCCTGAGAGATTACAAGCGCCCAAGAAAGGAGAGGAGTTTGAGGATTCCCTGGAGGCATGCTTTGCTCCCTTTGGAGAGGACTTGGACTTAGATAAGTTACTCGAGGAAGTGAATGCCATTTTGGAGTCTGATCCTCAGAAGAGCAGTGAGACGGAGGAGATTATGGATGAATCACGTATTGAGGACCCCCTGGAGGCATGCTTTGCTCAATTTGAAGAGGATTTGGGTTTAGATAAGTTGTTTGAGCAAGTAAATACTACTTTGGAGTCTGCTCCTCAAAAGATCAGTGAGATGGAGGAAACCACAACACCTGAACCCCCCAAGAAGGAACTTAAGCCTTTACCGAACAATCTTAAGTATAAGTTCCTAGGTCTAGTAGATTCTGTGCCTATAATTATAGCTTTAGATTTGGGTGATGCTCCAGAGGAGAAATTATTGGACGTCTTAAGAGAGCATAAGGAAGCTATAGGCTGGACTATTGAGGATGTCAAGGGAATCAACCCCTCGTTGGTAATACACACGATACAGTTGGAGGAGAATGCCAAGCCATCGAGAGAGCCACAAAGAAGGCTCAACCCTGCTATGCAAGAGGTTGTGAGGGTAGAAGATACTAAGCTGTTAGAGGCAGGGATCATTTATCCCATCTCTGATAGCAAGTGGGTGAGCCTGATTCAAGTCGTGCCCAAACATGCTGAATTAACGGTAGTGAAGAATGAGGACGACGAGTTGGTGCCAACTCGTGTTCAATCAAGAGGGAGAGTGAGTATAGACTACCGTAAGTTGAATGTTGCCACTAGGCCTGATCATTTTCCATTCCTATTTATTGATCAGATGGTGGATCGCTTACTTGGGCATGTTTACTAATGTTGGGTTTGGCTGAAGACGTTAAACTTAGCGCTCATGGGAGGCACCCCACAGCTTATCTTTTCTGTTTATTTATTATTTCACATTTTTATGATTAATGTTTCTTTTCAGTATTTTTTGTTTTCCAGTTTTTATTTTTCAGGGACAATGCGTACTTCAGTTCAAGTTTGGGGGTATGCTATGAGCCATACCAGTCCAGCTAGTTCTCCATATCTCAAGTCAGCTCGTTCCATATTAGTCACACATTGGGGTCAATGTGTAATTTAAGTTTGGGGGTATGGGAGACACATCACACACTTTGTCCTAATTTGTTGTCTTTTCGTCGTAGAGATAAATGCATGCTCATGTTATCGTGAAATTTTGGTTGATCTAAACAATTACTGTGATGTGATGTCATTGGTGAGCTTAACATTTTGAACACATGATCTGGTGATAAATTTTAAAATTTAGTTACTTACCTTAGGCATTTGATAATTCACATGTTTGACATAATCTAACACGAACACATTAGCATAAATTATGTGAGGTATGACATGTGATTTTAATGTGTATTTTTCCTTATCTTAACTCAAACTGGATGACTTGGTGGATGAACTCTTAGGCATAGAAAAGCATAAAAAAAATTATTATCATAAATAAAATTTCCACTGAGTAACTGGACCTCTTGCCTCATTAAGCAGTGAGTGGTCACGTCAAAAGGTGGAATTTTGCTTGGTTGTATTAAGGCCGGTTTAATTTTGTAGCCTTATTGACTCGAGTTAGTAAGTCCTTAGGGGTTTCTTTACACCTAATGCCTTAAAACCATCTGGTTTGGGAGTCATTGACTTAACACTCGCTACATGGGTCAATTAGAAAGCTTAAGGGAACTAGATATAGCCGTGCTTTATAAAAAAAAAAAAAACTATGCCTTTTTCGTTCATTTTGATGGGAAATTCGGTGAATCTTGAGACATGGAGACCTTACACATTGGAGTCACTTGGAAGCTTCATTTTTATATGCTAATTCACTTTACACAGTGTCAGACTTGTAATGCCTTAACTTGCCTTTTGTAAATAATTAGATTTTAACTTTTTTATTCATTGCGAAGATGGGTTTATCTTTTAAGCTTGCTCATGACTGAATATCATGGTGATGTGTGCTTCTTAAATTTTTGGATAACATGAGTGATGAACTTATCTTTATGTTCTTTGTTTTTCATTTAGGTTTTTTTTTTATTATTTTGTTTTGCTAAGGGACTAGCAAATTGTAAGTTTGGGGGTATTTGATGAGTGTAAAATATTGCATATTTTGGCCCTTTAATTTACATTTGTTAGCTTAGGAATTTGTTACTTTGAGTTGTTTTCGTTGTTTTACAGCTTTACAAGCTTGGAAAGAAGTTTCACTAAATTGCCATAATTGCTCGTGCAGATCAGCCATTTTTGAGGATTAAACTGTATTGATTTAGGAAGAACCGGAAGATGAGCCATATATGCTTGGAAAGATCCGGATGTCTGTTTTCTGGAGAATTTTATGGATCAATAAAATAATTTTTCTAGAGAAAGTTATGGCAGTTTTAGTAGACAAAGGTCAGGCTGTGCATGATTTCAGCGTGACAGATCAGCCCTTTTTGAGGATTTAACTGTATTGATTCAGGAAGAACCACGAGATAAGCCATATATGCTTGGAAAGATCCCGATGTCTATTTTCTGGAAAATTTTACGGATCAATAAAATGATTTTTCTAGAGAAAGTTATGGCAGTTTTAGTAGACAAAGGTCAAAGAGCAAAAACTGGAATCTGCAGTATCCCACATCGGATTGGAAGCACATTGCACTTGTGATATTTCCCTATATAAGCCCCACTCCACTTCATCATTCAGTGTACAATTCCTGAGCCACTTTGGTGTTTACCGGGGGACGTTTGCTAGCATTCTGGTGGATCTCGAAGGCTTTGTCACTACGAGGGGAAGCGCCCCCCGTCAGCGAGTGAAATTTCTCCCATGTAAAGTTATTTATTTATTTCTTTACATTTAGTTGTTTTAGTTTAAATGTTTAGCACTTTTATTATGAATTGTAGTTTTATAGTTATGAGTGGCTAGACTCTTCAGCTAAGGTTGAAGATGAAGCCCCGCCGTTGTTTGGCGTAGTAGTTCAAATTTGCTTGTACAAATCTGACAATTTTTAGTATAAATGTTCTGTCAATTATTTGAGTTAATCTTATAATTGATTCAGTTTAAATTGTCTGTTGGATATTCCTTGTGTTTCATCTGATGGATACATTGAATGCTTTTCGATTAAATTGGATTTCCTTTGTGATTTGTTGAGAGCGGATACATTGGATGCTTTTGGTTTAGTTGGGATATTCTTTGTTTTTTGTCTTATAGTTGGATTCATGGAATGTTTTGATAGGCTATATTTTTAGAACATATATGCTTAACTTCGGTGGGGTGGATTTGGAAACATTAATGTTTTAATTATTAGTTTTTAAAAATCAATTTAGTTTAATTTTAATTTCTTTTGCAAATTATCATCTGAAATTCGGAACTAGGTTAAGATAGAGTTAGTTTAGATTGACAATATACTTTCATAACGCAATTCCCTGTGGATTCGGCCTCGCACTTGCACAACGCTATACTACAAACGACTCGTGCGCTTGCGAGTAATTTAAAACTCACAACAAGTTTTTGGCGCCGTTGCCGGGGAGTTGTTTGGTTTGTGAAAATTAAATTTTTAGTCTAAATTGATTTTATTTTACTACTAGTTAGTTAACAATTTTTGTTGATTTTTCTTTTCGCAATTTTATTTTATTTTATTTGTTTCTGTTTGCATTGGCCTATATATATGTGTGGATGAATCCAGCGTCGGTTTCACAGTCTTTAGAGGACACCATTAAGGAGTATATGAAAATGACCAGCCCGTCCATCAATGCTGCCAACAAATTCAATGTTGATAGCTGTTCCATCTGTGCTAGTCCTATGCATTTAGCACAAAATTGTTCATCAATGCCGACTTTTGCTGAGTATCCCATGGAACAAATGAATGCTTTCAATGAGTGTTGTTGGCAATCAAATAGATCTTACTCCGAAACGTACAATCCAGGGTGGTGGGACCACTCTAATTTTTCATGGACGCAGAACCAACTGAGGAATCAGGGAGCAGCCCCTTATCAAGCTCACACTCAATACCCTCCAGAATTTCCTCCGCCAGTTCCAAGTTATAGTCACTTAGCGTATCCAGCACCATTACCTGCTTACCAAGCTCCCATTCAAACACCAGCGCCAGTTTCACTGTCACTTGAGGACACCCTTAAGGAGTACATGAAAATGACTAGCCAATCCATGAGCGAAGTAATGAGTGCAACAATAGAAAACACCCAAGCGATTGCCAAGCTAGAGAGTCAAATAGATCAAATCGCAAGTTACATGGGTGAAGGAGAGAATGGAGAGTTCCCCAGTCAACCTGATCCTAACCCAAAGGAACAGTTTGCGGTGGGAAATTTATCAACTCCTATGCATTGGCAGGAACAAGTGCAATCAACTGTCCCATACTTTTCTGGGAGACAAATGTACAATCAAGTGGAAGAGAACCCTGCTATGCACCAAGGGCAAGAAAGTGGCAACAATGAAAAGAGAGATGCTGAGCCATCTACAGCCACACCTATCACTAAAGATCTCCTTAGGTCGTTTTTACCTAAAGCGCCTTACCCTGAGAGATTACAAGCGCCCAAGAAAGGAGAGGAGTTTGAGGATCCCCTGGAGGCATGCTTTGCTCACTTTGGAGAGGACTTGGGCTTAGATAAGTTACTCGAGGAAGTGAATGCCATTTTGGAGTCTGATCCTCAGAAGAGCAGTGAGACGGAGGAGATTATGGATGAATCACGTATTGAGGACCCCCTGGAGGCATGCTTTGCTCAATTTGAAGAGGATTTGGGTTTAGATAAGTTGTTTGAGCAAGTAAATGCTACTTTGGAGTCTGCTCCTCAAAAGATCAGTGAGATGGAGGAAACCACAACACCTGAACCCCCCAAGAAGGAACTTAAGCCTTTACCGAACAATCTTAAGTATAAGTTCCTATGTCCAGTAGATTCTGTGCCTATAATTATAGGTTTAGATTTGGGTGATGCTCCAGAGGAGAAATTATTGGACGTCTTAAGAGAGCATAAGGAAGCTATAGGCTGGACTATTGAGGATGTCAAGGGAATCAACCCCTCGTTGGTAATACACACGATACAGTTGGAGGAGAATGCCAAGCCATCGAGAGAGCCACAAAGAAGGCTCAACCCTGCTATACAAGAGTTTGTGAGGGTAGAAGATATTAAGCTGTTAGAGGCAGGGATCACTTATCCCATCTCTGATAGCAAGTGGGTGAGCCTGATTCAAGTCATGCCCAAACATGCTGAATTAACGGTAGTGAAGAATGAGGACGACGAGATGGTGCCAACTCGTGTTCAATCAGGAGGGAGAGTGAGTATAGACTACCGTAAGTTGAATGCTACCACTAGGCCTGATCATTTTCCATTCCTATTTATTGATCAGATGGTGGAGCACTTAGTTGGGCATGTTTACTAATGTTTGGTCTGGCTGAAGACGTTAAACTTAGCGCTCATGGGAGGCACCCTACAGCTTATCTTTTCTGTTTATTTATTATTTCGCATTTTTATGATTAATTTTTGTTTCCAGTATTTTTGGTTTTCCAGTTTTTATTTTTCAGGGACAATGCGTACTTCAATTCAAGTTTGGAGGTATGCTATGAGCCATACCAGTCCAACTAGTTCTCCATATCTCAGGTCAGCTCGTTCCATATTAATGACACATTGGTGTCAATGTGTAATTTAAGTTTGGGGGTATGGGAGACACATCACACACTTTGTCCTAATTTGTTGTCTTTTCGTCGAAGAGATAAATGCATGCTCATGTTATCGTGAAATTTTGGTTGATCTAAACAATTTCTGTGATGTGATGTCATTGGTGAGCTTAACATTTTGAACACATGATCTGGTGATAAATTTTAAAATTTAGTTACTTACCTTAGGCATTTGATAATTCACATGTTTGACATAATCTCACACGAGCACATTAGCACAAATTATGTGAGGTATGACATGTGATTTTAATGTGTATTTTTCCTTATCTTAACTGAAACTGGATGACTTGTTGGATGAACTCTTAGGCATAGAAAAGCATAAAAAAATAAAAAAAATATATTATCATAAATAAACTTTCCGCTGAGTAACTGGACCTCTTGCCTCAGTAAGCAGTGAGTGTTCACGTCAAAAGGAGGAATTTTGCTTGGTCGTATTAAGGCCGGTTTAATTTCGTAGCCTTTTTGACTCGAGTTAGTGAGTCCTTAAGGGTTTCTTTACACCTAATGCCCTAAAACCATCTGGTTTGGGAGTCATTGACTCAACACTCGCTACATGGGTCAATTAGAAAGCTTAAGGGAACTAGACATAGCCGTGCCTTAACAAAAAAAAAAAAAAAAAAAAACCATATGTTTTTCGTTCATTTTGATGGGAAATTCGGTGAATATTGAGACATGGAGACCTTACACATTGGAGTCACTTGGAAGCTTCATTTTTATATGCTAATTCACTTTACACAGTGTCAGACTTGTGATGCCTTAACCTGCCTTTTGTAAATAATTAGATTTTAACTTTTATATTCATTGCGAAGATGGGTTTATCTTTTAAGCTTGCTCATGAATGAATATCATGGTGATGTGTGCTCCTTAAATTTTTGGATACCATGAGTGATGAACTTATCTTTATGTTCTTTGTTTTTCATTTAGGTTTTTTTTTTTATTATTTTGTTTTGCTAAGGGACTAGCAAGTTGTAAGTTTGGGGGTATTTGATGAGTGCCAAATATTGCATATTTTGGCCCTTTAATTTACATTTGTTAGCTTAGGAATTTGTTACTTTGAGTTGTTTTCGTTGTTTTACAGGTTTACAAGCTTGGAAAGAAGTTTCACTAAATTGCCAGAATTGCTCGTGCAGATCAGCCACTTTTGAGGATTAAAATGTATTGATTTAGGAAGAATCAGAAGATGAACCATATATGTTTGGAAAGATCCGGATGTCTATTTTCTGGAGAATTTTACGGATCAATAAAATGATTTTTCTAGATAAAGTTATGGCAGTTTTAGCAGACAAAGGTCAGGCTGTGCATGATTTCAGCGTGACAGATCAGCCATTTTTGAGGATTTAACTGTATTGATTCAGGAAGAACCACGAGATGAGCCATATATTCTTGGAAAGATCCCGATGTCTATTTTCTGGGGAATTTTACCGATCAATAAAATAATTTTTCTAGAGAAAGTTATCGCAGTTTTAGTAGACAAAGGTTAAAAAGCAAAAACTGGAATCTGCAGTATCCCACATCGGATTGGAAGCATATTGCACTTGTGATATTTCCCTATATAAGCCCCACTCCACTTCATCATTCAGTGTACAATTCCTGAGCCACTTTGATGTTTACAGGTGGACGTCCGCTAGCATTCTGGTGGATCTCGAAGGCTTTGTCACCACGAGGGGAAGCGCCGCCCGTCAGTGAGTGGAATTTCTCCCATGTAAAGTTATTTATTTATTTCTTTACATTTAGTTGTTTTAGTTTAAATATTTAGCACTTTTATTATGAATTGTAGTTTCATAGTTATGAGTGGCTAGACTCTTCAGCTAAGGTTGAAGATGAAGCCCCGCCATTGTTTGGCGTAGTAGTTCAGATTTGCTTGTACAAATCTGTCAATTTTTAGTGTAAATGTTCTGTCAATTATTTGAGTTAATCTTATAATTGATTGAGTTTAAATTATCTGTTGGATATTCCTTGTGTTTCATCTGATGGATACATTGAATGCTTTTTGATTAAATTGGATTTCCTTTGTGATTTGTTGAGAGCAGATACATTTGATGCTTTTGGTTTAGTTGGGATATTCTTTGTTTTTTGTCTTATAGTTGGATTCATGGAATGTTTTGATAGGCTATATTTTTAGAACATATATGCTTAACTTCGGTGGGGTGGATTTGGAAACCTTAATGTTTTAATTATTAGTTTTTAAAAATCAATTTAGTTTAATTTTAATTTCTTTTGCAAATTATCATCTGAAATTCGGAACTAGGTTAAGATAGAGTTAGTTTAGATTGAAAATATACTTTCACAACGCAATTCCCTGTGGATTCGACCTCACACTTGCACAACGCTATACTGCAAACGACTCGGGCGCTTGCGAGTAATTTAAAACTCACAACAAGTTTTTGGCGCCGTTGCCGGGGAGTTGTTTGGTTTGTGAAAATTAAATTTTTAGTCTGAATTGATTTTATTTTTCTACTAGTTCGTTAACAATTTTTGTTTATTTTTCTTTTCGCAATTTTATTTTATTTTATTTGTTTCTGTTTGCATTGGCCTATAAATATATATATATATATATATATATATATATATGTGGATGAATCTAGCGTCGGTTTCACAGTCTTTAGAGGACACCATTAAGGAGTATATGAAAATGACCGGCCCGTCCATCAATGTTGATAACTGTTCCATCTGTGCTAGTCCTATGCATTTAGCACAAAATTGTCCATCAATGCCGGCTTTTGCCGAGTATCCTATGGAACAAATGAATGCTTTCAATGAGTGTTGTTGGCAATCAAATGGATCTTACTTCGAAACGTACAATCCAGGGTGGTGGGATCACTCTAATTTTTCATGGACGCAGAACCAACTGAAGAATCATGGAGCAGCCCCTTATCAAGCTCACACTCAATACCCTCCCGAATTTCCTCCGCCAGTTCCAAGTTATAGTCACTTAGCCTATCCAGCACCATTACCTACTTACCAAGCTCCCATTCAAACACCAGTGCCAGTTTCACTGTCACTTGAGGACACCCTTAAGGAGTACATGAAAATGACTAGCCAATCCATGAGCGAAGTAATGAGTGCAACAATAGAAAACACCCAAGCGATTGCCAAGCTAGAGAGTCAAATGGATCAAATCGCAAGTTACATGGGTGAAGGAGAGAATTGAGAGTTCCCCAGTCAACCTGATCCTAGCCCAAAGGAACAGTTTGCGGTGGGAATTTATCAACTCCTATGCATTGGCAGGAACAAGTGCAATCAACTGTCCCACACTTTTCTGGGAGACAAGTGTACAATCAAGTGGAAGAGAACCCTGCTATGCACCAAGGGCAAGAAAGTGGCAACAATGAAAAGAGAGATGCTGAGCCATCTACAGCCACACCTATCATTAAGGATCTCCTTAGGTCGTTTTTACCTAAAGCACCTTACCCTGAGAGATTACAAGCGCCCAAGAAAGGAGAGGAGTTTGAGGATCCCCTGGAGGCATGCTTTGCTCACTTTGGAGAGGACTTGGGCTTAGATAAGTTACTCGAGGAAGTGAATGCCATTTTGGAGTCTGATCCTCAGAAGAGCAGTGAGATGGAGGAGACTATGGATGAATCACGTATTGAGGACCCCCTGGAGGCATGCTTTGCTCAATTTGAAGAGGATTTGGGCTTAGATAAGTTGTTTGAGCAAGTAAATGCTACTTTGGAGTCTGCTCCTCAAAATATTAGTGAGATGGAGGAAACCGCAACACCTGAACCCCCCAAGAAGGAACTTAAGCCTTTACCGAACAATCTTAAGTATAAGTTCCTAGGTCCAGTAGATTCTGTGCCTATAATTATAGCTTTAGATTTGATGATGCTCCAGAGGAGAAATTATTGGACGTCTTAAGAGAGCATAAGGAAGCTATAGGCTGGACTAATGAGGATGTCAAGGGAATCAACCCCTCGTTAGTAATACACACGATACAGTTGGAGGAGAATGCCAAGCCATCGAGAAAGCCACAAAGAAGGCTCAACCCTGCTATGCAAGAGTTTGTGAGGGCAGAAGATATTAAGCTGTTAGAGGTAGGGATCATTTATCCCATCTCTAATAGCAAATGGGTGAGCCTGATTCATGTCATGCCCAAACATGCTGAATTAACGGTAGTGAAGAATGAGGACGACGAGTTGGTGCCAACTCGTGTTCATTCAAGAGGGAGAGTGAGTATAGACTACCGTAAGTTGAATGCTGCCACTAGGCCTGATCATTTTCCATTCCTATTTATTGATCAGATGGTGGAGCGCTTAGTTGGGCATGTTTACTAATGTTGGGTTTGGCTGAAGACGTTAAACTTAGCGCTCATGGGAGGCACCCCATAGCTTATCTTTTCTGTTTATTTATTATTTCGCATTTTTATGATTAATGTTTGTTTCCAGTATTTTTTGTTTTCCAGTTTTTATTTTTCAGGGACAATGCGTACTTCAGTTCAAGTTTGGGGGTATGCTATGAGCCATACCAGTCCAGCTAGTTCTCCAAATCTCTGGTCAGCTCGTTCCATATTAGTCACACATTGGGGTCAATGTGTAATTTAAGTTTGGGGGTATAGGAGACACATCACACACTTTGTCCTAATTTTTTGTCATTTCGTCGTAGAGATAAATGCATGCTCATGTTATCGTGAAATTTTGGTTGATCTAAACAATTTCTGTGATGTGATGTCATTGGTGAGCTTAACATTTTGAACACATGATATGGTGATAAATTTTAAAATTTAGTTACTTGCCTTAGGTATTTGATAATTCACATGTTTGACATAATCTAACATGAGCACATTAGCACAAATTATGTGAGGTATGACATGTGATTTTAATGTGTATTTTTCCTTATCTTAACTGAAACTGGATGACTTGTTGGATGAACTCTTAGGCATAGAAAAGCATAAAAAAATAAAAAAAAAATATATTATCATAAATAAACTTTCCGCTGAGTAACTGGACCTCTTGCCTCAGTAAGCAGTGAGTGTTCACGTCAAAAGGAGGAATTTTGCTTGGTCGTATTAAGGCCGGTTTAATTTCGTAGCCTTTTTGACTCGAGTTAGTGAGTCCTTAAGGGTTTCTTTACACCTAATGCCCTAAAACCATCTGGTTTGGGAGTCATTGACTCAACACTCGCTACATGGGTCAATTAGAAAGCTTACGGGAACTAGACATAGTCGTGCCTTATATAAAAAAAAAAAAAAAAAAAAAAAACCATGTGTTTTTCGTTCATTTTGATGGGAAATTCGGTGAATCTTGAGACATGGAGAGCTTACACATTTGAGTCACTTGGAAGCTTCATTTCAATATGCTAATTCACTTTACACAGTGTCAGACTTGTGATGCCTTAACCTGCCTTTTGTAAATAATTAGATTTTAACTTTTCTATTCATTGTGAAGATAGGTTTATCTTTTAAGCTTGCTCATGAAAGAATATCATGATGATGTGTGCTCCTTAAGTTTTTGGATACCATGAGTGATGAACTTATCTTTATGTTCTTTGTTTTTAATTTAGTTTTGCTAAGGGACTAGCAAATTATAAGTTTGGGGGTATTTGATGAGTGCTAAATATTGCATATTTTTGCCCTTTAATTTACATTTATTAGCTTAGGAATTTGTTACTTTGAGCTGTTTTCGTTGTTTTACAAGTTTACAAGCTTGGAAAGAAGTTTCACTAAATTGCCAGAATTGCTCGTGCAGATCAGCAATTTTTTAGGATTAAACTGTATTGATTTAGGAAGAACTAGAAGATGAGCCATATATGCTTGGAAAGATCCAGATGTCTATTTTCTAGGAAATTTTACGGATCAATAAAATGATTTTTCTAGAGAAAGTTATGGCAGTTTTAGTAGACAAAGGTCAGGCTGTGCATGATTTCAGTGTGACAGATCAGCCATTTTTGAGGATTTAACTGTATTGATTCAGGAAGAACCACGAGATGAGCCATATATGCTTGGAAATATCCCGATGTCTATTTTCTGGAAAATTTTACGGATCAATAAAATGAATTTTCTAGAGAAAGTTATGGCAGTTTTAGTAGACAAAGGTCAAAGAGCAAAAACTGGAATCTGCAGTATCCCACATCGGATTGGAAGCATATTGCACTTGTGATATTTCCCTATATAAGCCCCACTCCACTTCATCATTCAGTGTACAATTCCTGAGCCACTTTGGTGTTTACCGGTGGACGTCCGCTAGCATTCTGGTGGATCTCGAAGGCTTTGTCACCACGAGGGGAAGCGCCGCCCGTCAGCGAGTGGAATTTCTCCCATGTAAAGTTATTTATTTATTTCTTTACATTTAGTTGTTTTAGTTTAAATGTTTAGCACTTTTATTATGAATTGTAGTTTCATAGTTATGAGTGGCTAGACTCTTCAGCTAAGGTTGAAGATGAAGCCCCGCCGTTGTTTGGCGTAGTAGTTCAGATTTGCTTGTACAAATCTGACAATTTTTAGTATAAATGTTCTGTCAATTATTTGAGTTAATCTTATAATTGATTGAGTTTAAATTGTCTGTTGGATATTCCTTGTGTTTCATCTGATGGATA
Source organism: Bretschneidera sinensis (assembly GCA_023935145.1). Lineage (NCBI taxonomy): Eukaryota > Viridiplantae > Streptophyta > Magnoliopsida > Brassicales > Akaniaceae > Bretschneidera > Bretschneidera sinensis. The sequence goes on along the minus strand of CM043697.1, from coordinate 76,634,383 downwards.
CTTTGAATGCTTTTCGATTAAATTGGATTTCCTTTGTGATTTGTTGAGAGCGGATACATTGGATGCTTTTGGTTTAGTTGGGATATTCTTTTTTTTTTGTCTTATAGTTGGATTCATGGAATGTTTTGATAGGCTATATTTTTAGAACATATATGCTTAACTTCGGTGGGGTGGATTTGGAAACCTTAGTGTTTTAATTTTTAGTTTTTAAAAATCAATTTAGTTTAATTTTAATTTCTTTTGCAAATTATCATCTGAATTTCAGAACTAGATTAAGATAGAGTTAGTTTAGATTGAAAATATACTTTCACAACGCAATTCCATGTGGATTTGACCTTGCACTTGCACAACACTATACTGCAAATGACTCGTGCCCTTGCGAGTAATTTAAAACTCACAACAAGTCTCATGGAGGTCCAACGAAATGAGATGAAAGAAGATGGCGGATAGCACTATCTTTCTGCACATATCGGATAGTGTGACAAGAGAATGTGGAGATTCGAAAGATCCAACTGTCATATGGAAGAAACTAGATAAGTTGTTTTTACCAAAACTCTCCCTAATAAGATTTATCTTCTTAAATGAATCTTTGCTTTTAAAATGGATCCTAATAAAGAGTTGCAAGATAATCTTGATGTGTTTTAACAAACTAGTTCAAGATTTGACTAGTTGTAGTACAAAATTCCCGGATGAACAATTGACCGTTATTTTGTTAAATTCTCTTCCTGATTATTTTGAAAGCTTGATTAATGATATTGAATATGGAAGAGATACACTAATCAAAGAAATTGTGATTAATGCTATAAGGGCTCATGATTTCAAAGCCAAGATGAGGGAAGGATCAAGTGGAGAAGGGCTGTTCGTTAGAGGAAGGCCAGTAACTCAGAATGGCAGTAGCATTCATGGTACCTACCGAGACAAACCAAAAGGTAGAGGCAGAGCCATGGAAGATCGCATTCTATACTGAAGTTTGGAGGGAAGCGATGCTACTACTGCAATAAGGAGCATCATTTCAAGAGAGATTGCAAGAAAATGATGAGGGATGAGAGAGGAAGAGGCTATACCAATAATGGAGCGGCTTTGGTTGCCAAGGGAGAACAGAAAGATGATGTTCTTATCGTATGCTCAAATGCGAGCAAGAGGCAAGGTAGCGAGAAATGGATCTTGGATTCCGGGTGCACTTATCAAATGTGCCCTCACCAGGATTGGTTCAAGAATTTCAAGGAAACCAATGATGGAAAGGTTTTCTTGGGGAATGATACTTCTTGCAAAGTGAGGGGGATAGGAGACATCCAATTGAGGATGCTTGATGGAGTCACAAGGCTGTTGCGGAATGTGAGGTATCTTCCAGATTTGAGAAGAAATTTGATCTCATTGGGGCAACTAGATTCCATGGGGTACACATACAAAGCAGAGGGAGGAAAGATCAAGGTAACCAAGGGATCTTTGATAGTGATCAAAGCAACAATAAAGGATGGTCTCTATGAGATGATCAGAGAGACAGAAATCAAGGATCAAGCAGCAAGCTTGATGGTTGACATGGATAAGGCAGTACTTTGACATAATCGCTTAAGACATATGAGCGAAAAGGGGCTGCAAGTTCTCATCAAAAATGGTCTACTTGATGGTGACAAGGTAGAGAAACTTGAATTTTGCGAATGTTGTGTTCTTGGGAAGCAACATCGGGTCAGCTTCAACACCGAAGTGCACAAGTCTAAGGGTATTCTTGACCACATTCATGCGGACCTTTGGGGACCAGCAAGAACACCAACACAAGGAGGTAATCTTTACTTTCATTCTTTAATTGATGATTATTCTAGAAAGGTTTGGGTTTATTTTCTTAAAAATAAATCTGATACTTTGAATAAATTTGTGATGTGGAAAAAGTTGCTGGAGACTCAAACGGCTAGGGTAGTTAAGGTTTTACAAACCAATAATGGCTTAGAATTTTTTAATAAGAATTTTGATAAATTCTGTGAGTTAAATGGCATTCTAAGACATAGAACGGTTGTGAAAACCCCTCAGCAAAATAGAGTTGCTGAGAGGATGAATAGGACCCTTATGGAAAACATTAGGTGCATGTTAATTGGGTCCGGTTTACCAAAATGTTTTTAGGGGGAAGCTGTGTCTACTGCTGCATATTTGGTTAATAGATCACCCTCTCGGGCTTTAGACCTTAAGACTCCTGAGGAGATGTGGAGTGGGAAACTGTTGTGCGTTTATCTACCTAAATTATTAAGCAAATAATCGAACTTGGTTTATTTGCAAGTGCACAAGGTCAATAGTAGCATAGTGTGCAAATGCGAGATCATCTCCACAGGGATTGGTGAATTTCGATTTAGAATTAGTTTCGCAATATAAAAAGATAGAAATAAACGTTGGGTGTGAATTAATAATAATAAGAACATAGGGTTGTGATATCCACCACTAATTGTACTTTCTCACTAAGTAATGTGCCAATGCTCTAGCCCTACTATGAATACCTAATGGCTGTCAACCTAAGGGCTTGGTCCACTCCTTAGGCTATTGATCTCCCTAAGCAACGAGTTAAGCATGGTCTATACTCTAACTCTTTTCTCTCTTAAGGGATTCAGTATGGTGTATACTGAGTTGTTCCTTAAGAGAGCACAAGGTTTGAGGAAATCGACAACCACACGAGACCTAGGGCATGTTGTATACTCCCGGTATCCCATGTTGATTAACCCAAGAATCTGATGTGGATTTCTTTTGTTACTGTTTTCAGACCTAGACCTGGTCATCCAAATTTATCTAACTAACTGATCTATACCACATGCATACATTGATCAGATACACACATATGAGGAATTTAGTAAAGCATGCATTAATCAATTAAAGCATTATTTGCAAAGGCTATCCAATCAGTGATTATATATATGGGAAAGCATAATTAGGGCTTCAATCGAGCCCTATTAAAGAGTTAGTTACACATGCTAAGTAAACTGAACATTATAACCATAACTAAACTAAGTAGAAAAATAAAACCCGAAGAATACTGTGGAGACGAGTCGTCAATTCTTCTTTAAAGCTTACAACTTCAAGTAAAATCAAAAGGTATGTTTTCTGGAACCCTTCTAATGTTAGTGTAACTTTAATAGAAGCTAGTTCCTAAGTTATTCATTGTAATGTCTCATGTTTGGTTTCCTCTTGTAATTTTGTAATTAGTTTTGTTTATGGCTTTAATACTATTGTTGCTAGAAGGCCTATGTGGGATAATCTTTGTAATTTTAGCAATGGGAACCCAGGACCTTGGCTTGTTCTGGGAGATTTCAACAATGTATTTGCTGCAGATGAGAAATCTAATGGGCTGCCTGTTACTGACTATGAGCTAAGAGAGCCCTCCTTGTGTTGTAGTGAAGTTGGGCTTAATGATGTTAGTGCAACTGGCTGTAAGTACACTTGGTCCAACAACAAAATATGGTGCAAGCTGGACAGAGTGATGGTAAACAATGAGTTGCTTCACAAAGGCCTTAGAGCTCAGGCCACCTTCATGCCTGTTGGGTGCCTTTCTGACCACTCCCCTTGCCTGGCTAGCCTCTTGGATGAAGACAGGGGTAGAAGATCATTCAAATTTTTCAACATGTGGACTGAACATGATAAGTTCTTGGATACAGTTAAATCACACTGGGGTACCAACTTAGGGGGGACTAAGATGTTCAAGCTATGTAAAAAACTCAAATCTCTCAAGTCCCACCTCAAAGAGATGAATGAGAAAAACTTCAGTCACATCTCTATGAGAGCCCTTGAGGCTGCTCAGAAGCTTACCAGCCTGTAAGGGGACCTCCATGATAACCCCTCTGATTCTGAGCTTCAGCTTATGGTGGCTAGTCAGAGGCTAAAAGCCTTCAAGCTTGCTGAAGCTGAAAGAAGCTTCCTCTCCCAGCAAGCCAAATGCAAATTCTTAATGAATAGTAATAGAGGCACTAAGTTCTTCCATAGCCTGGTTAAAAGGAAGACTACTAAGAACCATATTGCTGCAATGATGTCCACCAATGGGGCACTGATTTCTTCAGCTTCTGAGGTGGCTGAGGAGTTCCTTAGATTCTACAAAGGCCTCTTGGGCTTTTCTGCCAGATGCAGGCCTATAGACCAAGATGTGATTAGGGATGGGGCTACAATTCAAGATGACCATGCTGAGAGACTGGTTAAAGAGGTCAGAGTGGAGGAGATCAAGGATGCCTTTTGGAGCATAGGGGAAGACAAATCCCCTGGCCCTGATGGTTACTCCCCTAGATTCTTCAAGACTGCATGGAATGTGGTTAGTCAAGATGTTATAGAGGCAGTGCAAGAATTTTTTCAGAATGGTAGGCTCCTTAAACAGCTGAATCACACTTCTCTTGCCTTGATTCCTAAAGGTAAGCTAGCTTCTAAAGTGGAGGATTACAGACCTATTGCCTGCTGTAATGTGATCTATAAAATCATCTCAAAGATCCTTGCTTCAAGACTTGCCCCTAACTTGATCAACATTGTCAACCCTACCCAAGCTGCCTTCATCAAATCTAGAAGCATGGTTGAGAATATCTACTTGGTTCAAGAGCTGCTCAGAAAGTATTGTAGGAAAAGAATCTCCCCAAGATGCATGATCAAGATTGACCTTAGCAAAGCCTATGATACAGTGGAATGGGAATTCCTGAACAGCTTACTAGAGAGCCTTGGATTTCCTGACAAGTTTAGGAAATGGGTCATGGAATGTGTGTCCACTACTGCCTACTCTCTATCCATAAATGGGAGCATGCATGGATTTATTGTTGGTAAAAGGGGGCTCAGACAGGGTGACCCCCTCTCCCCTTATCTGTTTGTCTTAATTGTGGAATACCTCTCAAGGCTCCTTAGGAGAAAGAAAGAAGAGGATGGGTTCAGATTCCATCCAAAGTGTGAGAAGCTCAAAATAACCCACCTAGCATTTACTGATGATTTAATTCTCTTTGCTATAGGGGATGGTAAGTCTGTTGGGCTATCCATGAAGTGTGTTAATGTGTTTAGTGAGTGCTCTAGGCTACAAGCAAGTATAGCAAAATCAAACATCTTCCATGCTGGGGTCAGGGCTAATGATCTACTGGAAATCAAAAAGGTCACAGGAATGGAGGATGGATCATTCCCCTTTAAATACCTGGGGGTGCCTCTGGCTGTAGCAAGACTTAATGCTACCCACTATTCCCCTTTAATTGATAAAATCTCTGGGTACATCAATGTCTGGGCTGGCTCCTCTCTCTCCTAAGCTGGCAGAGCTAAGCTTATCAAGGCTGTGCTTCAGGGTGTGGAATGTTTCTGGCTTGCCATCTTTCCCATCCCTGGCAACATCCTGGAGAAAATAGTAAAGATGTACAGAACTTTTCTTTGGAATGGCAAGAGTAGTGGCATGAGGAAGGCTCTTATTGCATGGTCTAACCTGTGTGAACCTAAAACTGAAGGTGGGTTGGGGTTGGTTGATTTGAAAACTTGGAACAAGGCTCTCCTAACTAGAGTCCTGTGGAATATTCATATGAAGAATGAGTCTTTATGGCTCCAGTGGGTGCAGCACTACTATCTGGGAAATAAGAAAATCTGGGAGACCCGGGCAAGAAAAGATGGCTCTCCCCTTTAGAAAAAAATCCTGGAGATTAGAGATGAGCTGATTGTTCAATCATCCTCCCCCTTGCAGGCTAAGGACTGTCTCCTTGCTTGGAGGGGCCAGGATGATTTGTGCATCAAGAAGGCCTACAACTCCTTCAAGGTGAAAGGTTCCAAAGTCAGCTGGGCCCCTCTGGTTTGGTATGGCCACTGCCCTCCTAAATTGTCATTTATCTACTGGCTAGTAATCCAGAATAGGCTCCTTACCAAGGATAGACTTCAGTTGGAAGGTGAAGATAAGCTATGCCCCTTTTGTAAAGAGCATGAGGAGTCTAGAGAACACATCTTCTTTGCTTGTAGAATCAGTAAGGAAATCTGGGATGGCAGTAGACAAATGTACTCTATTTAAAATGCTACTAAATGGTTACAAAGAGTCAGAGGTATAGGCCCCACTGCAATAGCTAAAAAGATTTCTCTTCCCTGCTCCATCTATAACATTTGGAGGGCCAGAAATGCTAAGGTGTTTGACAACTCCCCTGTTCAAGCTACCAGCCTCATAAAGAAGATACAGATTGTAATCTATAGAATAGTGTATGCCTTATGCCCTCAGATTAAGCTTATTTTGTAATCTTTCAGTTCAGCCTTTTCTTGTAGAGTGTGCTTTGGCTAGTTTTGTAAGCTTCTTGTTTATTTTCTGTGCTTTTCTCTGTAATTCTGCTGGGTATGCCCATGCTGCTTCTGTAAGCTTTTTCTGCTCTTGCTAACTGCTTTGCTTTTTATTTGCCCCTGGGTATGCCCAGTAAAATTGTCTGGAGGCTGGTTCTGGCCATGTGTTTGCTACCAGCCCTTAGTCTAGGCTCCTAATTGCCCTGTAGCCTTTTGGCTAGCCCTTTGCTTGCCCCTGGGTTTGCCTTCATTGTATGCTAGCTTGAAAGTTGTCTAGGCTGTGGTGTTTCCCTCTAGTCTATTTTGTATATGCTAATATTGTAAATCTCCTGGGTATGCCCAGTGTTCATTTTGTACATTTTGATCATCAATACAAGTTTTATTTACAGATAAAAAAAAATTCTATATATAGGGTTCTAAGGGTGCTTCGAAACCCTAATTTCCAATTTAAGATCTGAAGACTTCTTTCCAAAACTAGCTCTGCCGCCTTTCTGTGCGTGTGCGCTCGATCGTGTGTTTTTGCACTCGAGCGCATGGGTGCGCTCGAGCCTTTTAAGTGTGCGCACGAGTGCCTGTGCGCTCAATCACAAGAGAGGTGCACTCTAGCTGGTTTGTAGATTTTCATTTTTTCTTTCATAGAGCTCCAACTTGTCATCTTTTCGTCAAAGACCTATGAAAAACACAGAAAACACAAAAACGAAGTAGAATATACTAAAATACATAAAAAAAGAGCCTAACAAGTGTAAATTAGGGGGTTTAAATATGACTATTTAAGCACTTATCACACACCCAAACTTACATATTGCTAGTCCCTTAGCAATACAAAATGAAAGACTTTATAAAAACAAAATCAAAGATAAATTCATTCTTCATGATATCCAAAAATTTGGGTTGCACAAAAAACATGATGATTGTTCATGAGTAAGCTTATAATAAAAACACATTTTTACAATGAATAAGGATTTTAAAAGTTCATGTTACTTAAATAAGGTTGGTTTAAGACATCACAAGTTTGATTTTTGTGTGGTGAATTAGCACATAGAAGATGAAGCTTCCAAATAATTCTAATGTATAGTGTTTCGGTGTCCAAACCTTCATCGAGTTCTTTATTTGAAAGAACAATAGTGGCATAGTTTTTACTTCTTTTCTTTTTTCTTTCATCATAAGATTTTTTTTGCCATATTGAGTTCCATTAAGCTTTCTAATTGACCCTTGTAATGAGTTTTTAGCCAGTGACTCCTAAACCAGATGGTTTTAGGGCATTAGGTGTAAAGACACCCCTAAGGATTTACTGACTCGAGTCAAAAAGGCTACGGAACTAACAGGTCTCAATGCTACCAAGTAAAAATCCCTACCTTTTGATGTGAACACTCACTGCTTACTGAGGCAGGAGGTCCAGTTACTCAGTGGAGACTTTATTTAATGATCATTATATGCATAATTTCCACCTTTTGACATGAGCACTCACTGCTTACTAAGGCAAGATATCCAGTTACTCAGTAGAAAGTTTATTTAATGATCATTAGGAGCATTTCAATTTCCTTTTTTGCATGATAAACATTTTTCTTTATTTTTTTATGCCAAATTGTTCTTCTAATAAGTCATCCAATTACAGTCAGGTAATGGAAACATATACATAAAAATTATATGTCATACCCCACACAATTTGTGTGCTAATGTGCTTATGTCAGATTTAGATCAAACTTGTGAATTCTTAAGTTCCCTGAGGTAGGTAATAAAACTTTTAAAATTCTTATTACTAGGCTATGTGTTCTAGATTTTAAGCTTACTAATGAAGTTTTATCATATTTGTTTTAAATCAACCGAAATTTTCAAAACAAAATGAACATGAATTTATCTTTTTTTTTAAAAGGAAAACTAGGATATAGTGTGTGCATGTGTTTCCCCTACCCCCAAACTTAATATACACATTGTCCCCAATGTGTGAGTGACATGGAAAGATCTAACCTAGGAGGTTAGATGGCTAGCATGGCTTGTCGCATGCCCCCAAACTTGAACTTGATGCACGCACTATGTTCCTGAAAAAGAAAAACAAATGTTATGCTGGAAAACAAGAAATATGGATACTAAATAGTTAAATAAACATAAATACTAACAAGAAAATAAAATACTATAATGAAAAGGATATGCTATGGGGTGCCTCCCATAAGCGCTAAGTTTTACGTCTTCAGCCAGACGGGTGGTGCTGTCGAGGAGGTACTGGGTGCGGGAGGTAGGCGATATAGGATGGCCTGTAGCATCGCCTCCTGTCGTGAAAACTGTGCCTCCAAACCATCTATCAGCTGATGGATCAGTCAAGTCGCCTCCCTGTCCTCTCGACGAATGTTGGAGAGCTCACAGTGGAAGGAGGACAGCTCCTCTAGAAGGTGCTGGTATTTTACGGAGCTCATGTCTGGCTGGTCCTCCTTCTAAATAGGGCTTTTGTGGGATTCTCGGTGTCTATAGGATCATCCGCCACGGGCTCAACAGTAGGATATGCACCCGGGGTCCTCGGGGCACATGGGACTGACTCAGGCTCCACTAGGCCCTCCCGAAGAAAGGGTGGTCGTTAACTGGTCTGTCAACAGAGGAGCCATTGATCCCCTTTATCTTGAAGATGTGGCTGAGTAGGAAAGGGAAAGGGAGTCCCCATGCATTAGCCGTGGTGGTCTAATGGCTATGTATATGGTCCCAAAACTTGTGTATTTGGCTTCATATGATGGATGGTATGGAGTACTAGTGACACTGATGAAAAGCGTATAGGGCTTGTATGAACTGGTCCCTTCTCTAAGTCTTGTGCCCCAAGGGGCACACATTACACTGGAGGATAGAGTCCACAAGCCATAGACGAAGAGGCAATTTCAATCGGGTCACTGCATTGTTGTACTGGTCCACGTACTGGCCCGCACACATATCCTCGATAATGTGGGGCAGGGGAAACAAGTCTACTGCTCCTCCATATTGTTGTTCTCCGGATGGGACTCATCACAGCAGTGGAGGGTAGTGGCTTTGTTAGCGGTGGTCAGCTCAATGAATCTGTCCTAGACTAAGAAGGATAGGATATCTGGTCGGGTACAGTTATAGGACAGGTTCTCGTAAAAGCTGACAACGAATCGTGTATAAGCTGTCGAGCAAACCAGCTTAAACAACCACTTGAGTCCCCGAGCCTTGAATTCTTAGACCGCCCATCGCATGGCGTCCAAGCTGTTGAAGTTCCTATCTCCATGGAATGTAGACTTGAACAATATTTCTCATTGTTCGAAACTAGGCCGGGTGGATTGGGAATGGCTGCTGGAGGCTCAGGAACTGGAAGCTATTGGTTTAGACATTATAGTGTAGTTTCTGGTGTAAATGCGCTCGATTGCAGGGGGTGAGGTGCGTTTGATATCTAGGGTCTAGTGCTCGATCACACTCATTCAGGTAATTGGTCGAATAGTTTCTGTGCGACAGAAGCTTGAAGCTGTGAAATGCACACAAACTCGATCCCAACTTCCTGTAAACATGACACAAAACAACTAACACACGAGGTGAATACATAATAGGATGAAAATATAAATAAAAAAACTATGTGTGATGGTGTGCAACTAATTAGAAACAAAAATGGGTTTTGCATACCGTGTTGACTTGGGAAAGTACAGGGGTGTGTAATGGGGGAAAGAGGAGGTTTGTGCTGGTGGCAGGATGGTTCACGGTGGTAGGGTGGTGATTGTGGTGGAGTGCCGGTGGTGAGAGGGTGGCTTTGAAGTAGATATTATGCAAGACTAGGGCGAGTACCCTAGACAGGGTGAGGGGTGTGCTAGAGTGTAAAGTGAGGAAAATAGGTTTTTGTGAGCTGAGTGTGATTAAAAACCCTCCTGTGCCTTCTCTGCGCCGAGTGCGCTCGAGTGCATGGTGAAGTGCGTTCGATCGCACTTGTGCACAGGTATGTGGTGGGGGGTGTTCGCGCTCTATGGAGCGTAGGGGAGGTGCGCTCGATCACACTATGTGGTGCGCTCGAGCGCAAGGCAGAATGTATAGAAAATTGAAACCTTACCAAGACTAAAATAAAGAGTTTAGAATACTACAACCATACTGTATTTTAGTGGCCTCAGTACCACTAACTTGATAGAGGCGCTTGAGCTATATGGTTATGAAAATGGGAATTGCTTAAGTGCTCTCTATAGTAACTTTAGTGCCACTCTCTTTGAATGGGGCACTTGAAGTCCCCTGCATGTGGCTCAAGTGCTCTTGACAACTACTTCATCTTCAATTTTGGTGCCTGGACAATAGAAGAGGGAAGAGTAATATTAGTAGGCTCAAGAGGTTAAACTGGAGGAATACACTTACTTGGATGCTTGGGTGCGGCCTTAAAGAGGTGCATAGATTTATTGATGTCCTGAGTAACATCATCATATTCTGGCTTGATCTCTAATTTTGTGACACTATGGGGGGTGGTCTCCAATGGATCATTGTGATGGACCTGAAAAACTTGCTCAACAACATCTTGCATCAAGCATATATTAGAACATTCTGTATTATCTTTGGGTGAATTTAATGTATCAAATATTTTAAATTCTATCTCATCACCATTTACCTTCATAGTGACAATACCCTTTTTCACACTAATATTTGTATCAGTAGTTATCATAAAGGGTCTTCCTAAGATTATGGGTAAAGGTAACGCCATTGGACATTCTTCCATATCTAATACAATAAAATCAGCAGGTAAAATAAATTTACCTACTTTCACCAAAACATCCTCAAGAATGCCTCTTGGTCGTTTTATGCTTTTGTCAGCCAGTTGCAAGGTGAAAGAAGTCAGTTGAAGCTCCCCCAAACCTAGTGCCTCAAATACACTATATGGCAGTAGATTGACACTCGCCCCTAGATCCAGTAGCGCTTGCTCAAATAGCTGATCACCTATCCTGCAAGGAATAATAAAACTACCCAGATCTTTTAGTTTTGGGAGTAGTTTTCTTAATATCACATAACTTACCTCTTCAGTCAAGGCTACTGTCTCATGCTCCTGAAACTTCCTTTTATTAGTGCAACAATCTTTTAAAAATTTAGCATATGCTGGGATTTATTTAATTGCATATAATAAAGGAATGTTAATCTCTACTTTTCTCAAAATTTCGAAAATGTCAATCAATTTAGTCTCTTTCTTTGGCGTTACTAACCTTTGAGGGAAGGGTGGTGCATTCACCTTCTCCATCTCACTTACCTTAGATGTGGATGCTTTGTCTGGAGATGTCTGTGCAGGCTTATCAATACCTATGATCTTATCACTTCTTAGAGTTGTCACAGCATTAAGTTGCTGATGTCCTCTTGGATTAGGTAGTGGTTAGGCTGGAAGCTCACCTTGCTTTCTGCTACTTAGTTCTTTGGCCAATTTCCCCATTTATACCTCTAGTCCTTGAATGGCTTATTCATGTTTTGCAGTGGTTTGTCTTATCTCAGTCCGAAATTGTCTTGTTTTTGTTATGAACTGTTCTTGTGAATTCATCAACTATTGGTGTTGGGATACCAACTGTTGTTGCTGAGTTGCTAGTTGCCTCACAAGACTCTCTAGGTCAATTTTCTTTGTTTTAGGAATTAAACAGGCTGCTGGTTGGGAGTTCCTTTGTTGCCCTTGACTGTTCTAATTGTTGCTCCAAGAGAAGTTAGGGTGATTTCACTATCCAGGGTTGTAAGTGCTTGCATATGGATTATTCTTTGGAGGATAGTTGTTTGGTCCCACATAATTTGCTTGCTCAGGTCTGCAGATGAATACAAGGGATATGTCTCAGTATTATGATCAAATTGAGAACATATAGCACATACCTGGAGTGGTGTAGCTGGTGGATTAGGTGATGCATTCTAAGCAGTCATGGATTTAACTAGCAGATCTAGTTTCCTCTCCACAGTAGCTATTTGGGTAAAGGATCCTCTATTTAGGTTCACCTCATACATACCTTTGCTCTTGGATCCATGTCTACCTCGAGAGGAGAATTGCTAGGTGTGTTCACTTAAGGTCTCGAATAGCTCCATGGCTTCTTCACTGCTTTTCTCCATCAGCACTCCTCCACAACCTGAATCCACAATACTTTTATTAGTATCACTTAAACCTTTATAGAAAGCTTGTACTAGTTCGTCTTGAGGTAGATTGTGATGTGGGCATTTGAGTAGCAGCTCGTTGAAATGTCCCCATGCTTCTAAGAATAGGTCTCCATCCTTTTGTTGGAAAGACGGAATCTCCTTCCTCATTTGCCTCATCTTTTGGGCTGGGAAAAACTTACATAGGAATTTGCCAGCTAACACCTCCCAAGTGTGGATAGAAATTACAAGCAATGAATTATACCACAGTTTAGCATTATCTCTTAAGGAAAAAGGGAAAAGAATTAACCTGATTCCTTCTTGGTCTAGGCCCCGATGTGTTGGAACTTGCAGAGATCGAAGAACTCTCGAAGGTGCAAGTGTGGATCCTCATTAGGTGTACCCTTAAAGTGAGTCAATGCACTGAGTATCTGTGGAGATATGTAGTAGTTGCCTTCCGCCTCTGGTTGATAAGCAATGCAAGAGGGCTAGTCAAAGTTCTGTGGGATGAAGGATTGTTTCATAGGTCTTTGCTCAGGTGGTTGTTGATTTTTGATCTGTTCTGCCATTGGTGCTTCTTCCTCGATTTATTCTTCTACCTTTTCAAAGTTGTCTTTAAGCCTTTGTTAGATGATCCGCTCAAGCTCTGTATCGAGGGGAAAGACAATTGGATGCTTGGATCGAAGCCCGTGCATGAATCAACAAAAAATTGCTTTAGTGCAGCAATTCACACTGCTGCTCGAGTAGCCTCTACCTCTTATGCACTCGATCACACAGAGGGTTGCGCTCGATCGCAAGTGGCCCAGAGGGTTCTGCTGTAGTCCCTGAAACAGAAAACGAAAAAGAAATAGATTAGGTTTTTGATGCAACAAAAATAAAGGTAAAAATAGAAACTGAAAATTTTGAGATTTTTGATAAAAATAAAACAGAATAAATAAATAAAAATAAAAATGACTAAACTAAACTAAAATAATTCTAGAAAGAAATTTAGCACAATCTCCGGCAACGGCGCCAAAAACTTGTTATGCATTTATCTACCTAAATTATTAAGCAAATAATCGAACTTGTTTCATTTGCAAAGGTTTAATTCACCCCTCACTAGTGCAAGAAGGTTTCCGACGAATTTCCTCTAAGACACAATGAAGCTCTATTGTTACTCTACACTTTGCACTCGTGAAGAATAACCCACAATAGATTCTATGAGTTTATGGATGAAAAACACATATGTTTGGAATTTTGCAAGATTTCTAAACATAAGAATATCGATTTTTTAAAGAATGAGAAGAAGAATAAGAAAGGAAATCTGAAATTTGTCTATGTTTTTAATCTATTAATTATGACAGTTATACACACTTTTCTATTGTTTAATTAGTGTGTCTTTTCATTAGAGACATCTTTTTTTCAGTAGGAAACTGATTTAAACTGAATACTAAGTGTTCCTTCTCAAATGACACTTCTATACACATTCAACTGTCATTCAATGTTCTAAAAATTCAAAATTTTCGAACATCCAGTCGACTAAGTCTTTCATTCAGTTGACTGAAAAAGTTTCAGAGAGTTCCAGGAAATTTTAACCTGCAATCCAGTCGATTGAATGACTCATTCATTCCATTCAATCAACTAAATCATTCACAACTTGAATTTTTCTTTTCTTTTCTTCATTCCTTTGATTTTCTAAAACATCTCAAACTTAAAATCCAAGTTTATTTTGAAAAAATATCAACAATCCCCCACCATTTTCAAAATATTTTGACTCGATAAAACTTCGAAAATCTGATCTTTTATCATCCATTGAAGTTGATGCCTAGATCAAGATGTCTTTTAGACTTGAATCTTCACTTAATGAAAACACGTCAAAGTTAAACAAAATATGTGGTAGTATAATACTTTAAACCACAAACCCTATTTGTTTAACCGAACATGTGTCACACATGATACTTCTCCTCATAGAATTTACTAGAAAATATGCCAACACGTTTACAGGCCTTGTTTCATGTATTTTATGTGATGAGTGCATTAGAGTCAAGCCTTTGAACTCAACAGAAGTGGCCACACTTCACACTCACTAGGTAAGCTTATCAAGTATGTTATATAGCTTAACATACAAAAGAAAACTTTTATAAGCCTTATTAAGTACTTAGAGTTCACCCTTCACTTTGTCACTACGGTTTCCAAATACCTTTTGCCTGGGATGGAATATTTGTTGTTGGTGTTTGTAATCACTACTGATGATGTACTTTATCTCATTGAACTTAAAACTTATGGTTAATAAGTGTTGAGTCAAGGTTCCATCCTGGGTGATTAATCGTATGGGCTTGATCCTCATCCCTTTTAAATGTTAATCATTTGCTAGCTAGAAACTTGGTTAATACCTATAATTTTTTTTATACTTGGCTAAATGGCCAGGATCATTCATTGTAGTGCATTGCGTACATAATATCAATCGCACTTACATGTAGAATCACCCTACTATAAGCGATATTTTTCATCACTTAAAACTACTGAACTTTGCTCACTTTTAATTCATTATCATGCTCAGTATTAACTTGGTATTTATAGCATTTTACAATACCCACTGTAGCATATACTCATATCACTAGTCCAAGTGGAATTATCATCCAAACTAGATTTTACCATAAGAAATTTCTTGAGATTCATATTTCATAAATTTTTACCACAAGAATACATTCGATTATAAGTCAAGTACTAACCAAAACATTCTAGAGGCCTTCTCAAGACTTATTTGAGAATTCACAACAAAAGATATTTCAACAAATATGCCAAAGTAAATTGAATAATCAACAATATAAACATAAATAATATTCTTTTATTAATTTTTTGTTCAAACATTCTCTCATTCACTTATATATTATCTCATACATTTAAGTACTAACAAAACTCCCTTAGACCTTATACATTCTTAAGCCACAAACTCTTGTTGCACTTTGCCCTTTTTCTTTAGCATTTGATAATCTTTATTGCAGTGTCTTGGATTTCCACAATGGAAGTAAGCACCCTTTGCCTTCTTGTTATTCTTGTAATAATTGTTTGAAGGATTCTTTATCTTGTGAGAATCTTGAGAGATTTCTTTCGAAGTCTCTTCTTCCTCTACCAGAATTAATATTGGAGAAGGCTTCTTCCTTTTCTTCTATCCGTAAATCCTCCTCAATTCAGAGATGACTGCCTAACTCCTCAAGAGTTAGGTATTCCTTTTAGTACTTCATATGACTCTTGAAATTTTTTCAAAGTGGAGGCAGTTTGTCTATAATGGTTATGACCATTTAGTCTCATCCATTTTCAGTTTATGTTGAAAGAACTGATCCAGTATAGTTTTCATTTTATTAAACTGATCCGTAATAGAACGAATATCAACAATTTTGCAAGCGTTAAATTTTGTAATAATAAATCGCTTACTTACAGTATCTTCCTTCATGTACCTTGCTTGCAGCAAATCCCATAACTCTTTTGCAGCCTTGACATTGTGGTAAGCATCAAACAAAGTGTTGGACATCGCATTCAGAATATGACCCTTGCATATATTGTCATCTTGATCCATTTCTACCTATCACAAGTCAAAGAAATCATCTCATTTTCTGTAGGTTTTGGCCTTGGTGTAGTGATGACATAATACACTCATAGGGACGTCAGAAGGAAGAACAGTTTCTTTCGCCAGTGACAAAAATCTCCTCCATCGAAATGCTCAAACTTGTTAAAGACCAGCGCTATATCTCTCAGGGAACTTAAAGAAGTAGTCATTTTGATTAAAAAAAATACGAAAGTTAAACCTTAAGATTCTTGGAGAAATTTTTGAGAGCTGTTTATCAAAATGAATAAGAGATCATAAAAGAAATAGCTTCAAGGCATGACTAGGTCGCTTTCCATAAGGTTTATTTCGCCCCTCATTAGTGCAAGAAGGTTTCCGATGAATTTCCTCTAAGATACAATGAAGCTCTATTGTTGCTCTGTACTTTGCACTCGTGAAGAATAACCCATAGCAGCTTTTATGACTTTATAGATGAAAATCACTTATGTTTCGAAATTTTCAGGATTTTTAAATATAAGAAGATCAGTTTTTTAGAGAATGAGAAGAAGAATAAGAAAGGAAATCTAAAATCTGTGTATGCTTGTAATCTATTAATCATCACAGTTAGACACTTTTATAGTGTTTAATTAGTGTGTATTTTCATAAGAGACACCTTATTTCAGTAGGAAACTTATTTAAACTAAATACTAAGTGTTCTTTCTCAAAAAACACTTCTATTCACATTCAACCATCATTCATTGTTCTGAACATCCAATCGATTAAAAAAAGTTCCAAAGAATTCCAAGAAATTTTAGCCTTCTATCCAGTCAACTGAATCATTCATTCAGTCAACTAAATCATTCACAACTTGAATTCACTTTTCTTTTCTTCTTTCCTTCGATTTTCTAAAACATCCCAAACTTAAAATCCAAGTTTATTTTGAAAAACATCACCAGGACAAACATAAATCCTTTGCTTATTTGAGTTCAACATTAGAATCAAGATACAATCAAGCAAGGAACTACGGTGAGGAAAAAAAGAGCTACTAAACATGGAAGAAAAATGAACTATTGTTACAGAGCCAGTGATGCTATCATTAGTAATAAAATTGCCATAAGGATCCTTCATCTTGAATTTAGAGAGTTTGGTTTTCTCTTTAATGAAAGTGTGGAAGAAACTGGTGTTATGGTCACAATCTTTTAGCCACTTCTATCAAGCTTGGTCTTGTAAAATCATAACTTCTCTCTGTAATAATATGTTAAGATGATCATTAACATTCGAGAAACTAATGAAATTTCCCTTAAACCAAAGTGCTTGATAGGCAACATTGGTTCTAACTACATCATCTTGTGCTTGGCTATGCCTTGATTCAACTCCTTCAACAGCTCCCAATTTCGTTTGCGAAGAAGCTATCCAAGGCCTTTCAAGTGAGTATGGAATTGCATCCAATTTTGACCAAAAAATGTTCTAAAATTTTCATGTTCAAGCCACATACGATGATATTTGAAAGGCCTTGGAGTAGAAACTATATTTTTACCATGCAATCAATAAAGAGTTATGATCATATTTGTATCTAGCAAGATGATGAACTGTAATGTGAGGGAAAAAAAAAAGCAAGCAATCATTGTTGACAAGAAATCTATCCAAAAAAATCCAAATACAAGCAATACCTTGTTAATTATTGCACCAAGTAAAGATGCTACCTTTGGAACTCGCATCATATAAACCTACCAGTAACAGATTTATTGGAATCTTCAATCTATCTCTTTATTATCTAGAATACCACCACCAACCATTCATAAAGATTCTCTATATCATTGAAATGTACTCCAACAAACCATGAAGTATAATAAGATTGAGACATTGAACAAAATTTTGACCAAATCTAGGCACACTCACTTATAGTACACTTGGCATAGACAATTCTAATGAGCATGAGGATTTAGTCAGAAACCCAATCATACCATATTGGGAAAAATCTCAAACCAACCCAATCTGGTCTAACTAGTTTTGGTTGGTCAGGATCAATGTTTAATTTTTTCCACTTAAAAATTAATTCAAACATATTACATAAAAAAATTATTTTACAAC
The DNA here is from genome assembly GCA_023935145.1 of Bretschneidera sinensis. Lineage (NCBI taxonomy): Eukaryota > Viridiplantae > Streptophyta > Magnoliopsida > Brassicales > Akaniaceae > Bretschneidera > Bretschneidera sinensis. Next base: position 76,616,481 of record CM043697.1, on the reverse strand, counting down.
AATTTATCATCCATAAGTTTCAAAATCAAATCCATGCAAGAAATTCATTAAATCTTATAAATACATCACTCAAAAAGTACCTTCAATCACTTAACACAAAGTATAAACAACCTTAATTTTATACAAAAGTAAATAAAAACTAGATTTTGGATGTGCTTAATGAATCAAATTCAATAAAGCTTTAACATTAATATAGCTTTCAAAAGTTTATATATATATATATATACAAACATATATATAGATTTATTTTATTTAATTATGTATATATTGTATTTATTTTTATGCTGACTTTGTGTGTGTGTGTGTGTGTGTGTGTGTATAATATTATATAATGATTGGAATTACATGTTTGGTTCGGGTTGAAAATTTTTGAACCTATGACCTAACCCAACCTAGGGGGTTCAATAATTTCTTAACCCAAACCCAACCCACTTTTCAAAAACCCAGTCTATCCTAACTCAATAAACCAATTTGGGTCAGGTTTGGTGGTTCCACCAACTTCCATGCTCACCCCTAGTAAAAATGCATCCTACAACAGAAGAATTAAAAAAGCACTTTGAAAGATAAAGCCTGAGCATGAATGCGAACAAGATCAACATTAATATTGGCATCCGGGAAGATCTAGATATGAGAGTTAAGGGGATTATCATGATGGTAATGTAGAAAACCTAACCTGCAAGCCAAAAATTAAATACAATCATCTGATTATTCTGGTTTCAATAAAACCAAAATGCTAGGCTCATAAAGTTTAACTAATTTGTTAAGATAATTAATTTTCTCTAGGTCTTGATAACCCTGAATGTTACATATCAAGATACTTAACAAAATGAAAAAGAAATAAGGGTGCCTTATGATCTCCCGAGAGACTTAGTGATCTGTTTAGAAGCTCATGATTTAGCCTCTTTTTTTCTTTGGAAAGTTAGAATGAAACTTTCAATCATCAGGAATACAATCTGTTATAAGAACTACAAGAATACAATAAGTTGAACTCGAACATGATACAGGTTGTGTATCAAGTTTCTGATGAGTTCAGAAATAAAGCTCTTGAATTGGGAGGGAGGAAGGGAATTTTAAGAAATAGAGTTAGAGAAAAAGGAATTCTTTTTATTTCTTTTCATGATTACAATTGTTGGTACAAGGTAGCATTTATAGAGTGTTTATACAAGAAGCTTAGCTAGTATAAGAGCCTATTTGGAGCTCAGTTAGTTACAAATTTAGTTATAACTACTTTAACTACCTCCAGTTGTACAACTAACACTCCAGCTATATAATTGATAGTTTAGCTACTTCTTTACATGTCTTAAGTCTTATGTTCTTCTTGTATTCTTCTCTTTCAGCTTACATATGAGTCAATCCACTTAGGTGCTTGCTTTGCCCGAGCACTTCTCTTTCTTGTTATCTCTTCTTCTCTTGCTTTGTTGTCCAATCCTCTGTATAGTTCCTTGCCTTCTAGTTCTTTTCTATTGTTGTCCTTCTCCCTTCTTGTATTGTTACTATCATTGCATACCCCATCGAGAACAACTGTTTCCTTAACATTAGAATTAGGCAAGATCCTTTGTATAGTGGTTAAGTCTTCCCAAGTAGTGTCTTTAAGTGCTAGACCATTCCACTGAACTAAGACATGTGGAGTGAGGGTGCCATTGATCTAGACATCCCTTATGCCTATGAAGGCTAGAGGAGAGTGGATTGGTTTGTTGTCATAGCTGGAAGGGAATAATGAAATAGTTGTTTGATTAAACTAGCAATAGAATGGTTTAAGGACAAAAATATGGAACACAAGGTGTATTTTTCTATCAAAAGGGGGTTGGAGTTTGTAAGTTATAGGACCAACCTTTTCCAGAATTGCAAATGGGCCATATTATCTTTTGTTGAGATGCTGGTTAAGTTTGAGGGGTACTGATTGTTGCCTATAAGGATTTAGTTTAAGTAAGACTAAGTCACCTACTTCAAAGAATCTGCCACTATTTTTTGTGTCTGCTAGTGTTTACATTCTAGCTTGTACTTGAGTCATAGAAGTTTTCAAGAATTTGAGTAACTCATCCTTGCTTCTAATTTCCTAATCAACAGCTTCTACATTAGATGAGTCAGGTAGAAAACTAACAATGACAGGTGGTGGTCTGCCATATAGGGCTTTAAAAGTTGTTATCTCGATGGTGCAATGGGAATGTAGGATTTGTGCCTAAGATGTTGGTTTATCTTATGTAAAGGGCTCTCAAATACTTTTCTAAACACTTGCTGAGGACTTCTATTAGGCCATCTATTTGAAGGTGGCATGATGAACTAAACTATAAAGCAATGTCACTGTATTTCAAAAAAATTTTCCAAAAATTGCTGAGTAAAATCTTCTCCCTATCTAAAACAATTGACTTAGGAATGCCATGTAGTTTGAAAACCATATCAATGAAGGTCTTAGCACCTATATGAGCTATGAATGAAGCAGGAAAAGAACCAAAATGACCATGCTTTATAAATTTATCTATCACCATCATTTTCACAGAATAACTATAAATGAGTGGGAGACCAGTAATGAAGTCCATAGATAAATCTATACTTGGGTAGAAACAGGGAAAGGTTGAAGGATTCCTAAAGGGGAAGAAATGGAGTACTTAGTTTTTTTAAAATTAAGACAATTTCTAACAAAAGTTTGGATCTCCTTTTTCATTCCTGTGGATGCTAGTGTGTCCTCCTACCAAGGAGATATGACAATCTTGTAATATTTGAAGTCTGAGAGGGGAAGTTGGATTAAGTAACAGTAGCTTACTTTCAAAAAATAGCAATCCGTTTCTGACTTGATAATCTTTATCAGTGTTACCCTTTTGGATATCCTTATAAATTAAGGTCAGTAGGGTATCTATTTGATTTTCTTAGTGCAATGTGTCTAGAATATCACAGATGGGATAGTAATGTAGCATTAGTTGCATAGGTGAAGAGGTGTCAGTGGTGGATAAGGGTTCTTTTGTAATGTCATATTCAGGGAGCTTGGATAAGGCATCTGTAACTACATTTTATTTTCTTGGTTTATACACTATAGTGTAGGAGTATCCCATCAATTTACTAAGATATAATTGTTACTCAGGTGTCTGGATGGTTTGAGTCATTAACCACTTCAAGACTTTACGATCAGTGTGGATTTTGAAGTGTCTTCCTAACAAGTACTGCTTCCACTTCCTGATAGCTTGTGTGATGGCATAGAGTTCCCTCACATAAGTAGATGTTGCTGCTAATCTGGGGCTAAGTTTCTTGCTATAGAATGCTAGAGGATGAAGATTTTGCATCATACCAATGCCAATGTTGGAGGCATCAGTTTCAGCAACAAAGCCTTCTTTAAAGTTTGGCATTGCCAAGATAGGCACTGTAGTCGTAGCATGCTTCAGTTTTTGAAAGGCTTTTTGAGTGTTTTCAGTCTAATAGAAGGATTATTTCTTAAGCAAGCTTATGAGAGGGCTTGCTATACTGGAATAAGACTTGACAAACCTCCTATAGTACCCAGTAAGATCAATAAATCCTCTGAGTTTTTTTTCAAATTTTGTGGTGTTGACCATTCTTACATAGTCAAAATTTTGTTAGAACTGGGCAGACCCCCTTAAATGAGACAAAATGTCCCAAGTAATCAATGATATTTTTACCAAAGCTTCACTTATTTATCTTGGAAAACATTTGGTTAGAAGACAAGCATTGTAATACTAAGCTAAGATGTTAAACATGGTCTTCAATCTTCAATACAGTTGTTATAGATCTAAATGTCATAAAAAAAATACAATTACAAATCTTCTCAAGTAAGGTCTGAAGATGGATTTCATAGTAGCTTGAAAGGTTGAGAGCACATTTGTGAGACCAAAGGGCATTACTAAGAATTCATAGTGTTCGTCATGAGTTCTAAAGGCTGTTTCCTCAATATCTTCAAGAAAAACTCTAATTTGGTGGTATCTAACTCTAAGATCAAGCTTAAAAAAACATTACTTCTCCATGTAAATCATCTAAGAGTTCATGAATAGTAAGTATTAGGAATCCATCCTTGATGGTAATGAAGTTTAGAGCTCTGTAATCAACACAGAAACACTATGAACCATCTTTCTTTTTCGCTAAGAGAACAAGTGAAGAGTAACAGTTGTGGCTAGGACTTATGATACCATATTGTAGCATATCCTTAACCATCTTCTCAATTTCTTATTTCTAAAAGTAAGGATATCTATAGGGCTTGACATTGACTGGTGGGGATCATTTTTGTAAATGGATGGAGTGATTAAAGTCTCTAATAGGTGGTAAGTCTTTTGGTTCATTGAAGACTAGTTGGTATTGCTGTAATAAAGGCTATTCTAATAAAGGGGGAATATCTTGATCAAGAGCAGAAAAAAGGACATGCTTAGGTGTCAACCATCTTTTTTATACTTTTCAAGGTGATCTGTTAGGGGTATAGTTGAGGCTCTCCCATCAAGTGAATATGAAGTCCTTGCCACAAGAACTGCATTGATTGTTCTCTGTAGTCGGTTGTCACAGGTCCCAACAATGCAAGCCACTGTATGCCCAGTACCGGGTCTACTCTTTCAATAGGTAAGATATAAACATCCCAAGAGAATAGCTGGTTTTGCAATTAGAGGGAGACATTTTGGCACCATTTGGAACAAGTAAGGGAATCTCAATTGCCCACCAATACCTTGAATGGTTTGAAGGGTAAAAGGGGCTACTATTTGGCAACACTTTCTTGGAAAAAATTACGAGTGCTCCCACTATCTATCAACACCTAGACCTTATGGTTATGACATTCTCCAGTAATCTTGATTGTGCTTGGTGTTGATTGGCCTGCTAGTGCATGGAGACTAATTTCAGACATCTGAATCAGGTGTTCATCTTTTTTAACTTGGCCCAATACTTCCTCAGGGGTATTAGTTTGAGTCTCTTCAGCCATCAAAAGTAAGAATTGGATTTTGCATTTATGGCCATATTAAAAATTTTCATCATAGTTGTAGCATAGACCTTTATCTCTTTTGATTTTTATATCTACAAGGGATAGTTTTTTTACTGGTACTGTAGTAGGTTTAAGCGGAAGGTTTGTTTTTGGTGTTTTTGTAGTAGGTGTACGAAGAAGGCCAAAACCTTGGAGGGGTCAAGGCCATTAAGGCTTCCAAAGTTTTCTCAGTTCTTGGAACCTATCTTCATGAAGCTTGGCTAAGGACATGGCCTTAAGCAAAGATGTATGTTGCAAGATTAGTAATTCTCTTCTCAATTCAGGTTTTAATCCTGAATGAAAAGACTTATGAGGAATAGTTCTTGATGGCCTGTGATCTTGGTAGATTAAGACTCAAACTAAGCTTGGTAGTCTGTAACAGAACCTGTTTGTTACAATTTACCTAGTGCACTATTGTGCCAATATCTATCTAAATTAATGAGCAAATAATTGAACGTTTTACTTGCAAGTGCACAAGGTCGAAATAGTAGCGTAGTGTGCAAGTGCGAGATCATTCCTATAGGGATTGGTAAATTTTAATTTAGAATTAATTTTCCAATATAAAACGAGAGAAATAATGAATGAGTTTGATTCGATAATGATAAAAGTGTAGGGACTTGATATCCACCACTAATCATGCTACCACAACAAAATAATATGCCAATGCTTTACTCACACTATAAATACCTAATGTTTGTCAACCTAAGGCATAGTGTATACTCCCTAAGCTATTGATCTCCCTAAGCAATGAGTTAGGCATTGTGTATTCTCTAACTCTTTTCTTTCTTAAGGGATTCATCATGGTGTATACTGAGTTGTTCCTTAAGAGAGTATAAGATCTGTGGAAATCGACAACCACATGAGACCTATGGCATGGTGTATACTCCCGATTTCCCATGTTGATTAACCCAAGAGCCTGGCGTGGGTTTCTTTTGTTACTATTGTTAAACCCAGGGCTCGGTCATCCAAATTGATTCAACTAACTAATGCATACCACATGCATATGTTGATAAGGTAAACACATATGAGGAATTTAAATAAAAACAGGTATTAATTAAGTTAAGAATCACAACATAAATATCACAAAGGCACCAATACTGAATTATTGAATAAACATAATTAGGGCTTCAATCAAGCCCTTACTAAGAGTTTAGTTACACATTGTTTTGATGTTAAACAACACCATAAATTAAAATAAAGGAAAGGAGAAACCTGAAAATATGATGGAGAAAAGTCGTTAATTCGTCTCCAAAATCTCCTCTGGCCTCCGGCATCCCCTTGTTTCTATGTTTACCAGCCTATTTATAAGGTTTAGGAAGCCCTAGAAACATCTAAAAACCCTAGAACTCGTAAAATAAAACCCTAAGTTTATTTCCAAAATAGGTTCTGCCGTTTTACTGTTTACTGCCATACGTGTGCGCTCGATCTCATATTGGTGCGCTCGATTGCAAGGTGCGCTCGAGCCTTCTTCTTGTGCGCACGAGTACTGATGCGCTCAATCGCTCTTCTTGTGCGCTCGATCGCACTTAGGTAGACACCAGTTTTTTTAGATTTGCTCTATGAGTTCCAAAAATGTTTCTTTTTCTCCAAGAACCTACAAAAACATAGAAAACACAGAAAGAAAATAAAATAGAATAAAATACACAAGCTAAGAGCTTAACAAATGTAAATTAAGGGGCTTAAATATGAATATTGAAGCACTTATCACACCCCCAAACTTATATATTGCTAGTCCCTTGGCAATACGAAACTAAAAACTAAATGAAAAATAAAGACGCAAAGATAAATCCATCATTTATGGTATCCAAAAATTTAAGTGTCTCACAAAACCATGATATTTATTCATGAACAAGCTTAAAATATAAACCCATCTTCGCAATGAATATGAGTTTTAAAATCTAATCACTTAGACAAGGCTGGTTAAGGCATCACAAGTCTGACTTAGTGTGTGGTGAACTAGCACATAAAAGATGAAGCTTCCAAATCACTCCAATATGTAGTGTTTTGGTGTCTCAAGATTCACCGAATTTCCTATCAGAATGAACAATAATGGCATAGTTTTATTTCCTTTTTTTTATTATGAGATTTTTGCCATATTTAGTTCCCTTAAGCTTTCTAATTGACCCATGTAGTGAGTGTTTAGCCAATGAATCCCAAACCAGATGGTTTTAGGGCATTAGGTGTAAAGTCATCCCTAAGGACTTACTAACTTGAGTAAAAAAGGCTACGAAACTAACTGGTCTTAATGCTGCCAAGCAAAATTCCCACCTTTTGACGTGAACACTCATTGCTTACTGAGGCAAGAGGTCTAGTTACTCAGTGGAAAGTTTATTTAATGATCATTAGGAAATTCCCACCTTTTGATGTGAACACTTACTGCTTACTGAGGCAAGAGATCCAGTTACTTAGTGGAAAGTTTATTTAATGATCATTAGGAGCATTTTATTTTCTCTTTTTGTGCAATAAATGTTTTTTTTTCTATTTTTCTATGCCAAAATGTTCATCTAACAAGTCATTCGGTTACAGTTAAGCCATGGAAACATACATATTAAAATTACATGTCATACCCCACACGTGTCAGTTTAGATCAAACTTGTGAATTCTTAAATGCCTTAAAGTAAGTAATTAAACTTTTAAAACTTCATTATTAGACCGTGCGTTCTAGATTTTAAGCTTACTGATGAAATCTTATCACAATATTCGTTAAGATCAACCAAAATTTTCAGAACAATATGAACATACATTTATCTTTTCAATAATAATAATAAAAAAAAAACTAGGACATAGTGTGTGTGAATGTGTCTCCCATGCCCCCAAACTTAAACTACACATTGTCCCCAATGCATGAATAACATGGAAAGATCTGACCTGGAAGTTGGAGAACTAGCTGGGCTGGCATGGCTCATAGCACACCCCCAAACTTGAACGGATGCACACATTGTCCCTCAAAAAGAAAAACTAACGTAATACTGGAAAACAAAATATACTAAAATTAAACAGTAAAAGAAATATGAAAAATAATAAAAATAAAAGGATAAGATGCGAGGTGCCTCCCATGAGCACTAAGTTTTACGTCTTCAGCCAGATGCTCTTATCCCTCCCAGAAAAGCATAAGTTGAATGCACCAACAACTGCTTCAATGCCAAATTTGGTGCTTGGATGCTTTGGAGAGGCCTCAAGGATGTGCACAGCTTCAATGATGTTATCAGTAACATCTACAGATTCTGGCTCAATATCTACTCTTGTGAAACCATGGGTGAGAGTGGACTCCAATAGATTAAGGTGATGGACCTGAAAAACTTCCTCAACAACACTTTGTATCATGCATACATTAAAACATTTCATATCATCTTGGGGTAATTTTAATGCATCAAATATTGTGAATTCAACTTTCTCACCATTTACCTTCATACTTACAATACCTTTTTTTACACAAATTTTTGTATCAGTAGTTCTCATAAAGGGTCTTCCTAAGATGATGGGCAAGGGCAATGGCATAGGAGATTCTTCCATATCTATTACAATAAAATCAGTAGGTAAAATAAGTGGACCTGCCTTTACCAAAATATCCTCAAGAATACCTCTTGGTCTTTTGATGCTTCTATCTGCCAATTGCAAGGTGATGGAAGTTGGTTGAAGCTCCCCCAAACTCAGTGTTTCAAATACAGTGTATGGCAGCAAGTTAACACCAACCCCTAGATTCAATAGTGCATGCTCAAAAATCTGGCCACTTATCATGCAAGGAATGGTAAAACTACTTTGATCTTTTAGCTTGGGTGGTAGTTTCCTTAACAATACCGCACTTACGTCTTCAATTAAAGCCACTATTTTATGCTCCTGAAACTTCTTTTTATTAGTGCAACAATCTTTCAAAAATTTAGCATAAGCAGGAATTTGTCGAATTGCATCTAATAAAAGAATGTTTATCTCTACTTTTCTTAAAATTTCAAAAATATCAAGCAATTTATCTTCTTTATTTGGCTTTACTAACCTTTGAGGGAAGGATGGTGCATTCACCTTCTGCATTTCATTTACCTTGGATATGGACATTTTAATTGGAGATGCTTGTGCAGGCTCATCGGTTCCTATAATCTTCCCATTTCTGAGAGTTGTCACGACATTCAGTTGCTGATGTCCTCTTGGATTAGGTAGTGGTTGGGCTAGAAGTTCACATAGCTTTCTTTCACTTAGCTCCTTAGCCAATTGCCCCACTTGGACTTCTAGTCTTTCAAGAGCTTGCTCATGCTTTGCATTGATTTGTCATTGCTTAGTCCAAAATTGTCTTTCCTCTGTCATGAACTGTTCTTGTGAAGTCATCAACTGTTGTTGTTGAGTTGCAAATTGACTCACAAGACTCTCTAAATTATTCTTTTCTGATTTCGAAACTGGTTGAACTGTTCGTTGGGAGTTCCTTTGCTGCCTTTAGAGGTTCAAGGCATTTTGATTATTGCTCCATGGGTGGTTCAGCCATCCAGGATTGTAGGAATTTGTATATGGGTTGTTCTTGGGAGGATAGTTGTTCGGTCCCACATAATTTGCTTGCTTTTGATCTGCAGATGAATACAAGGGACAAGTCTCAGTATTATGATCAAAATGATAACATATAGCACATACTTGGAGTTGTGTGGCTCGTGGACTAGGTGAGGCATTCTGAGTAGTCATGGCTTTTACAAGCATATCTAGCTTCCTCTCCACAGTAGCCATCTGATTTGAAGATCCATCACTTAAGGTCACCTCATACATACCCTTGCTTTTAACACCTTGTCTACCTTTGGATGAAAATTGCTTAGTGTGCTCGCTTAGGGTCTCAAAAAGCTCCATGGCTTCTTCACTGCTTTTCTCCATCAGCACACCTCCATAACCTAAATCCACAATACTTTTATTTAAATCACTCAAACCTTCAAAGAAAGCTTGTACCAGTTCATCTTGAGGTAGATTGTGATGTAGACATCTGAGTAGTAGCTCATTAAAGTGTACTCATGCCTCAAAGAATAGGTCTCCATCCTTTAGTTGGAAAGATTGAATCTCCTTCCTCATTTGTTTTGTCCTTTGTGCGAGGAAAAACTTCCTTAAGAACTTACTGGCCAACTCTTCCCAAGTGTGGATAGAAACTACAGGCAATGAATTGTACCATAATTTAGCATTATTTTTTAATGAAAAAGGGAAAAAAATTAACCTAATTCCCTCTTGATCTAGGCCTCAGATGTGCTGGAACTTATAGAGGTCAAAGAATTCCCAAAGGTGCAAGTGTGGGTCCTCAGCAGGTGTACCCCTAAAATGAGTCAAGGCACTGAGTATCTACGAGGATATGTAATAATTGCCTTTCGCCTCTGGTTGATAAACAATGCATGAGGGCTAGTCGAGGTTCCGTGGGATGAAGGATTGCTTTATGGGTCGATGCTCTGGTGGTGGTTGGTTGTCAAGCTATTCCGCCATTGGTGTTTCTCCCTTGAATTCTTCTTCTACCTCTTCAACATCGTCTCTTAGCCTTTGTCGAATGGTTCGCTCAAGCTCGATATCAAGGGGAAAGAATGTTGGATTCCTAGATCAAAGCCCTTGCATGAATCAATTGAAACATTTCAGTGCAACAGCTTCAGCACTATTGCTTGGGTAGTCTCTGCCTCGAGCGCTCTCGATCACATCAAGGAGTGCGCTCGATAGCGTGCCATAGCTTACTCTGTTGCAGTACCTGAAACAGAACAACAGAAAATGAAAAGAAGAAAAATTAGGTTTTTGATGAAACAAAATAAAACAGAACAAAAAAATAAAATAAAATAAAAACTAACAAAAATAATTCTAAGTAAAATTTAACCCAAACCTTGGCAATGGCGCCAAAAACTTGTTGTTAAAAAATCTACCTAAATTAATAAGAAAATATTTGAACAGTTTTACTTGCAAGTGCACAAGGTCAACAGTAGTATACTATGCAAATGCAAGATCATCTCCACAGGGATTGGTGAATTTTGCTTTAGAATCAGTTTCGCAAAATAAAAATGATAGAAATAAATATTGAGTTTGAATTAATAATGATAAAGGCGTAGGGACTTGATATCCACCACTAATCATGCTACCGCAACAAAACAATATGTTAATGCTTTACTCGTGCTATGAATACCAAATGTTTGTAAACCTAAGGGCTTGGTCCGCTCTTTAAGCTATTGATTTCCCTAAGCAATGAGTTAGGCATGGTGTTGATGAGAGTCATAGAATGCATCTTAATAGTACTTAATCGTTAGCATTTTAGGGTTGATCTAGGTTTTAATTTCACTTTTATACGTTAACAACTCTAAAGTTTCATTCTTGGATCATTGGTCTATTTCGGTGCACTTTTAGGTACATTAAGTTCAAAAGAGGAGGAAAAGTTATTGTTTCTTGAAGCACAAAGACTCAAAGCATACCGAAGTGAAGTCATGGTTGTGGAAGGACAAATGAAGAGAAATCAAGTCTTGAGTGTGTGCGCTGTGGCCTGAAAATATCCAAGCCTCAGCCTCCAGAACCAAGCCAAAAGAGCAAGAAATGAGCTTCAGTGAGAGCCGAAACCTGGACCAGGTAAGGCCACGACCTCCAGAAAGCGAAGAAACTAAAGACCAGGCAGAGCTACAGCACAAGGAAGTGAGAGCCGCGACGCACACGATCCCCTTCTTCGAGTTATAACCTAATTAGGACTTTAATGATTGTTTAAACCCTAAAACACCCTTGGACCTTTTGTATTATAAATAGATCACTTAGGGTTTGAGAAGAAAACATTCATTAAGGCTGGAAATTGAGGAGAGAGCTCGACATTACGGTGTTCAAGCATGAGCCCCATGGCCAACTAATCTCCAAGCAAGACAAAGGGATGAATTCCTCGGTGTAGTTGTTCTTATTTTCCATTATTGATTCGATTGTTGTTTGGATTTATTGTCAAAACATTGTTATGATTTACTCTTTGATTTAATTAGAAGATTTTCTTAATCCGGTGATTGCATACTTCTTCTCCAAATAAGTCTAGTCAAGCTCTTCTTATGTCAAGTTTTTTGGATGTGATTGAGTCCGGTAGATTTATCTTTTAGGTTTGTCCATTACTGCGATATTGTCATTGAGATATATTGTCGTTTCTTGATAAATCTATAGGATAGGTCATGTGTGCTTGAATCGAAAGTAAAGAGTATTTCATAGCAATTACATTAGGGTTTTCATATGCTTTGATTGAATATTTGCCGATTGCTTGTTTGGGATATGAAACTTGCAATCAAGATAAAAACAACTGAATCGAGAGTGGAATAAAAAAATGAACCTCAGGAGGATTCCTGGACCCTTGTTGTTTCCTTATTATATTCTTCATTATATTTACACAACTTTTTCCCATTATTTCATTATCAAAACTCATATTCTCTCATTTAGATTTTATCGTTTCATATTAAAGTTTACATCTTCTCTTGTAGTTCGCTTTTCCTTGTGGGATCGACACCTTAACTATACACAATAACCACGTATTAGTTTGAGTGTAATCAAATTTTGGCGCCATTGCTGGGGAAACGCGCTTAAAGTACAAGGAAGATTGTCAATGTTGAGACAAGACAGTAATATTGTTCTCTGCTCTTTGTTTTGATTTTCTATTTTTTATTTTTTTATTTTATTTTTTTCCCTCTAATCCCTTTGGTGTATGCTTAGACTGAGAGATAGGTAGATTCATTAAAAGACCTAAAATAGAGTTACCCTCTCTTTCCACGTCCGTTAGTGAAACCTCACCTAGATCAAACCATAATGCACACTCAAGTGAGAATTTAGAGGATTTTGTTAACATGGCCGAAAATCATAATGAAAATGTTGCTAGGACACTTAAAGACTACTTGCACCCTAGCCAAATGACCACACCATCTTGTATCATGTTCCCCCTTAATGTTCAACAACCTGAGTTCAAACCGGGCATGATCCAATTGCTACCAACCTTCCATGGGTTTGAGAATGAAAACCCCTATATCCATATTAGGGAATTTGAGGAAGTAGTAGCAACCTTTCAAGGTAGGGCTGATATGGTAGACACCGTCAAACTTAGGTTTTTCTCTTTTTCACTTAAGGAAAAGGCCAAGGTTTGGCTGTACTCGTTAACGCCTAGGTCCATCAGTAGTTGGGATGAGATGACCCGAGTTTTCTTCCACAAGCACTTCCCAACCCATAAGACCAACAACCTCAAGAGACAAATCTCAAACTTTGCACAAAAGGAGAGTGAAACCTTATATCAAGTTTGGGAATGTTTCAAGGACCTTTTGAATTCTTGTCCACACCATGGGTATGAGAGTTGGCGGGTAGTTAGCTATTTCTATGATGGATGTCTAAGTAGGGAGAAGCAATTCATAGAAATGATGTGCAATGGGGACTTTCTTCAAAAAGATCCTGACCAAGCCATAGATTTCCTAGATAACCTATCAAAAAAAGCCCACACTTGGACAAGACCAAATGCCATGGAAAGCACTAGGAGAAATCAACCCGCTGGGATTTATCAATTTAATGAAGAGGACAGCCTTAAAGCCCGTTTAAAGGTTCTAACTAAGAAAATTGAAGCCTTAAAAACCAAGGACGCTAGAGCCCCCGAACCGGTTGCTAGGGTAGAGTCTCACGGGCCTTGTTTCATGTGTAATGGGGTAGATCATCTACCTAGGGATTGTCCAACTTATTTTGAGATGAAAGAAGAGTGTAATGCTTTAGGTATACCCTTTGGGAAACCACACTCACCTTACTCTAACACCTACAATCCCAATTGGAAGAGTCACCCTAATTTTAGTTGGAGATCCGATATACAACCTCTTGCCCAACCTAGTACCCAATGGCAACCCGAAACAAACTCATTTAATGCACCTCAATAATCTTTACCTTTGGAAGATATGTTTAAATCATTTTTGCAGGTACATGCCAAGAGTATGGAAGAGCAAGGCAAGATAAATCAATGGTTGCTAGAGGAGCAACAAGTAATCAAAGAGGAACAAAAGGTGATAAAGAGTCAACTCACCAAGTTGACTAGTTTCTTGACGGTTCAAGAGCAAGGTCATTTTCCTTCACAGCCACAACTTAATCCAAGGGGACAGCATATGGCACAAACCTCTGAACCTGAAAATCAAAATATTTGAGAGGTTAATGCCGTAATCACCCACAGTAGTAAGAAAATTGATGGCCCCACTCTACCATCACACTTGATTCCTAAAACCGTGAGCAACAAGAATGAAGACCCCAAGGAACAAGAGGCCCATGATGATCATTCTCCACCGGTGCCTTTCCCTCAAGCACTCCTTAAACAACTTCAGCATGTTAAAATTAACCTCCCTCTTCTTCATATCATAAAACAGATTCCCAACTATGCTAAAGTCATTAAGGATCTATGCACACTCAAGAGGAGGCACAATGTGAAGAAGACAACATTCTTAACAAAGCAAGCAAGTGTAGTAATTGACAGCAAAACACCACCTAAATATAAAGATCCCTCTCATATCAACAAATTTGGGGCACTCTTGAGCGGGATGACCTACCCTGCCACACACAAAACATGGTTTCAAAGATTCGACATGGTTAGCCATGTGTGTTGGCTTTGAGCATTTAGTTTTTAATGCCTCTAGTTCCCTGGTGAGAAACTCGACCTTGGCCTTAAGGTTATACACTTCCCTAAGATGGTAAATTCCACCACCATTTGGGTGCCCTATAGGTCGTGACCTATTTGTGCTTTCAGTAGCACTAGGTCCAGTCCAACTGTGAGCCTTTTCAGTAAGCTCATTGAGGTACTCTATGGCCTCATCAGGATCTTTCTCTAAAAACTAACCATTACACATCATCTCTACAAATTGGCACTCTCTATATGTAAGTACCTCATAAAAATAGCTCACTAAGCGCCAACTTTCATACCCGCGGTGAGGGTATATACTCAATAACTCTTTAAATCTCTCCCAAGACTGATACAAAGTCTCACTGTCCTTTTGTGCAAAGTTGAAAATTTGTCTTTTTAAAGCATTGGTCTTATGTTGGGGAAAGTATTTATTAAAAAAAATCTGAGTCATCTCAGTCCACAACCCAATAGTTCGTTGTCTAAGTGAGTATAGCCAACTCTTAGCTCTATCCTTCAAAGTGAAAGGAAAGAACTTAAGCCTCACAATGTCATCGGTTTCGTCTTGACTATGAAAAGTCGCGACTACTTCCTCAAACTCTCTAATGTTCCCATATGGGTTTTCATTATCCAAGCCATTAAATGTAAGGGGTAAATGTATCATCCCTGTTTTAAACTCTAATGGGTGAGTATTGGCTAGAAATATGATGCATGATGGTGTGGATGTGCGTGTAGGGTTGAGGTAATCCTGAAGGGTCATAGGGAGTTGATATTCATGTTCACTCATTTCTTCGGGACTAGATGGACTGTCAAATAAAGGATTTAGAAATGAATTGAATTCTGACTCTAGCACAGGCCTACAAGCATCTCTATGTCTTTACATTCAAGGTAACAAAATAATGAAAAAAATTACTATAAAAAGAAAGAATAAGATAAAATAAAAAATAATTAATGCAGCAATCTAAAAGAGGGAACGAAGTTACCGCCTTTACAAACTGCTGAAAAGAAAAACTATTTACAGTTCTTCTACCGTCATGTCAAAAGTTGACAATCTTCTTTGTACTTAAGTGTGTTTCCCCGGCAACGGCACCAAAATTTGATTACGCCCAAAGTATAACGTGGTTATTTGTAGTACAGCTTTGGGGTGTCGATTCCACAAGGAAACAAGTTAATTACAAAAGAAGGTGTAAACTTGAACATAAACGATAAAAGATTGATTGAAAGAATCTAAATTGTTGATTTTATGAAAATTGTGTGAATGATTGAATAATATAATAAAGAAACGACAAGGTTCCAGAAATCCTCCCCAGGTTTGTTGCTCTAATCCTAACTTGATTCAGTTGTTTTTATCTTGATTGCAAATTTCACATCCCAAACAGGCAATCGACAAATATTCAATTAAAGTGCATTTATAAACCCTAATGTAATTGCTATGATTTATTCTTTACTTTCAAGTGCACATGACCTAACTTATAAATTATCAAGAGATGACGATATATCTAAATGACAATACCACAGCAATGGACAAATCTATAAAAGAGATATACCGGACTCAATCACACCTAAACGGGTACACATAAGAAAAGCATGACTGAACTTATATGGAAAAGAAGCATGCAATCACCGGAGTAATAATAAATCTACTAATTAAATTAAGAATAAAACATAACAATATTTAATGAAAATAATACCAAACTACAACTGAATCAAATAAAGGAAAATAAGAACAACCACACCTAGAGATTCATCCCTTCGCCTTGTTTGGAGACTAGCCGGCCATGGAGCTCATGCTTCTTTGAGTTGCCTCCGGCCTCTCAACGATCATCTCCTCCTTGGTACCGAAAGCTTCGACGATTCTTCAGCTTGCCCTCAAAAAGTATACTTCGGATTCGTCCTAAAGGCCCTCTGGATTGCTCCTAAAGGCCCTCTGAATTCACTCTCTGATGATTTCAGATTGATCCTCAAAGCTAAAGTGGAGTGGGTCTTATATAGGCAAATACCAAGAGTGCAATGTGTTTCCAATCTGATGTGGGATGTGGGATATAGAAATGTGTTTTCCAACCAATGTGGGATGTGGGATTTAAGCCCAAAATCACGCTGAAATCCTGCACAGCCCGCACAGCCTGACCTTTGTCTACTTAAACTACCATAACTTTCTCTAGAAAAATCCTTTTAACGAATGATAAAATTCTCCAGAAAATAGACTTCTGGATCTTTCTAAACATATATGGCTCATCTCCTGGTTCTTCTTGTATCAATACAGTTTAATTTTAAAAGATTATTGATCTGTACGGGCAATTCTCGTAATTTAGTGAAACTCATTTTTAATGCGGGCAGCAGCTGTTGCACTTTTAAGCCCTCCATCTTGTCCTTCCGGAAGTATTCCTTCACTCCAGTATGCCTTGAGTCTTTGTGCTTCAAGCAATGATAACTTTTCCTCCTCTTTTGAGCTTAAAGTACCTGAAAATACACCGAAGTAGATCAATGATCCAAGAATTATACTTTAGAGTTGTTAACGTATAAAAGTGCAATTAAAACCTAGATCAACCCTAAAATGCTAACAATTAAGTACTGTTAAGATGCATTTTATGACTCTCATCACAACCCCCAACTAGCTTATTGCTAGTCCCTAGCAATTCAAGCAAAAATAAGAGATGAATTCTATGGTAGGAGTTAAAAACAAAGTAAAGCAATGCTAGCATTGAACCAAGAGTAATTCACTTTTTGTCTAAAAAATTGCACATAACATACGGCACATAGAATCATTAAATTTCACCTAAGTCCAAAAGTAATCCAAACATCAATCTTAAAATCGTTATTGACTCTTAACATCCATCTTACCACAAAACCATTAATCCAAACACCCGGATGATTTTATGCATAACATTCATGAATACAAGTCTTAGCCTCTAAAAACATAATAAATTGCGTGACATCAATCACAAAAACAAGCTCCATAGTCTCACTTTTCAAATCACTCTCCACTATTGTAGAAAAATCACACTACATTGGATCAAAAGGTCTTTAATAAGCTTGTAACGTTAGGCTAAGGTAAAGGTTAAGAAAGAATGGGAAAGATTCAACAAGTAGAAGAACTTAATCTCTTAGTTTTAAACACAACTCTTTAAGCACTGGATAACCTTACTTCAACACCCAACTCTTTCAACCATTTTTCGAGTATTTCTTTCAACAAATCACCATTTTTTTTCTTTTCTTTCTTTCTTCTTTCTTTGCCATAATTCTTTTTTTTATTTTTGGCACATAATCATTTACCTTCTTTTTCATTTTTTTTCTTTTCTTTTCCACAACCCCCAACTTATCTCCTTTAATGTATTTGGGCTATGGTAGTAATTTTTTTTTTTTTCATACTTTCATCCTTATTCCTCTTGAGTGCTTCTCAACAAATGTGTATAACTAAGTTCTTTTAAAAGAAATGTAAGGATAAAATTTTTTTAGGCTCATAAAGATAAGTAAATGGTTTACCAAACGAAAAAAGACTCAATTTTTCTTTTCAAAAAAAAGACTCAAATGGGTGACTAGTGATAAATATAGCAATGGTAAGTTTAGAAGGCTCAAACGGTTCAAAAATGGCCTATATCATATCCTAAGTAGTGTGCAACCTAGGAATTTGCCTCAAGTGATTATCAAGTAAGTTCTAGAGCTTGTCAAGACCGCAAAAGTATTCATAAAACAATCACACACAAAATTTCTCTAAATGTTTAAGATTAATCATACAATCTTACCACAAACTAGAGTCTCAAATCAAATGAAGATTGATATTTAAATTAATTTCAAACTGAAACAAAATTTAACTCCTAAATACTATCTGCTATCTCAATTAAGTTTATATCATTGACATTGGAATTAACTCCAAGGCAACCACAAAGCATGCTTAAAACAAAAAGAAAGGGAAAATGACACCAAACAGTTCAATGGAAAAAGAAAAATGTATGAAAATAAAGAATATTGAAACAAAGAGATGCGTTTCCTCCACCTCCAACTTAAAAATTACGTTGATCTCAATGTAAAAGAAAGAGTAAAGGAAACTCCCCTTGTAGCCAAAGGTGCACAGAAACTGAAAATTGTGCTCCACCATTTTAACTGCTTCGCATTTTTGTCCCTGAAAAAGAAATACGAAAGTAAAACTGGAAAACAACAAGAAAAAGGGAAATATAAAAAAACAATAAAATTAAAAGGATACGTTGTGGGTTGCCTCCCATAAGTGCTAAGTTTTACGTCTTCAGCCAGACACTCTTATTCCTTCCTTGAAAAACATAGGTTGAATGCATCCGCCACTGCTTCATTGCCAAATTTGGTGCTTCTATGCTTTTGGGGGGCCTCAAGGATGTCATCAGTAACATCCATAAATTCTGGCTCGATGTATGCTTTGGTGAAGCCATAGATGAGGGTGGACTCAAATGGATTAAGGTGCTGGACCTTTTCTATGAATGATTCAATCATGTATGCTTGTGCTTAATGGCTTTCATCCACATCCTCTGATTTTTCCGTTGTTGGGATGTGTAATGACTTACCCCTCAGTGTCTCAATGGCATTCATCTCCTTCAAATTATTTTGTGCTAGGTGCTGACCATGGGGTGTGGACTGAGCTTGAGAAGGGAACTTACCTCACTCAGTCACACTCAAGTAGCTCATCAACTTGGACACTTGGCTTTTTATCTCCTTATGTTCTTCAACAACCTGCGTAATCAAAGTTTCAAGTCTTTGATTAGTCTTACCTTGTGCCTCAATAAAAGCATGCAAAGTATCTTCTAAAGGACTCCTAGAAGATGAAGGTGTATGATATGGTGTAGAATATGAGCTAGGGGGTTGTGCAAGCTGCTGATTTTCAGATTTCCAACTGAAGGTGGGGTTATCGCGCCATCCCAGATTATAGGTATTAGAGAAGGGTGTAAAAGGCTTCATGTACATGCCTAAGGCATTACATTGTTCCTCATACATCCCTCTCATATCAACAAATGTGGGGCACTCTTGAGCGGGATAACCTACCCCGCCACATACAAAACATGGTTTCAAAGATTCGGCATTGTTAGCCATGTGTGTTGGCCTTGAGTATTTAGTTTTTAATGCCTCTAGTTCCCTGGTGAGCATCTCGACCTTGGCCTTAAGGTTATCCTCTTCCCTAAGATGGTAAATTCCACCACCATTTGGGTGCCCTATAGGTCGTGACCTATTTGTGCTTTCAGTAGCACTAGGTCCAGTCCAAATGTGAGCTTTTTCAGCAAGCTCATTGAGGTACTCTATGGCCTCATCAGGATCTTTCTCTAAGAACTCACCATTACACATCATCTCTACAAATTGGCGCTCTATATGTAAGTCCCTCATAAAAATAGCTCACTATGTACCAACTCTCATACCCATGGTGAGGGCACATACTCAATAACTCTTTAAATCTCTCCTAAGACTGATACAAAGTCTCGCTGTCCTTTTGTGCAAAGGTGGAGATTTGACTTTTTAAAGCATTGGTCTTATGTTGGGGAAAGTATTTATTAAAAAAAATCCGAGTCATCTCAGTCCACGACCCAATAGATCGTGGTCTAAGTGAGTATAGCTAAATCTTAGCTATATCCTTCAAAGTGAAAGGAAAGAACTTAAGCCTCACAATGTCATCGGTTTCGTCTTGACTATGAAAAGTCGCGACTACTTCCTCAAACTCTCTAATGTGCCCATATGGGTTTTCATTATCCAAGCCATTAAATGTAGGGGGTAAATGTATCATCCCTGTTTTAAACTCTAATGGGTGAGTATTGGCTAGAAATATGATGCATGATGGTGTGGCTGTGCGTGTAGGGTTGAGGTAATCCTGAAGGGTCCTAGGGGGTTGATATTCATGTTCACTCATTTCTTCGGGACTAGATGGACTGTCAATTAAAGGATTTAGAAATGAATTGAATTATGACTCTAGCATAGGCCTACAAGCATCTCTATGTCTTTACATTCAAGGTAACAAAATAATGAAAAAAATTACTATAAAAAGAAAGAATAAGATAAAATAAAATAAAATTAATGCAGCAATCTAAAAGAGGGAACGAAGTTACCGCCTTTACAAACTGCTGAAAAGAAAAACTATTTACAGTTCTTCTACCGTCATGTCAAAAGTTGACAATCTTCTTTGTACTTAAGTGCGTTTCCCCGGCAACGGCGCCAAAATTTGATTACGCCCAAAGTATAACGTGGTTATTTGTAGTACAGCTTTGGGGTGTCGATTCCACAGGGAAACAAGTTAATTACAAAAGAAGGTGTAAACTTGAACACAAATGATAAAAGATTGATTGAAAGAATCTGAATTGTTGATTTTATGAAAATTGTGTGAATGATTGAATAATATAATAAAGAAACGACAAGGTTCCAGAAATCCTCCCCAGGTTCGTTGCTCTAATCCTAACTTGATTCAGTTGTTTTTATCTCGATTGCAAATTTCACATCCCAAACAGGCAATCGGCAAATATTCAATTAAAGTGCATTTATAAACCCTAATGTAATTACTATGATTTATTCTTTACTTTCAAGCGCACATGACCTAACTTATAAATTATCAAGAGATGACGATATATCTAAACGACAATACCGCAGCAACGGACAAATCTATAAAAGAGATATACCGGACTCAATCACACCTAAACAGATACACATAAGAAAAGCATGACTGAACTTATATGGAAAAGAAGCATGAAATCACCGAAGTAATAATAAATCTACTAATTAAATTAAGAATAAAACATAACAATACTTAATGAAAATAATACCAAACTACAACTGAATCAAATAAAGGAAAATAAGAACAACTACACCTAGGGATTCATCCATTCGCCTTGTTTGGAGACTAGCCGGCTATGGAGCTAATGCTTCTTTGAGTTGCCTCCGGCCTCTCAACGATCATCTCCTCCTTGGTACCGAAAGCTTCGGTGATTCTTCAGCTTGCCCTCAAAAATTATACTTCAGATTCATCCTAAAGGCCCTCTGGATTGCTCCTAAAGGCCCTCTAGATTCACTCTCTAATGATTTCAGATGAGCTCTGATTGATCCTTAAAGCTAAAGTGGAGTGGGTCTTATATAGGCAAATACCAAGAGTGCAATGTGTTTCCAATCCGATGTGGGATGTGGGATATAGAAATGTGTTTTCCAACCAATGTGGGATGTGGGATTTAAGCCCAAAATCACGCTGAAATCCCGCACAGCCTGACCTTTGTCTACTTAAACTACCATAACTTTCTCTAGAAAAATACTTTTAACGAACCATAAAATTCTCCAGAAAATAGACTTCCAGATCTTTCTAAACAGATATGGCTCATCTTCTGGTTCTTCTTGTATCAATACAGTTTAATTTTAAAAGATGATTGATCTGTATGGGCAATTCTCGCAATTTAGTGAAACTCATTTTTAATGCGGGCAGCAGCTGTTGCTCTTTTAAGCCCTCCATCTTGTCCTTCCGGAAGTATTCCTTCACTCCAGTATGCCTTGAGTCTTTGTGCTTCAAGCAATGATAACTTTTCCTCCTCTTTTGAGCTTAAAGTACCTGAAAATGCACCAAAGTAGATCAATGATCCAAGAATGATACTTTAGAGTTGTTAACGCATAAAAGTGCAATTAAAACCTAGATCAACCCTAAAATGCTAAAAATTAAGTACTGTTAAGATGCATTTTATGACTCTCATCACAACCCCCAACTAGCTTATTGCTAGTCCCTAGCAATTCAAGCAAAAATAAGAGATGAATTCTATGGTAGGAATTAAAAACAAAGTAAAGCAATGCTAGCGTTGAACCAAGAGTAATTCACTTTTTGTCTAAAAAATTGCACATAACATACGGCACATAGAATCATTAAATTTCACCTAAGTCCAAAAGTAATCCAAACATCAATCTTAAAATCGTTATTGACTCTTAACATCCATCTTACCACAAAACCATTAATCCAAACACCCGGATGATTTTATGCATAACATTCATGAATACAAGTCTTGGCCTCTAAAAACATAATAAATTGCATGACATCAATCACAAAAACAAGCTCCATAGGCTCACTTTTCAAATCACTCTCCACTATTGTAGAAAAATCACACTACATTGGATCAAAAGGTCTTTAATAAGCTTGTAACATTAGGCTAAGGTAAAGGTTCAGAAAGAATGGGAAAGATTCAACAAGTAGAAGAACTTAATCTCTTAGTTTTAAACACAACTCTTTAAGCACTGGATAACCTTACTTCAACACCCAACTCTTTCAACCATTTTTCGAGTTTTTCTTTCAACAAATCACCATTTTTTTTTTCTTTCTTTCTTCTTTCTTTGCCATAATTCTTTTTTTTATTTTTGGCACATAATCATTTACCTTCTTTTTCATTTTTTTTTCTTTTCTTTTCCACAACCCCCAACTTATCTCCTTTAATGTATTTGGGCTATGGTAGTAATTTTTTTTTTCATACTTTCATTCTTACTCCTCTTGAGTGCTTCTCAACAAATGTGTATAACTAAGTTCTTTTAAAAGAAATGTAAGGATAAAATATTTTTAGGCTCATAAAGATAATTAAATGGTTTACCAAAAGAAAAAAGACTCAATTTTTCTTTTCAAAAAAAAGACTCAAATGGGTGACTAGTGATAAATATAGCAATGGTAAGTTTAGAAGGCTCAAACGGTTCAAAAATGGCCTATATCATATCCTAAGTAGTGTGCATCCTAAGAATTCACCTTAAGTGATTATCAAGTAAGTTCTAGAGCTTGTCAAGACCGCAAAAGTATTCATAAAACAATCACACACAAAATTTCTCTAAATGTTTAAGATTAATCATACAATCTTACCACAAACTAGAGTCTCAAATCAAATGAAGATTGATATTTAAATTAATTTCAAACTGAAACAAAATTTAACTCTTTCTAAATACTATCTGCTATCTCAATTAAGTTTATATCATTGACATGTGAATTAACTCCAAGGCAACCACAAAGCATGCTTAAAACCAAAAGAAAGGGAAAATGACACCAAGTAGTTCAATGGAAAAAGAAAAATGTATGAAAATAAAGAATATTGAAACAAAGAGATGTGTTTCCTCCACCTCCAACTTAAAAATTGCATTGATCTCAATGTAAAAGAAAGAGTAAAGGAAACTCCCCTTGTAGCCAAAGGTGCACAGAAACTGAAAATTGTGCTCCACCATTTTAACTGCTTCGTATTTTTGTCCCTGAAAAAGAAATACGAAAGTAAAACTGGAAAACAACAAGAAAAAGAGAAATATAAAAAAACAATAAAATTAAAAGGATACGTTGTGGGTTGCCTCCCATAAGTGCTAAGTTTTACGTCTTCAGCCAGACACTCTTATTCCTTCCTTGAAAAACATAAGTTGAATGCATCCGCCACTGCTTCATTGTCAAATTTGGTGCTTCTATGCTTTTGGGGGGCCTCAAGGATGTCATCAGTAACATCCATAAATTCTGGCTCGATGTATGCTTTGGTGAAGCCATGGATGAGGGTGGACTCAAATGGATTAAGGTGCTGGACCTTTTCCATGAATGAGTCAATCATGTATGCTTGTGCTTAATGGCTTTCATCCACATCCTCTGATTTTTCCGTTGTTGGGATGTGTAATGACTTACCCCTCAGTGTCTCAATGGCATTCACCTCCTTCAAATTATTTTGTGCTAGGTGCTGACCATGGGGTGTGGACTGAGCTTGAGAAGGGAACTTACCTCACTCAGTCACACTCAAGTAGCTCATCAACTTGGACACTTGGCTCTTTATCTCCTTATTTTCTTCAACAACCTGCGTAATCAAAGATTCAAGTATTTGATTAGTCTTACCCTGTGCCTCAATAAAAGCATGCAAAGTGTCTTCTAAAGGACTCCTAGAAGATGAAGGTGCATGATATGGTGTAGAATATGAGCTATGGGGTTGTGCAAGCTGCTGATTTTCAGATTTCCAACTGAAGGTGGGGTTATCGCGCCATCCCAGATTATAGGTATTAGAGAAGGGTGTAAAAGGCTTCATGTACATGCCTAAGGCATTACATTGTTCCTCATGCATCTCTCTCATATCAACAAATGTGGGGCACTCTTGAGCGGGATAACCTACCCCACCACACACAAAACATGGTTTCAAAGATTCGGCATTGTTAGCCATGTGTGTTGGCTTTGAGCATTTAGTTTTTAATGCCTCTAGTTCCCTGGTGAGCATATCGACCTTGGCCTTAAGGTTATCCTCTTCCCTAAGATGGTAAATTCCACCACCATTTGGGTGCCCTATAGGTCGTGACCTATTTGTGCTTTCAGTAGCACTAGGTCCGGTCCAAATGTGAGCTTTTTCAGCAAGCTCATTGAGGTACTCTATGGCCTCATCAGGATCTTTCTCTAAAAACTCACCATTACACATCATCTCTACAAATTGGCGCTCTCTATATGTAAGTCTCTCATAAAAATAGCTCACTAAGCACCAACTCTCGTACCCATGGTGAGGGCACATACTCAATAACTCTTTAAATCTCTCCTAAGACTGATACAAAGTCTCGCTGTCCTTTTGTGCAAAGGTGGAGATTTGACTTTTTAAAGCATTGGTCTTATGTTGGGGAAAGTATTTATTAAAAAAAATCCGAGTCATCTCAGTCCACGACCCAATAGATCGTGGTCTAAGTGAGTATAGCCAAATCTTAGCTCTATCCTTTAAAGTGAAAGGAAAGAACTTAAGCCTCACAATGTCATCAGTTTCATCTTGACTATGAAAAGTCGCGACTATTTCCTCAAACTCTCTAATGTGCCCATATGAGTTTTCATTATCCAAGCCATGAAATGTTGGGAGTAAATGTATCATCCCTGTTTTAAACTCTAATGGATGAGTATTGGCTGGAAATATGATGCATGATGGTGTGGCTATGCGTGTAGGTTTGAGGTAATCCTAAAGGGTCCTAGGGGGTTGATATTCATGTTCACTTATTTCTTCGGGACTAGATGGACTGTCAAATAAAGGATTTAGAAATGAATTGAATTCTGACTCTAGCACTGGCCTACAAGCATCTCTATGTCTTTGCATTCAAGGTAACAAAATAATGAAAAAATTACTATAAAAAGAAAGAATAAAATAAAATTAATGCAGCAATCTAAAAGAGGGAACGAAGTTACCGCCTTTACAAACTACTGAAAATAAAAACTATTTACAGTTCTTCTACTGTCATGTCAAAAGTTGACAATCTTCTTTGTACTTAAGTGCGTTTCCCCGGCAACGGCGCCAAAATTTGATTACGCCCAAAGTATAACACAGTTATTTGTAGTACATCTTTGGGGTGTCGATTCCATAGGTAAACAAGTTTATTACAAAAGAAAGTGTAAACTTGAACACATACAATAAAAGATTGATTGAAAGAATCTGAATTGTTGATTTTATGAAAATTGTGTGAATGATTGAATAATATAATTAAAAAATGAAAAGGTTCCGGAAATCCTCCCTAGGTTCGTTGCTCTAATCCTAACTTGATTCAGTTGTTTTTATCTCGATTGCAAGTTTCACATCCCAAACAGGCAATCGGCAAATATTCAATTAAAGTGCATTTATAAACCCTAATGTAATTGCTATGAATTATTCTTTACTTTCAAGCACACATGACCTAACTTATAAATTATCAAGAGACGACGATATATCTAAATGACAATATCGCAGCAATGGAAAAATCTTTAAAAGAGATCTACCGGACTCAATCACACCTAAACATGTACACATAAGAAAAGCATTACTGAACTTATATAGAAAAGAAGTATGCAATTACCGGAGTAATAATAAATCTACTAATTAAATTAAGAATAAAACATAACAATATTTAATGAAAATAACACCAAACTACAACTGAATCAGATAAAGGAAAATAAGAACAACTACACATAGGGATTCATCCCTTCGCCCGCACAGCCCAAAATCACGCTGAAATCCCGCACAGCCCGCACAGCCTGACCTTTGTCTACTTAAACTTCCATAACTTTTTCTAGAAAAATCTTTTTTATAAACTGTAAAATACTCCAGAAAATAGACTTCCGGATCTTTCAAATAATATATGGCTCATCTCTTGTTTCTTCTTGTATCAATACAGTTTAATTTTCAAAGATGATTGATCTGTATGGGTAATTCTCGCAATTTAGTGAAACTCATTTCAAATGCGGGCAGCAGCTGTTGCTCTTTTAAGCCCTCTATCTTGTCCTTCCAGAAGTATTCCTTCACTCCGGTATGCTTTGAGTCTTTATGCTTCAAGCAATGATAACTTTTCCTCCTCTTTTGAGCTTAAAGTACCTGAAAATGCACCGAAGTAGATCAATGATCCAAGAATGATACCTTAGAGTTGTTAACATATAAAAGTGCAATTAAAACCTAGATCAACCCTAAAATGCTAAAAATTAAGTACTGTTAAGATGCATTTTATGACTCCCATCAATAAATCACAGAGATTTATTAAGAAATCATGGCAACCATACTTTGAGGAGTTGCTTGAGGGAAGTCACATGGATGAGGGAATCAAATACTCTACTACTGATAGTAAATGGGCAACACCAAGAACACTTGAGCCACATATGGTAGACTTTAAGTATTCCTTGCTAAAAGACTAGCACTGAGGCCACTGAGTATGGAGCCTTATCTTCAGCACCACAATGAGGCCAGTAGTTAGAATGGTGCAGTGTCTGGCTGAAGATGTAAAACTTAGCGCTCATGGAAGGCACCCCACAGTATATCCTTTTATTTTTATTGTTTTTCATATTTCTTTTTCTTGTTTATTATTTATATTTTTTTGTTTTCTAGTATTACTTTCATATTTCTTTTTCAGGGACAAATATGCACAGCAGTTCAAATGGTGGTGCATAATTTTTCAGATTCTGTGCATTTTTTGTTACAAAGGGAGTTTCTTTTACTTTTTCTTTCACATTGAGGTCAATGCAATTTTTAAGTTAGGGGTGGAGGAAACGTATTTCTTTTTTTTTTTTCCCATTGAACTGCTTGGTGTCACTTTCCCTTTTTGTTTGTTCTTAGCATGTTTTGTGTTAGCCTTAGAGTTAATTCACATGTAAATGATATGAGCTTAATTGAGATAGCATATAGTGTTTAGAAGAAGTAAAATCTTGCTTTGGTTTGAGAATAATTTAAGTATCAATCTTCATTTGGTTTTAGACTCTGGTTTACGGTAAGATTGCATGATTAGTCTAAAGCATCAAGAGAAGTTTTATGTGCGATTGTTTTGTGAATACTTTTGTGGTCTCGACAAGCTCTAGAACTTATTTGATAATCACTTGAGGCGAAATCCTAGAATGCATACTACTTAGGATATGATATAGGCCATTTTTGGACCATTTGAGCCTTTCAAAACTACCTTTGTTATATTTATCGCTAGTCACCTGTTTGAGCCTTTTTCTTGAAAATAAAAAATTTAAGCCATGTTTCTTTCGATAGCCCATTTACTTACCTTTATGAGCCTAAAAATATTTTATCCCTACCTTCTTGTTAAGAGGACTTAGTATATACACATTTTTTGAGAAGCACTTAAGAGAAGAAAGGATGGAAATATGAAGAAAAAAAAATATTACTACCATAACCCAAGTGCATTAAAGGAGATAAGTTGGGGGTTGTGGAAAAGAAAAGAAAAGAAAAAAATGAAAAAGGAGGTGAATGGTCTTATGCCAAAAACAAAAAATAAAAAAGAGAAGTGAATTATGGCAAAGAAAGAAGAAAATAAAAAAAATGGTGATTTATTAAGAGAAATGCTCGAAAAATGATTGAAAGAGTTAGGTGTTGAAGTAAGGTTATCTAGTGCTTAAAGTAGTTGTAACTAAGAGATTGAGTTCTTTTACTTGTTAAATCCTTCCCATTCTTTCTTAACCTTTACTTTGGCCTAACATTACAAGCTTATTAAAGACCTATTGATCCAAGGTGGTGTGATTTTTCTACAATAGTGGAGAGCAATTTGAAAAATGAGCCTATGGAGCTTGTTTTTGTGATTGATGTCGGCCAAGAATTGTATTCATGATTGTTGTGCATAAAATCATCTGGGTGTTCGGATTAATGGATTGTGGTAAGATGGATGTTAAGAGTCGATAACAATTTTAAGATTGATGTTTGGATTACTTTTGAACTTGGGTGATATTTAATGATATTATGTGTTGAGTGTTATTTGCGATTTCTGAGATAAAAAGTGAATTGCTCCTAGTTTAACACTAACATTGCTTTACTTTCTTTTGATTCCTACCATAGAATTCATCTCTTATTTTCGCTTGAATTGCTAGGGACTAGTAATAAGCTAGTTGGGGGTTGTGATGAGAGTCATAAAATGCATCTTAACAGTACTTAATTGTTAGCATTTTAGGGTTGATCTAGGTTTTAATTGCACTTTTATACGTTAACAACTCTAAAGTGTCATTCTTAGATCATTGGTCTATTTCGGTGCATTTTCAAGCACTTTAAGTTCAAAAGAGGAGGAAAAGTTATTGTTGCTTGAAGCGCAAAGACTCGAGGCATACCAAAGTGAAGGCATAGTTATGGAAGGACAAATGAAGAGAAATCAAGTCTTGAGTGTGTGCGCTGCAGCCTGAAAATATCCAAGCCTTGACCTCCAGAACCAAGCCAAAAGAGCAAGAAATGAGCTTCAGTGAGAGCCGCAGCCTGGATCAGGCAGAGCCACGGCCTCCAGAAAGTGAAGAAACCAAAGACCAGGCAGAGCCGCAGCACAAGGAAGTGAAAGCCACGGCGCGTACACGATCCCCTTCTCCGAGTTATGACCTAATTAGGACTTTAATGATTGTTTAAACCCTAAAACACCCTTGGACCTTTTGTATTATAAATAGATCACTTAGAGTTTGAGAAGAAAACATTCATTAAGGCTGGAAATTGAGGAGAGAGCTCGAGATTATGGTGTTCAAGCATGAGCCCCATGGCCAACTAATCTCCAAACAAGGCAAAGGGATGAATCCTTAGGTGTAGTTGTTCTTATTTTTCCATTATTGATTCGATTGTAGTTTGGATTTATTGTCAAAACATTGTTATGATTTACTCTTTGATTTAATTAGAAGATTTTCTTAATCCGGTGATTGCATGCTTCTTCTCCATATAAGTCTAGTCAAGCTCTTCTTATATCAAGTTGTTTGGATCTGATTGAGTCCAGTAGATTTATCTTTTAGGTTTGTCCATTACTGTGATATTTTCATTGAGATATATTGTCGTTTCTTGATAAATCTATGGGATAGGTCATGCGTGCTTGAATCGAAAGTAAAGAGTATTTCATAGCAATTACATTAGGGTTTTCATATGCTTTGATTGAATATTTGCCGATTGCTTATTTGGGATGTGAAACTTGCAATCGAGATAAAAACAATTGAATCGAGAATGGAATAAGGCAACGAACCTAGGGAGGATTCCCGAACCCTTGTTGTTTCCTTAGTATATTCTTCATTATATTTACATAACTTTTTCCCATTATTTCATTATCAAAACTCAGATTCTCTCATTTAGATTTTATTGTTTCATATTAAAGTTTATATCTTCTCTTGTAGTTCGCTTTTCCTCATGGGATTGACACCTTAACTATACACAATAACCGCGTATTAGTTTGAGTGTAATCAGGTGTATACTCTAACTCTTTTCTTTCTTAAGGGATTCAGCATGGTGTATACTGAGTTGTTCCTTAAGAGAGCATAAGATCTGTGGAAATCGATAACCACACGAGTCCTAGGGCATGGTGTATACTCCCGGTTTCCCATGTTGATTAACCTAATAACTTGGCGTGGATTTCTTTTGTTACCATTGTTAAACCCAGGACTCGGTCATCCAAATTATTCAACTAACTAATCCATACCACATTCATACGTTGATCAGACAAACACATATGAGGAATTTAAATAAAAACAAGTATTAATCAAGTTAAGAATCATAGCATAAATATCACAAAGGCGCCAATACTGAATTATTGAGTAAACATAATTAGGTCTTCAATCAAGCCCTTACTAAAGTTTAGTTACACATAGTTTTGATGTTAAACAGCATCATAAAGTAAAATAAAGGAAAGAAGAAACCCAAAAATATGATGGAGAAGAGTCGTCAATTCGTCTCCAAAATCTCCTTTACCCTCCGGACTCCCCTTGTTTCTGTGTTTACCAGCCTATTTATAAGGTTTAGGAAGCCCTAGAAACATCTAAAAACCCTAGAAGTCGTAAAATAAAACCCTAAGTTTATTTTCAAAATAGGTTCTGCCATTTTACTGTTTACTGTCGTACGTGTGTGTTCAATCTCATACTGGTGCGCTCGATCGCAAGGTGCGCTTGACCCTTCTTCTTGTGCACACGAGTTTTGATGCACTCGATCGCTCTTCTTGTGCGCTTGATCGCACTTAGGCAGACACCAGTTTTTCTAGATTTGCTCTCTGAGTTCCAAAATATTTCCTTTTCTGCATGAACCTATAAAAACACATAAAACACAAAAAGGAAATAAAATAGAATAAAATACGCAAACTAAGAGCTTAACAAATGTAAATTAAGGGGCTTAAATATGAATATTTAAGCACTTATCATGCACCAGTGTAGTCTTCATAGGAGGAAGGCCCAAACCTTTGCTTGATTTTCTCTAAGAAATTGTGCCAAGATTGTATGTAACCATTTGAGGTAACCCATTGGAACCAGGACAAGGCAAAACCATTTAAGTGAAAGGAAGAAATCATCAACCTTTTATCAATAAGAGTAGCATGGTAGGCAAAAAACTTCTCAGCTTTGAAAGACCAACTAGAGGTGTAGAGCTCAGTACTTAATTTTAAATATTTTAGTTATAGAAATCCTTTTTGATGTATTTTAATGTGTTTGTTCAGTTTTGATTTTTACTTGATTCGTGCTTAGACTTTTGGAACTTAGAAATAAGTAATTGAAGTAGAATTAGTAGTAAAAATCAAATCTTTTGGGGAAATGTCATGTTTTAAAGAGCTTTGGGGTAGTTAATGGGGGAAAAAAAGAGTTAAGGGACGAGTGGGCAATTAAGGGAGAGTTTTTAGTATAAATAAGCGGAGAGAGTGAGAGAATCCAGCATTTTTGCTGGATTTCTCTGGAAATTTTGAGAGAAAATGAGAGAAAAGAGGAGAAAAAAGAAGAAAAAATATAAGAGAGGAAAAATGATAGGAGAAAAAGGAAAGAAATGGGAGTTTCTTGAAACTTTTCAGGGTAAAAGCATGTGTTCTTTATTTTTAATTCAAGTATATTTAATTAAACTAAAGATTCGTGAACTTGGAGTTTGGATTCAAAGAATTTCTTTGAGAAAAAGTTTGAAGAAAAAAGGTTGTTTAAAAAAAAAATTGGGATTTTAAGGCAAAGTTGTGATTTTTAGTTTAGGATGCAAATTTTAGGTGTGGGTAATATTAATTTTTATTAATATAACTAGTATAGACTTTTACCTTTAAAGACTTGGAATGATCTTTTGAAATCAAGAAGAAATTTAGGGAAAAAGATGAATTTTCGGAGTGATTTTTGTTGAAATCAGGTGACCCAATCGACTAAGTCAGGAGACCAGTCGACTGGATGAGGCTTTTATACTGTTCTTAAAGGACCTAGTTGACTAAGTCATAGTATCAGTTGACTGGGTGAAACGGCAAAAGCTTCTGAACGTTTTGCTAGTCGACTGGATCAAATACCCAGTCGACTAGATCATGCTAATTTTTCAAAAAATGACTTTTCTCCTTAGTTTTTTAACATGAAACCTTTCCAAATAATTAGAATGTTTATATACATTTAAATTAAAATTAAAACATATATAAAAATGTTAGTATTCACACAAAAAAAAAATTAAAGTGTTTTTGAGATTCAAAATAGATGATTTCAAAATGGGCTTAAAGCCTTGACTTTTTTGACCTTTAGTTTCGCGCGAAGTGTGCTATCGAGATTTAAAGTGTGCAAAATACCTTGAGGTTGCTAGAGATTCTTTTAATGATTTAATGTAATGAAATTTAGTATTATTCATTCCTAGATACCAAAGGGGAAATCCTTGAGAGACATGGAAGTAGTAAGATCGTTTAGCGATGTGAGTACCCCTTACTTTTCGTAAGCATATTTAAAATATGTAAACTGGGAAATAAAGGATAAATAAAATATAATATGATCTACCTTGATGAATGCAAACCTTAGAATTTTACTAAGATTAAGTATTTAGTTATGGTATGAAGATAGTTAAAACTTATAATACGAGGGATCAGAATAAATTAGAATAAATAAAGGATTAAAGATATCACTCTTGAAATTATTTAAGATGTTTGTGTTGAGAAATTGTAACGAATTTTTTTGCTTGGATTGGTATGAAATGCGATGTGAAGGATTGATTGTTGCTTGTATACATATCACTTCATGTATTTTGCTTTATAACCTTGTTTGAAGGTATGTTATTGAGCGGCGAGCGATGGGTCAAGCTGATAGGTCCCTTCCCATGAGGAGTGTAAGGGTACCAAATGGAAATTAGATGAATAGGACTCGGGTAGGATAAAAGGGATTTCTGAATAATTGATATGATGATTGGACGTACTGGTACATAGGGAGGCATCCTTGTGATGATAATATAGCCCAGTGAAGGGCAGTGATTGATTGTGCATTTATTGTATTGCATCATCCAACATGGCAATACATTTCATGGATATACTAAGATGATTAGCCCATGAGGGGCCTGTGATTTGATTGGCCCATGAGTGGTGTGTGATATGGTTGGCCCATGAAAGGCATGTGATATAATTGGTCCATGTGGGGCATACGATGATGTGATATACTTGGGCCAGAAAAGGGCATGATTGTGATTGTAGGAATGTAAGAGTGTTAATATGAAAATCTACTATGTTTGATTTAGTGTTGTGTTATATAATTTTACTAAGAATTGTTCATAGTTTATGAATTAAGAAAATTTGTGAACCCTAGCATAAATGGATTTATGATGGTATAAGAAATAGAGAAAACTACTTGGAGAAAATTTAAAGGATTTAATTGGAGGATAATTAAGAAAAATATCACTTGTACCTATAAGCCATAATAAATTTTATGCTATAATTAAATAAAAATATAATCCCTCTAATACGATTACTTCTCGTAAGGTGTGTCTCACTGAGCTTTTTAGCTCATCCTTTTATTGTTGCTAAGATTTCAGGTATTATTGGAGACTTGCAAATCAATTTGAAGAAGCCAACTTAAGGGTTTTTTCGGCGGTATCCTCACCTTTGAGAGCTTTTGTTAGGACTTTAAGTTTGGATTGGGATTAGTCTTGATAAAATGACATTTGTAGTGAGGGAATTTTTCTGTTGTTTGTGTCTAGTTAAATTTGTTGCATTGTAGAGATTGTTAATGACGAAATTGTAATTGTATGACTTGAATTGTGTTGATTAAACACTTGTATTCTTGGTGAGTTATATATGATTACATGTAGGCCGGGGTGCTCAAGACTGAAAGGTAATGATACCTTCTCGGGTAGGGCCCACTTGGGGATGGGTCGTTACAAGAGAGTTTATTCCATCAAATCTTAGAAGATCCAGTCTCATCATCTTCATTGGATTATGGTGTAGGTGTCCTTCGTGAATCTCTAATCTTTCTTCAATTGTCTTTCTCCTTTTAGGGTTTCTTGATTCATGATTGGAGTTAATATTCGTGTCTTCTTGAAGGATAGAAACAGATTGTTACAGTTAAGCAATAAAAAATGATAGATTAGCAACAGATTTCTTGACTCCATCTAGTTCTTGTTTGTCTGTAGCTCTTTTCAGGTTATCTTCTATTCTAAAAATTTTATCATCTAATCTATTGGCACGAGTACTATCAGCTATGGTTGAATTCGTGATGAAAGCAACAGTTGATACATGTTTTGTATCAGGTTTCTGATGAGTTCAGAAACAAGACTCTTAAATTGGGATGGAGGAAGAGAATTTTAGAAAATAGAGTTAGAGAAAAAGGAATTCTTCTTATTTTTTTTCATGATTGTAATTGTTGGTACAAGGTAGTATTTATAGAGTGCTTATACAGGAAGCTTAATAAGTACAAGAGCCCAGCTAGAGCTCAATTAGTTATAAATTCTTTTATAACTACCTCTAGCTGTACAACTAAAACTCCAATTGTACAACTAACAACTGAGCTACTTCTCTACATGTCTTAAGTCTTTTGTCCTCTTTACATTCTTTTCTTTCAACCTACATATGAGTTCATCCACTTAGGTGCTTGCTTTGCCTGAGCACTTCTCCTTCTTGTTATCTCTTTTTCTCTTGCTTTGTTGTCTAATCCTTTGTTTTATTCCTTGCCATCTAGTTCTTTCTTATTGCTACCCTTCTCCCTTCTTGTGTTGTTACTATCATAACGTTGCAGTCTTGAACGAAACATCTCTATATGAATAGTGATCGGTGCAAAACTGCAAGTGCATAATATTGTAGTTTTATCGTAAAGTGATAAGAAGAGTATTGATGAGAGTCATAAAATGCACCTTAACAGTACTTAATTGTTAGCATTTTAGGGTTGATCTAGGTTTTAATTGCACTTTTATATGTTAACAACTCTAAAGTGTCATTCTTAGATCATTAATCTATTTCGATGCATTTTCAGGAACTTAAGCTCAAAAGAGGAGGATAAGTTATCATTGATTGAAGCACAAAGACTCGAGGCATACCAGAGTGAAGGCGTGTATGTGGAAGGACAAATGAAAAGAAATCAAGTCTTGAATGTGTTCACTGCAGCTGGAAGATATCCAAGCCTCGGCCTCCAGAACTAAAGCAAAAGAGAAAGAAAGAAGCTTCAGTGGAAGCCGCGGCCTGGACTAAGGAGGGCCGCGGCCTCCAAAAGGGGGAGAAAGCCAAGCCCAGGTAGAGTCACCGCACAAATAAAGGAAGGATGCGGCCTCTAGAAAGGAAGAAACCAAAGACTAGGCAAGAGCCGGGGCGCAAGGAAAGGAGAGCCGCGACGCCCACCCGATCTGCTTCTCCGAGATATGACCTAATTAAGACTTTTTAAGCCCTAAAACACCTTTGGACCTTGTACATTATAAATAGACCACTTAGGGTTTGTAATAAGGGAGGCATTAAGTCTGAAAAACTCAGAGAAGCAGCCACATTCTCCTCCAACAAAGTGTTCAACCATGAGTTCCATGGCGAACTAATCTCCAAGCAAGGCGAAGGGATGATTCCTTAGGTGTAGTTGTTCTTTATTTTCCTTTATTGGTTCAGTTGTAATTGGTATTTATTGTCAAACATTGTTATGGGTTACTCTTTAATCTTTAGAAGATTTTCTCTTAATCCGGTGATTGTATCTTTATCTTTGATATAAGTCTAGTCATGCTCTTCTTATGTCAAGATTGTTAGATGTAATTGAGTCTGGTAAATTTATCTTTTAGGTTTGTCCATTACTGCGATATTGCCGATAAGATATATTGTCGTTTCTTGATAAACTTATAGGATAGGTCATGTATGCTTAAATTGAAAGTAAGAATAATTCATATCAATTACATTAGGGTTTATATATGCTTAGATTGAATATTTGCCGATTACCTGTTTGGGATGTGAAACTTGCAATCGAGATAAAAGAAACTGAATCAAGATTGGAATAAGGCAACAAATCTAGGGAAGATTCATGGAACCTTGTTGTTTCTCTATTATAATTTCAATTTATTTTCTCACAATTATTTCATTATCAAAATTCATATTTTCTCACTTGATTGTTATCGTTTGTGTTAAGGTTTGCACTTTGCCTTCATAATTCGCTTTTCCCTGTGGAATCGACACCCCAAAGCTGTGCTACAACTATCGCATTATACTTTATGCATAATCAAATTTTGGCGCTGTTGCCGAGGAAAATGAGACTTTGTATCAGTCTTAGGAGAAATTTAAAGAGCTGTTAAGTATGGTCCACACCATGGGTATGAGTGTTGGTGCTTAGTGAGCTACGTTTATGAGGGACTTACCTATAGAGAGCGCCAATTCATAGAGATGATTTGTAATGGTGAATTTCTGCAAAAAGACCTTGATGAGGCCATAGAGTACCTCAATGAGCTTGCTGAAAAAACTCATACTTGGACTGGACCTAGTGCTACTGAAAGCACAAATAGGTCACGACCTGTAGGAAACCCTAGTGGTGGTGGAATATACCATCTTAGGGAGGAAGACAACCTGAAAGCTAAGGTCGAAATGTTTACTAGGGAGTTAGAGGTATTAAAAACTAAAAAGCCAACACACGTGGTTAATCAAGCCGAACCTTTGGAACCACATTTTGTGTGTGGCGATGTAGATCATCCTGCTCAAGAGAGCCCTACATTTGTTGATATGAGAGGGATGTATGAGGAACAATATAATGCCTTAGGCATGTATAAGAAGCCTTATGCACCCTTCTCTAACACTTATAATCCGGGATGGCGAAATCACCCCAACTTCAACTGGAAATCTGGAAACCAGCAGCTTGCACAACCCCCTAGAACACACCCTACACCATATCATGCACTAGAAGACACTTTACATGCTTTTATTGAGGCACAATGCAAGACAAACCAAAGGTGTGAGGCATTAATTACACAGGTTGTGGAAGAAAACAAAGAAATAAGAAGCCAAGTGTAATAATCGTATTTATAAAATAAGGGTAACGAAGTAATTTAATAAATAAGGCATAGAGTTCAAATACTGCATGTTATTTATAAAAAAAAAAAATACGTTTATGTCCCCAAAAAAAATTTCGTCCAGATCGTATGTAATTGCAGTAGGGAGAAGAAGGAAAAAAAGTTGTTTTTTCTAAAAAATAAAAAATAAAATAATAAACAGAACATGGCGGCAGGTGGCAGCACCTGCTACCAAGTTTTGTTAAATGGGTTACATGTGTTTTTAAGTTAAGTGGAAGGCTTGTAGTCTTCCACCTAAAGTGCAACGTGGAGCTGGTGGTATGGTGGGCAACTGATTTTTTTCGGTTGCCGACAAAGCATGAATATATATATATATATATATATATATATATATATATATATATATATATATATAAAACTGTTATAAAAAGTTATACTTACCAAGTTCAATTGTTTTTCTTTCAAATTACTTATTTTCTTTAAACACTCGGGGACCCAAAGAAAAGTTAAAATAGCAAATTTTTGAAAGAGTTTATGGTGGAATTTTATAGGGAATCACAAATATCTATCAGAAAAGCATAAGGTAATCATGTAGTGTTTATTTTTAAAGTTTTAGTATTTTCTGAAATTTCCCCGAATTTAAAGTGGGAATTTTCAAAGGGTGTGGTTTATGAAGAAATAAAGAAATAATTAGAATTTGAATACAAATATGATGTCAGGTGTTGGCGATCAACCATCGGGGAAAGTTTCGGAGAAGAACGATAAAGGCAAGGAGGTGATCCACGGGTAGCTTTAAGTGCTACGTGGTGAGTTGGATTTACTTTAAGTAGTCTAAATAAAAATCAAATATCTAGTGATAACATTAAATTTAATTAGTAGCATATGCTTTGATGGTAGATAAATATTTAATTGATAGATATGATACAAATATTTGACCGTAGGAAAATTATTATGTGAGAAGAAATATTATTAGAATAATGGGTTGATTTAATAATAATAGTGATAAGTGAAATTCTTGATGAGCTATGGTTGATGCTTTGATAAGAATTTTGAGCAGATGAATTTTGGTGGATCTTAACAAACTTTGATAGATGATTTGATGTGATTTGGGATGAAATTTAGTGGATCCTGATAAGTTTTAATAGATGATTTGATGTGATTTGGGATATTAGGATTTTGGTGGAATTTTTTATATAATTTGAGAAAAATCAGGAAAGTTAATTTAAATATTTTGAATTCATGTGGTGTTTATATTATTGTTCATGTGCATATGCATTTAATAATATAACCGAAAGAACCGGGAAAGGGTCGGTCAAATGGAACAACCATGACAGTCGGTATATACTGGAAATAAAAGGGACATCGTGACAGCCAGTATATGCTAGAGATAATTTCCGTGACAGCCGGGATAAGCTGTAAAGAACCGAGAAAGGGTCGATCTAAGATAATAATAACCTGTCGACAAGTGGGAAGACGTTCCCATCATAATCGTTCATGCATTGCATCTGTTTTAATTATTGCTTTCATTATTGAAATGATGAGATGTGGTGTATTTATTGTGAATATAATTAGAGATGGATGAGTCTCCCAGTAAGAGACAGTTACAGCAAGAAAAAGAGAAAAAGGCATAGAAATATGATCATATGAGAATTATATAAATATTAGAATTTTTGCTATTATCCAGTTATAGGAGAAATAAATGATTAAATATTAAAGGACTATTTAAGAAATTGGAATACTTTTAGTAAATTTAATTCACTGAGCTTGTGAAGCTCACCCCTCATTGTACAATGATTTCAGGTAGCAGACAAGACTAGTAGTCTGGTGAGTTGAAAGTCAGACGAAATCGTTTGTTGTAAGCCACATACGTGTCAATATCCTCAAAAAAATGTGAAAATGAAAAACAAACAAATATTTATTTCTAAATATTCATGCATGTTAAGTTGTATATCATGTTTAAATTATATCAGATTGATGTACCTCCCCTGTTGAGGGATGAGGGTTACAGTAAAAATTCTTGTTAGTTTTATTTTGCTTTATTGTTGCATATATGTGTCGTGCTGGGATTTTCAAAATGTGATGACACCATATCGGGGGTGGCCAACCCGGGATGGGTCGTTACAATTTTGGTATCAGAGCATTAGGTTTTAAGATTCTGTAGACTGCATGAAAACCTAAAAAGTGGAAGATTCTAAATAAACTATATTTTAAATGTATAGTCTGAGAATGACAC
Source organism: Bretschneidera sinensis (assembly GCA_023935145.1). Classification (NCBI taxonomy): domain Eukaryota; kingdom Viridiplantae; phylum Streptophyta; class Magnoliopsida; order Brassicales; family Akaniaceae; genus Bretschneidera; species Bretschneidera sinensis. The sequence goes on along the minus strand of CM043697.1, from coordinate 76,577,179 downwards.
GTGGTCGTGCGAGAGCTAGAGATAGAGTTCAAAATCAGAGGGGACGTGGTAGACCCCAATTTTTAGGAGAGCTGAAGTAGAGGAGGGAGTGGAGTCTGTGGTTCCTGTGAGGGAACATGCTGATGGTGCAGCTAGTACTAGTAGAGCTGGGAGAGTATCTGAGGGTAAGAATGATGAATTGAAAGAAGCCCTTAATTGTGCTATAGAAAGGATGAATGCATCTGAAGAAAGAAGGAATGCAGCTGAAGAAATGACTGATAATTTACAGAGAAGATTAGAGGAAAGGGATAGAAGAGAACCGGATGAGGTAAGGCAAGAGGTTCCTGAGAGAGGGATATTTACAAATGAGATGCAAGGGGATTGTTTTCTAAGGTTTCTTAAATTTAAACCTCAGTCCTTTAAAGGATCAGCAAATCCATTGGAAGTTGAACAATGGATTAGGCACGTGGAGAAATATTTTGAGGTTTTACCGGTGTCAGATAGACAGAAGGTGGTTTTTGCTTCCTTTATGCTAGAGGGTGAGGCTTCTCAATAGTGGGAGGATATTTTGCCTAGGGTGAGCACACGGGTAGATCAACCTTTGACCTGGAGTAAGTTTAAGGACGAGTTCTTTGCAAAGTACTTCCCAGATACCTTTCAGGCACAATAAGAAATAGATTTTATTCACCTAAGGCAGGGAAATTTATAGGTGGTTGAATATGATAGTAAATTCATCGCCCTGTCTAGATTTTTACCTAAGTTAGTAAATACAGAAGTGAGAAAATGTAAGAGATTTTTATACGGATTACACTATGATAACCGTACTAAACTCTCTTATATGGGTATAGGGAATTATACGGTGTTGGTGGATAAAGCATTGCAAATTGAGAAGGATCTGATGGAGTTGAGGGGTAGGAGGGATTGGCTGAAGAGGTCTAGATTTTAGGGACCTAGAGGTGGTAGCAGTGTGGGCGTATAGGATGGAAGACCACCCCAAAGGGGGCGTTCCTTGTCACAAGGAAATGTAATGCAGAGTCAGAGGCAAGCAGGATCGGTTGCGTCTATAGCTCAGAGTAATATGGGTGGGACCCCTAGATTTGAGAGTTATGGTAGAGGAGTTACTATGCAACCAGGGGGAAGTAGTAATCTGATGTATGGTCGGGAGGCAAGAGTTTACTTTAAATGTAATCAGATGGGGCATCTGTCTCTGTATTGCCCTACACAGATATGCTTTGTATGTGGTAGAGGCGGACATGTTGCTATAGATTGTCAAGCAGGGAAATCTGCTGACGTAAGCATTAGAAGTATCGAGAGAAAACCGATGGAGAGAGGAAGTAGATCAGGGAGCATACGGGGCAGAGGGTGAGGAGCCGTAGCTGAGCGAGGACGTGGTAGTCAGTTTCAGTCCAGAGATAGCATAGTCTATGCATTGACCCAACAGGATGCACAAGCCACTTCTGATGTTGTCATGGGTATGATATCTATCCTTGGTAGGCCTGCTAGATTATTAATTGATCTTGGTGCAACCCATTCCTTTGCATCTAGTATTTATATGAAATCTATTGATGCTAGTGCTAGTCCTTTGATGCATGATATTGTTGTTGAGGTCCCTACTGGAGATAGAGTTATTATCAGGACAATCTATCGAGATCATCAGTTGAGGATAAAGGAGGCGGACGTGCCTAAGACTGCTTTTAGGACATGTTATCACCATCATGAGTTCTTGGTGATGCCATTTGGGTTAACTAATGCTCCTGCAGCATTTATGGACCTAATGAATCAGGTGTTTAAACCATTCTTGGACAGATTTGTGATTGTGTTTCTTGATGATATCTTGGTATATTCTAAGAATGAGGAAGAGCATATACAACATTTGGAGATTCTGAGGAGAGAGAAATTATATGCGAAGTTCTCTAAATGTGAGTTTTGGTTAAGCAAGATATCTTTCTTAAGGCATGTTGTGTCGGGAGAGGGGATAGTGGTAGACCCATAGAAAGTAGAAGCAGTGTTAAATTGGTAAAGACCCATGAGTGTAACTGAAATTAGAAGCATTTTAGGGTTGGCTAGTTATTATAGAAGATTTATCCAAAAAATTTCTATAATTGCTGGACCATTGACTAAATTGACCATGAAGGATGTGAAGTTTAGGTGGTCAAAGGAATGTGAGAGAAGTTTTCAACTGTTGAAAGAGAAACTGATGACTGCCCCGGTGTTAGTGCTTCCTTCTGGTGATGAAGGATTTGTGGTTTATAGTGATGCATCACATCAAGGTTTAGGATGTGTGTTGATGCAACATGGTAGAGTTATAGCTTATGTATCTAGGAAACTGAAAAACCATAAGAGAAATTACCCGACCCATGGTTTAGAATTGGCTGCCATAGTTTTTGCTTTGAAGATTTGGAGACATCATCTATATGGAGCCAATTGTAAAATTTTTACTGATCATAAAAGCTTAACACATTTACCGACCCATAAGGAGTTGAATTTGAGGCAGATGAGGTGGATGGAGTTGATCTGTGATTATGACTGTACGATTCACTATCATCTAGGAAAGGCTAATGTAGTAGCTGATGCATTGAGTATAAAGGCTACAGGGAGATTAGCTACTATTGGGAGTCATAATACTAGTTTGATGATAGAGTTAAGAAGAATGAGGATGCAGTTGAGTGTCAATGATAGAGGAGTATTGATGGCAAATATGATGATACAATCTCCTATTATTGATCATTTATTACAGATGCAAGGTAAAGATGAGGTGATAGAGAAGATTAGGCGAGAAGTGTTGAGCGGGAAATCAACTGAGTTTAGAATTAGAGAAGATAGCATGGTAGTATTTGGGCATAGAGTTTGTGTTCCCAATGATGTGGAGATGAGGAAAGAAATACTAAAGGAAGCTCATGATTCTGTATATTCCATGCACCCAGGTAATAATAAGATGTACAGGGGATTGAAACAGAATTATTGGTGGTCAAGGATGAAGAAGGATGTAGCAGAATATATTGCTAGATGTTTGACTTGTCAATAGGTAAAGTCTGAGAATAAACATCCAGCAGGTTTATTACAACATCTTCCAATACCTGAGTGGTCATGGGAGAATGTGACCATGGATTTTGTCTCTGGTTTTCCCCGTACCTAGAGGGGACATAATGTTGTATGGGTTATAGTGGATCGACTTTCTAAGTCTTCACATTTTCTTCCTATTAAGACGACCTGGAGTCCAGAAAAGTTGGCTGAATTGTATGTAGCTGAGATAGTAAAATTACATGGAGTACCTTTGAGCATTGTTTCAAATAGAGATTCTAGATTTACCTCTAGATTTTGGAGGGGTTTCCAAGAAGCTATGGGTACACAATTACAATTTAGTACAGCTTTTCATCCACAAACAGATGGGCAGACAGAGAGAATCATTAGAATACTAGAAGATATGTTGAGGGCAAGTGTATTGAGTTTCTCAGTGAGTTGGGACGCTTATTTACCTTTGATCGAGTTTGCATACAATAATCAGCATCAAACTAGTATTGGGATGGTACGCTTCGAGGCTTTGTACGGTAGAAGGTGTAGAACTCCAGTATGTTGGGAAGAAATTGGAAAGAGAAAGATATATGGCCCAGAAATGATAGACTTGACTACAGAAGGGTTATGCTGATAAAAGAAGATGACCTCTTAAGTTCCAAGTTGGTGATTGGGTATTTTTAAATATATCGTCGTGGAAGGGAGTGTTGAGATTTAAAAAGAAGGGAAAGTTGAACCCGAGGTAATTGAGAGAATTGGGCCAGTAGCATATCGATTGGATTTGCCTCCGGAATTAAAACAACTACATAATGTATTTCACGTGTCATTGCTGAGAAAGTACTTACATGATGAATCCCATAGTATCTCGAATCAGGCGATAGAATTTCAGGAAGATTTGACTTTTATGCAAGTACCAGTCAAAATCCTAGATAGAAAGGATCAAGTCTTGCGCAATAAAGTCATTTCCTTGATTCAAGTATTATAGCGAAATAGAGATATCGAAGAAGTCACGTGGGAGAATGAAGCAAGAATGAGAAAGGATTTTCCCCAACTCTTTTCTTGATTTTAGGTAAGGAAATTTCGGGGACGAAATTTTTATAAGGTGGGTAGAATTGTAATAACTGTATTTATAAGATAAGGGTAACGAAGTAATTTAATAAATAAGGCATAAAGTTCAAATACTACATGTTATTTAAATGTAAAAAAAGACGTTTATGTCCCAAAAAAAAAGACATTTATGTCCCAAATAGAAAAAAGGCAAAAAAAAAAAATTTCGTCCAGATCGTAGGTAACTGCAGTAGGGAGAAGAAGGAAAAAAAAAGTTGTTTTTAAAAAAAAAAAAGTTGTTTTTTCTATAAAATAATAACCAAAACATGGCAGCAGGTGGCAGCACCTGCTGCCAAGTTTTGTTAAATGAGTTACATGTGTTTTTAAGTTAAGTGGAAGGCTTGTAGTCTTCCACCTAAAGTGCAACGTGGAGCTGATGGTATGGTGGGCAACTGATTTTTTTCAGTTGCCGACAAAGCATATATATATATATAACTGGTATAAAAAGTTATACTTACCAATTTCAATTGTTTTTCTTTCAAATTGCTTATTTTCTTTAAACACTCGGGAACCCAAAGAAAAGTTAAAATAGCAAATTTTTGAAAGAGTTTATGGTGGAATTTTATAGGGAATCACGAATAGCTATCAGAAAAGCATAAGGTAATAATGTAGTGTTTATTTTTAAAGTTTTAGTATTTTCTGAAATTTTCCCAAATTTAAAGTGGGAATTTTCAAAGGTTGTGGTTTATGAAGAAATGAAAAAATAATTAGAATTTGAATACAAATATGATGTCAGGTGTTGGCGATCAACCATCGGGGGAAGTTTCGGAGAAGAACGATAAAGGCAAGGAGGTGATCCACGGGTAGCTTTAAGTGCTACGTGGTGAGTTGGATTTACTTTAAGTAGTCTAAATAAAAATCAAATATCTAGTGATAATATTAAATTTAATTATAAGCATATAATTTGGTGGTAGATAAATATTTGGTTGATAAATATGATATAAATATTTGACCGTAGGAAAATTATTATGTGAGAAGAAATATTATTAGAATAATGGGTTGATTTTATAATAATAGTGATAAGTGAAATTCTTGATGAGCTATGGTTGATGCTTTGATACGAATTTTGAGCGGATAAATTTTGATGGATCTCAACAAACTTTGATGGATGATTTGATGTGATTTGGGATGAAATTTAGTGGATCTTGATAAGTTTTAATAGATGATTTGATGTGATTTGGGATATTAGGATTTTAGTGGAATTTTTTATATAATTTGAGAAAAATCAGAAAAGTTAATTTAAATATTTTGAATTCATGTGGTGTTTATTTCATTGTTCATGTGCATATGCATTTAATAATATAGCCGAAAGAACCGGGAAGGGGCCGGTCAAATGGAACAACCGTGACAGTCGGTATATACTGGAAATAAAAGGGACATCGTGACAGCCGGTATATGCTGGAGATAAATTCCGTGACAGCCAGGATAAGCTGTAAAGAACCGGGAAGGGGTTGGTCTAAGATAATAATAACCTGTCGAGAGGTGGGAAGACGTTCCTATCATAATTATTCATGCATTGCATCTGTTTTAATTATTGCTTTCATTATTGAAATGATGAGATGTGGTGTATTTATTGTGAATATAATTAGAGATGGATGAGTCTCCCAGTGAGAGACAGTTATAGTGAGAAAAAGAGAAAAAGGCATAGAAATATGATCATATGAGAATTATATAAATATTAGACTTTTTGCTATTATCCAGTTATAGGAGAAATAAATGATTAAATATTAAAGGACTATTTAAGAAATTGGAATACTTTTAGTAAATTTAATTCACTGAGCTTGTGAAGCTCACCCCTCATTGTACAATGATTTCAGGTACCAGACAGGACTAGTAGTCTAGTGGGTTGAAAGTCAGACGAAATCATTTGTTGTAAGCCACGTACGTGTCAATATCCTCAAACAAATGAGAAAATGAAAAAAAAAACAAATATTCATCCATGTTAAGTTGTATATTATGTTTAAATTATATCAGATTGATGTACCTCCCCTGTTGAGGGATGAGGGTTACAGTAAAAATTCTTGTTAGTTTTATTTTGCTTTATTGTTGCATATATGTGTCGTACTGGGATTTTCAAAATGTGATGACACCGTATCAGGGGTGGCCAACTCGGGATGGGTCGTTACACCAAGTGTCCAAGTTAATGGGCTCCTTGAATGTGACTGAGTGAGAAAAGTTCCCTTCCCAAGTTCAATCCATACCCCATGGTCAACACATGGCACAAACAAATCTGGAAAATATAAATGCCATTGTGACAAGAAGTGGTAAGACCTTACACATCCCCACAACGAATAAATTCGAGGATGTGGAAAAAGGTCAAAGTAGTGATGCTGAATTTCCCAAGGACCTTGAGATTACCAAAATCCCTGTTAAGGCACCATTCCCTCAAGCCTTAAAATCAAACAAAAAAAATCTAGAAATAAATAATGAAATCCTAGAGAATCTAAGGCAAGTAAAACTGAATCTCCCACTCTTTCATGTGATTAAACAAGTACCCACCTATGCAATGGTTCTCAAGGATTTATACACAATTAAGAGGAAGCACTATGTAAAGAAAATAGCATTCCTAACTGAGCAAGTGAGTGCTTTGATTGACCAAAGAATACCCCAAAAATACAAGGATCCTGGCTGTCCAACCATTGCATGTAGTATTGGAAATCATGAAGTTGGACAGGCTTTGCTAGATTTAGGAGCTAGTGTAAATTCTCTATTTACTTACAGCTGGGTTTAGGAGAAATAAAACTAACCACTATGGTATTACAATTGGCTGATCGTTCAGTCAAAGTACCCCGAGGTGTAGTAGAGGATGTTTTGATTCAAATTGATAAATTTTACTATCTTGTTGATTTCTTAATCCTTGATACTACTTCTACTATTGATACTAACTATTGTGAGTTTTAAATTACTCGCAAGCACACGAATCGTTTGCAGTATAGTGTGTGCAAGTGCGAGATCGAATCCACAGGGAATTGCGTTGTGAAAATATAATTTTATCTAAACTAACCCTATTTTAACCTAGTTCTGAATTTTGTATTATATTGTGCAAAGAAATATAAACTTAAACTAAATTAGTTTAAAGCTAATAATAAAGACATGAAGGTTTCTGAATCCACCCTACCAAAGTTTAGCATATATCTTCATGTAAAAATAGTCTATCAAAACATTCTATGAATCCAACTTACGACAAAAAACAACAAATATCTCAATTAAACCAAAAGCATTCAATGTATCCGCTTTTAACAAATCACAAAGGAAATCCAGTTTAATCAAAAACGATTTGCTGTATCCATCAGATGAAACACACAGAATATCCAACAGAACAATTTAAACGCAATCAATCATAATATTTTACTCAAATAATTGACAGAACATTTATACTAAAAAACATCAAAATTGAACAAACAAATCTGAAACTACTATGCCAAACAACGGCAGGGCTTCATCTTCAACCTTAGTTTGAAGATTTTGGCCACTTATAATCATGAAACCAGAATTCATAATAAAAGTGCTAAACCTTAAACTAAAAAGAAATAAATTACTTTACATGGGAGAAATTCCACTCGCTGTTGGGTGGCACTTCCCCTTGTGGTAGCAAGCCTTCGGGATCCACCAGAATGCTAGCAGACGTCCATCGGATTACACCAAATGGCCCAATAATTGCACACCGAATGATGAAGTCATATGGTATTTTTATAGGGGAAGTCTCGAAGCACTATAGGCTTTAGATTCGATGTGGGATACTGCCCCGAGTGCGCTCAATTGTAGAATAGCGCGCACGATCGCCTGTGCGCTCGATCGTGAGTCAAGTGCGATCGATCGTAAGGACACTGCACTGCAAAAATTTCGATGTGGGATATTGACCATGCGCTTGATCGCAACATGGTGCGATCAATCGCTAATGCTCTTGAAGCTTGACATCTCCCGAAATGCTTCATTTTCTCCACAAACCTATAAAAATACAGAAAACACAGCAAACACATAAAATAAAGTGAAATAATAAAAATTAAGAACCTAACAAATATAAATTAAAGGGCTTAAATATGCAATATTTAAGACTCATCAAATACCCCCAAACTTATATTTTGCTAGTCCCTTAGCAAAACAAAATAAAAAACTAAGTGAAAAACAAAGAACATAAAGATAAGTTCATCACTCATGTTATCCAAAAATTTAAGGAGCACACACCACCATGATATTCATTCATGAGCAAGCTTAAAAAGATAAACTCATCTTCGCAATGAATAGAAATGTTAAAATCTAATTACTTACAAAAGGCAGGTTAAGGCATCACAAGTCTGACACTGTGTAAAGTGAATTAGCATATAAAAATGAAGCTTCCAAATAACTCCAATGTATAAGGTCTCCATGTCTCAAGATTCACCAAATTTCCCATCAGAATGAACAAAAATGGTATAGTTTTTATTTTCTTCTTTTTTATATATATATATATATATATATAAGGCTCTACTATGTTTAATTCCCTTAAGCTTTCTAATTGACCCATGTAGCGAGTGTTGAGTCAATGACTCCCAAACCAGATGGTTTTAGGGCATTAGGTGTAAAGACACCCCTAAGGACTTACTAACTCGAGTCAAAAAGGCTACGAAATTAAACTTGCCTTAATATTACCAAGCAACATTCCCACCTTTTGACGTGAACACTCACTGCTTACTGAGCCAAGAGGTCCAGCTACTCAGTAGAAAGTTTATTTATGATCATCAAAAAAAAAATTAATTTTTTTTATGCCAAAGTGTTTATCCAACAAGTCATCCAGTTTCAGTTAAGATAAGGAATCGTACACATTAAAATCATATATCATACCTTACACAATTTGCTAATGTGCTCGTGTTAGATTAGATCAAACATGTAAATTCTCAAATGCCTAAAGTAACTAAATTTTAAAAATTTATCACCAGATCATGTGTTCAAAATTTTAAGTTCACCTATGACATCACATCACAGAGATTGTTTAGATCAACCAAAATTTTAAGATAACATGAGCATGTATTTATCTTCTTCTTCTTTTTTTTTATATGAAGAAAAAAAAACAACAAATTAGGACAAAGTGTGTGTAATGTGTCTCCCATACCCCCAAACTTAAATTACACATTGACCCCAATGTGTGAATAATATGGAAAGAGCTGACCTGGGATATGGAGAACTATCTGGACTGGTATGGCTCATAGCATACCCCCAAACTTGAACTGAAGTACGTGTTGTCCCTGAAAAATAAAGACTAGAAAACAAAAAATACTAGAAACACACATTAATCATAAATATGTAAAATAATAAACAAACAGAAAAGATAAGCTATGGGGTCCCTCCCATGAGCACTAAGTTTAAAGTCTTCAGCTAGACTCCCCCTAGTAGACGACACTCAATCTGAGTAACTAGGATCCTCCAATAATATCGTCTCTATGTCCAGACTCCTCAACTCCAAGAATGGTTTTAGCCTCTGTCCATTTACCTTGAAAGTGTTACCATTCTTTGGATCCTCAATCTTGATGGCCCCATGAGGAAAAACCGACCGAATAATAAATGGGCATGTCCAACGAGATTTGAGCTTGCCTGGAAAAAGATGCAAGCGTGAATTATAAAGAAGAACTTTTTGACCCGGCTCAAAAGCTCGTCTCAAAATGTGTTGGTCATGAGTCTTCTTCATTTGTGCCTTGTAGGACCGTGCACAATCGTATGCATCATTTTGTAGCTCCTATAATTCATTGAGTTGGAGCTTCCTTTGTGTGCCAGCCTTCGAAAGATTGAAGTTCAATTGCTTGATAGCCCAATAGGCTCTATGTTCTAATTCAACCGGAAGGTGACATGCCTTTCCGTACACAATACGATAAGGAGATATGCCAATTGGCGTCTTGAAGGCTGTCCGATATGCCCATAGTGCATCAGTCAATTGCAAAGACCAATCCTTTCTACTAGGGTTCACAGTTTTCTCTAAAATGTGTTTGATCTCGCGATTAGAAATTTCCACTTATCCACTCGTCTGCGGGTGATATGGGGTGGCAACCTTGTGTGTGATGAAATACTTCTTCATCAACTGCTCAAAAATCCGGTTGCAAAAGTGCTTACCTCCATCACTTATGATTGCTCGAGGCGTACTAAATCGAGCAAAAATATTATCCTTCAAAAACTGGACCACAACTCTGTGGTCATTGGTCTTGCACGCAACGACCTCCACCCACTTGGACAGATAGTCCACAGCAACTAGAATGTACAAGTAGCCAAATAAGTTTGGGAACGGTCCCATAAAATCAATGCCCCACACGTCAAAAATCTCAACAATCAGAATAGGGTTGAGGGGCATCATATTCCTCCTAGAAAGACTCCCTAGCTTTTGGCAACGCTCACAAGATACACAGTAGGTGTGAGAGTCTCGGAACAGGGTAGGCCAATAAAATCCACACTACAAAATCTTTACAGCGGTCTTTTTAGCACTGAAATGGCCTCCACAGGCATGATCATGACAAAAGACAATGACACTAGATTGGTCATGCTCAGGAATACAGCTTCTGATAATCTGATCGGGACAATACTTGAACAGGTAAGGATCGTCCCAGAAAAAGTGTTTTACCATGGCCAAAAACTTTGATTTATCTTGCCGCCCCCAATGCAAAGGCATGTGTCCGGAGACAAGATAGTTCACTATATCAACAAACCATGGCGCAAGACTGTGAACAATGTGCATTAATTGCTCATCAGGAAAGGTCTCAGAAATGGGAGTGGCGGCCTCAATGAAATCCACAATCAATCTAGACAAATGGTCTGCCACCACATTTTCTGAACTTTTCTTATCCCGAATCTCGATGTCGAACTCTTGAAGTAGTAAGATCCATCGGATAAGACGAGATTTAGCATCTTTTTTAGAGAAAATATACTTCAAGGCTGCATGATCCGAGTAGATAATAACCTTAGATCCTAATAAGTAGGATCTGAACTTATCTAATGCAAAAACGACTGCTAACAACTCATTCTCAGTGGTAGAGTAATTAAGTTGTGTGTCGTTTAGAGTTTGACTTGCATAATAGATAACATGGGGAATTTTATCAACACACTACCCCAAAACAACTCTAACAGCATAGTCTGATGCGTCACACATAATCTCAAAAGGCACACCCCAGTTGGGTGGCTGAATAATGGGTGTGGACATCAGAATCTTCTTCAGATCCCCAAATGCTTTCTTGCAGTCCTCATCAAATATAAATGGGGCATCCTTCAACAATAACTTGCACAAGGGCCTGGTGATTTTGCTAAAATTTTGGATAAATTGCCTGTAGAAACCTGCATGGCCCAAAAAAGAATGAACTTCCTTCACTGTACGTGGGGGTGGAATGTTGGAAATCAAGTCCACCTTCGATTTGTCAACCTCAATCCCTCAATGAGATATGACATGCCCCAGTACAATTCCTTGCTTGACCATAAAATGGCACTTCTCCCAACTAAGCACCAGGTTCTTCTCCTTACACCGCACTAAAACCAAAGTGAGACGATGCAGGCACTCCTCAAATGATGAACCAAAGACAGATAAGTCATCCATGAAAATTTCTAAGATCCGCTTTACTATGTCAAAGACCATGAACCGCTGAAAAGTAGTGGGTGCATTGCATAACCCGAAGGGCATGCGACAGTAGGCGAATATCCCAAAAGGACATGTAAACGTTGTCTTCTCCTGATCTTCGGGGTCCACAGGGACCTGGTTATATCCAGAATAACCATCCAAAAAGCAATAATACTCATGCCCAGCCAAACACTCCACCATCTGATCAATAAATGGAAGTGGAAAGTGATCCTTTCTTGTGGCAACGTTCAGCTTACGGTAGTCTATACACACTCTCCACCCTGACTGAACACGAGTTGGCACCAACTCGTCGTCCTTATTCTTTACTACCGTCAATCCTGCTCGCTTGGGCACGACATGAATCGGGCTCACCTACTTTCTATCAGAGATGGGATAAATGATCCCTGCATCTAACAGCTTAATTATTTCTGCCCTCACAACCTCTTGCATAGCTGGGTTGAGCCTTCTTTGTGGCTTCCTCGATGGCTTGGCATTCTCCTCCAAATGTATCTTGTGCATCACCACAGAGGGGCTGATCCCCTTAATATCCTTAATGGTCCAGCCGATAGCTTCCTTCTACTCTCTTAAAACACCTAATAATTTCTCCTCTTGAGCCTCACCCAAATCTGAAGCTATAATCACAAGCAAACAATCTGTTGGACCTAGGAACTTATACTTAAGATTATCCGGTAAAGGCTTAAGTTCCTTCTTGTGGGGTTCAGGTACTACCATCTCCTCCTTCTCATTGCTTTCTCGAGGATCAGGCTTTAAAATGGCATTCATTTGCTCGACTAACTTATCTAAGCCCAAGTCCTCTCCAAAGTAAGCAAAGCATGCTTCCAGGGGATCCTCAATGCTTGATTCGTTCACAGTCTCTTCAAGAATCTCCTCTATCAAGCATATATTTCTCACTTCATCATACTCTAGTGGTTGCCTAGTGATATCAAAGATGTTTAACTCCACTGTCATATTTCCGAAGGAAATCTTCATCACCCATGTCCTACAATTGATCAGGGCGTTAGTCATGGCTAAGAATGGTCGCCCTAGAATAACCGGTATCTGAATCCCTACATTCTGATCTAGCTCTGTGTCAAGCACAATAAAATCCACGGGGAAATAGAACTTATCTACTTTTATCAAAACGTCCTCAACTATTCCCCGTGGTGTTTTCACTGACCTATCAGCCAATTGAAGCATTATGTTTGTGGGTTTTAATTCTCCTAACCCTAACTGCAGATAGACTGAGTAAGGCAGAAGATTCACACTTGCTCCTAAATCCAATAGAGCCCTCTCGATCTGGCTGACTCCTATCGTGCAAGAGATGGTAGAACACCCCGGGTCCTTATACTTGATGGGTAGCTTGCACTGAAGGATTGAGCTAACTTGCTCGATCAAAAATGCCTTCTTCGGGACATTCGTCCTCCTTTTGATAGTGACCAAGTCCTTTAAAAACTTGGCATATGACGGCACTTGGTGGATGGCATCCAAAAATGGGATATTGATTTGGACTTGCTTGAATACCTCTAAAATTTCCTCATACTTTCCTCCTTTCTTGGGCGCCTGTAATCTTTCGGGGTAAGGTGTTTTAGGTATAAATGACCTAGGAGAGTCCTTCACAATATGTGTGGCTGTAGATGGCTCAGCATCTCTCTTCTCCTTATTGCCACCTTCTTCCCTTTGCTGCACAGTAGGGATCTCTTCTACTCGATTGTCCACTTGTCTCCCAGACCTTAGTGTAACAATCGATTGCACTTGTTCCTCCCCGTTCGTAAGATGTGAAGAATTTTCAACCATAAATTGTCCCTTCGGGTTGGGCACGGGTTGACTGGGGAACTTTCCTTTCTCTCTCTCACCCAAGTGACTTGCAATTTGCCCTATTTGACTCTCCAGCTTGGCAATTGCTTGGGTGTTTACCACTGTTGCACTCCTCACATCACTCATATTTTGGCTAGTCGTCTTCGTGAACTCCTTAAGGGTGTCCTCTAGCGGCTATGAAACTGGTGCTGGTGTTTGAGTGGGTGCTTGGTAAGCAGGTGATGATGTTGGATGGGCAGAACGACCATGACTAGGAATTTATGGGAAAAATCCGAGAGGATACTGATTGTGAGCATGATGAGGGGCTCCTCCCTGATTCATTGGTTGGTTCTGCTTCCATGAAAAATTTGGGTGGTTCCGCCACCCTGGATTGCACGTCTTAGAGTACAATCCATTCGATTTCCTCCGATAGTCATTAAAAGCATTTACTTGTTCCATAGGATACTCGGCAAAAGCCGGCATTGATGGACAATTCTGTGCTAGATGCATGGGACTAGCACAGATAGAACATCTATCAACATTGAATGTATTGGCAGCATTGATGGACTGGCCCACAGTGAGAGCGTCAATCCTCTTAGTGAGAGCATCTAACTTCATCCTCAAGTCAGTGTCCTCCTTTACCTCATAGATGCCTCCTCTCTTGGGAGCATGAGTGGATTTATCTCGACAGCTTAAAAAATCCCATTGTTGCATGTTATCGGATAACTTGTCCAACGCCTTGTATGCTTCCTCTCCCATCAGACTCAAGAATGCCCCCCCATTCATAGACTCTATCATGCTACGGTTGGGTTGAGTCAACCCTTGGTAAAAGAACTGAACGAGTCACCACGTTTCATATCCATGTGGAGGGCATCTGATCTGTAACTCGTTGAAGCGCTCCCAGATCTCAAAGAACTTCTCATCCTCATCCTGAGTGAAAGAACTAATCTCCTTTCGGCACTCATTCACTCTAGATATTGGGAAAAACTTATGATAAAATTTACTAAGCAGGTTTTCCCAAGATGTGAAAGACTCGGGCGTGTTGGAATCCAATCACGCCCTAGCTCTATCGTGAAGAGAAAAAAGGAAGAGTCGAAGATGGACAGATTCCTCAGAGAAGTTCTGGAATTCGAATGTAGCACAAATATCTTTGAACTTCTTCACATGACTATAAGGGTTCTCAAGATCTAAGCCATGAATGAGGGTAGGAGTTGGATGACATGTGGCTTTAAATCAAAATGGGTGGCATTGGTAGGTGGCAACACTATGCAAGAAGATGAATTAGTCGCAACAGGTGCGAACAAATCCCTAAAGGATGTAGTGGAGTCCACGTTCCAAGCTCTAGGTTGCTCTACATGTTCCGGATGATTTGCATTCCTAAAGTTTTCTCCCATCTCAACTGTCTCTCTTTCAACTAGTGCTCTTTTCTGTCTCCAAAGAGTTCTTTCTAAGTCGGGATCTAAATGTATCAAATCTAAATTCAGAGATCTTCGACCAAGCATACACCGCACAAAAAGCACTAAAATAAACTAATAACCTGAAACTATAGAATAAAATAGAATAAATGCACAAACAGCAAACACACTACTCACAAAATGAGCCAACAAAAATTTGTAAATTTGTAAAAAAAAAAAAATTAATAAACAAATAGAAACAAATAAAATAAAATTTCCAAAAAGAAAAATCAAACAAACAATGCTAATTAACTAGTAGAAAAATAAAATTAATTCAGACAAAAAAAAATTTCACAAACAAATTAACTCCCCGACAACGGCGCCAAAAACTTGTTGTGAGTTTTAAATTACTCGCAAGCGCACGAATCGTTTGCAATATAGTGTGTGCAAGTGCGAGGTCGAATCTCTAGGGAATTGCGTTGTGAAAATATAATTTTATCTAAACTAACCCTATTTTAACCTAGTTTCGAATTTTGTATTATATTGTGCAAAGAAATATAAACTTAAACTAAATTGGTTTAAAGCTAATAATAAAGACACGAAGGTTTCTGAATCCACCCTACCAAAGTTTAGCATATATCTTCATGTAAAATAAGCCTATCAAAACATTCCATGAATCCAATTTACAACAAAAAACAACAAATATCCCAATTAAACCAAAAGCATTCAATGTATTCGCTTTTAACAAATCACAAAGGAAATCCAATTTAATCAAAAATAATTTGATGCATCCATCATATTAAACACACGGAATATCCAACAGAACAATTTAAACGTAATCAATCATAAGATTTTACTCAAATAATTGACAGAACATTTATACTAAAAAACATTAGAATTGAACAAACAAATCTGAAACTACTGTGCCAAACAACGGCAGGGCTTCATCTTCAACCTTAGTTTGAAGATTTTAGCCACTCATAATCATGAAACCAGAATTCATAATAAAAGTGCTAAACATTAAACTAAAAAGAAATAAATTACTTTACATGGGAGAAATTCCACTCGCTGTTGGGCAACACTTCCCCTTGTGGTAGCAAGCCTTCGGGATCCACCAGAATGCTAGCAGACGTCCACCGGATTACACCAAATGGCCCAGGAATTGCACACCAAATGATGAAGTCATATGGTTTTTATATAGGGGAAGTCTCGGAGCACTATAGGTTTCAGATTTGATGTGCGATACTGCCCCGAGTGCCCTCGATTGCAGAATAGTGCGATCGATTGCATTTGAGCTCGATCGCAGGTCTTGTGCGAACGATCGCCTGTGCACTCGATTGTGAGTCAGGTGCAATTGATCGTAAGAACACTGCACTGAAAAAATTCGATGTAGGATATTGACCATGCACTCGATCGCAGCACGGTGCGATCGATTGCTAATGCTCTTAAAGCTTGACATCTCCCGAAATGCTTCATTTTCTGCACAAACCTATAAAAGCACAGCAAACATATAAAATAAAGTGAAATAATACAAATTAAGAACCTAACAAATATAAATTAAAGGGCTTAAATATGCAATAAGACTCATCACTAACTCTAAAATTCCTTTGATTTTGGGTAGACCTTTTCTTGCTACTGCAAATGCTCTAATAAATTATAGGAATGGACTCATGAAGTTGTCCTTTGGAAACATGACCTTGAAGTGAATATTTTCAATGTTGCAAAATAGCCTGAAGATGAGGACGAGAACCACCAACTTTACATGATCAAGTCACTCATCAATGAGGGAGTTTCCATAGCTCATGATTATGATCCTCTTGAAAATTTTCTTGTTAATTCTGAGATTGATTTATATAAAGCTAATATAATTAATATTTGTGTTGTTTTTGATAAATCCCAGGATTATAGCACTCGGGCATGGCAATCGAAGTTTGAGGAGCTGCCTGAAAGAAGTGAGAAACAAGTCCCCTCAAGTGTGGAAGCACCTAAAGTCGAATTAAAGCCACTACCTAAGGGTTTAAAGCATGTGTTTCTCAGTCCAGGTGATACTTTTCCTGTTATTATCTAATCTGAATTATCTGAGACCCAAGGTAAAAAATTAATTCAAACTCTAAATGCACATAAATCAGCCTTGGGATGGAGCATAGCTGATTTAAAAGGTATTAGTCCCCTGATTTGTTCGCATAAAATAAATTTGGATGAAGGAACTAATCATCGTAGAGACCCTCAATGTAAGCTTAACCCCACTATGAAAGAAGTAGTGAAAAATGAAGTGCTAAAACTGTTAGATGCGGGAATCATATATCCCATAGCTGATAGTAAATGGGTAAGTCCTATACAAGTCGTTCCTAAAAAGTTCGGAGTCACTATGGTAAAGAATGACCTAGGAGAGTTAGTCCCTACCAAACTTATGACCGGGTGGCGTATGTGCATTGATTATAGAAAATTAAATGCTGCCACCTGAAAATACCACTTCCCACTCTCTTTTATTGATCAAATTCTTGAGTGTGTAGCTGGTCATCCTTTTTACTGTTTTCTAGATGGTTATTCTGGTTATTATCAAACTAAAATTGCATTAAAAGACCACGAAAAAACCACTTTCACTTATCCCTTTGGCACTTATGCTTTTCATAGAATGCCATTTGGATTGTGTAATACCCCTGCCACTTTTCAACGTTGCATGATGAGTATTTTTAGTGACATGGTTGAAAATTGCATGGAGGTTTTTATGGACGACCTAATTATTTTTGGATCTTCATTTGATACATGCTTAATGAATTTAGAAAGAGTGCTAATTCGTTGTGAGGAAAAGGAATTAGTCTTAAATTGGGAAAAATGCCATTTCATAGTACCATCCGGTATTGTCTTAGGACATATTGTTTCTTCTAAGGGGATAGAGGTTGATCAATCTATGATTGAATTAATCTCTAAATTGTCTACCCTTAAGACGATAAAGGATGTGAGATCTTTCCTTGGTCAAGTTGGTTTTTATAGGAGGTTCATACAAAATTTTTCGAACATATCTAGACCACTATGTGCCCTCCTAGTTAAAGGTACCCCCTTTCAGTGGACTTAAGCTTGTCAAGAGGCCTTTAAAACGCTGATTGGCAAGCTTACTTCAACACCTATAATGCAGTCACCTTATTGGACTTTACCCTTTGAAATCATGTGTGATGCTAGTGACTATGTTGTAGGTGCTATTCTTAGACAGCGAAGGGAAGGGAAACCTTTTGTCATTTACTATGCTAGTAAAACTTTAAATAGTGCTCAAATGAATTACTCCACCACTGAAAAAGAATCGCTAGCTGTAGTATTTGCTTTGGATAAATTTTGTGCCTATTTAATCGGTTCTCCTATCCTTATTTTTACAGATCATGCAGCCCTCAAGTACCTTCTTACAAAGAAGGATGCTAAGGCACGACTTATACGACGGATCCTACTCTTGCAAGAATTTGACATCACCATCAAAGATAAGAAAGGAGTAGAGAATGTAGTGGCTGACCATCTTTCAAGACTCACTTTTGAGGACACTTGCGATGACATGCCAATCAAGGATGACTTTCCCGATGAGCATTTACTCTTCGTTACTTCTCTACCATGGTTTGCTCACATCGTGAATTATTTGGCTACAGGTGAGATACCAATGGATTGGAGCGCTCAAGACAAGAGGAAATTCTTATATGAGGTATATAATTTTTATTGGGATGACCCCTATCTTTTCAAGTATTGCCCTGACCAAATTTTAAGGTGTTCCATCCCTGATGAAGAGATTGCTAACGTCTTGGAATTTTGTCATTCCCAAGCTTGTGGAGGCCACTTTTCAATGAAAAAAACCACTGCAAAAATTTTGCAATGTGGATTTTATTGACCTAACTTGTTTAAAGACACAAACACCTATTGTCACTCATGTGAAAAGTGTCAAAAGTTAAAAGTTGTGTCTCGTCGAAATATGATGCCCTTAAACCCTATTTTAGTAATTGAAATCTTTGATTGTTGGGGCATCGATTTTATGGGACCATTTCCTCCTTCCTTTGGATATCAATATTTCATTATGACAATAGATTATGTGTCGAAATTGGTAGAGGTAGCGGCTTGCCGAAGCAATGATAATAGAACAGTAATTAAATTTATGAAAGAAAATGTGTTATCTCGATTTGGTACACCACGTGCTATAATTAGTGATCGATGTACACATTTTTGCAACCATTCTTTTGAAGCTTTGATGAGAAAATATGGGGTGTTACATAAAATTTCTACTGCCTACCATCCTCAGACTAGTGGACAAATAGAGCTTGCTAATAGGGAAATTAAACAAATTTTAGAAAAAACGGTTAACCCGGATCGCAAGGATTGGTATTTAAGACTAGTTGATGTGCTTTGGGCTTACCGTACAACCTTTAAAACTCCCTTAGGTATGTCACCTTATCGGCTTGTCTTTGTAAAGCCTTGTCACTTACCTATCGAGCTCGAGCATTGAGCTTATTGGGCCATCAAGTCTTTTAATTTTGACATAGGAGAAGCGGGTAAGCTTAGAAAATATCAGTTGACCGAGTTAGAGGAGTTATGAAATAATGCTTATGAGAACTCTAGAATCTATAAGACTAAGATGAAAGTATTCCATGATAAAAATATTTTGAGGAAAACATTTAAACCTAATGATTATGTGTTCTTATACGATTCTAGACTTCATAAGCGTCCCAGAAAACTTTGGTCGAGGTGGATCGGTCTTTTTATAGTGAAAAATGTTTTTGAAAATGAAGCGGTAGAAATTAAAGATACTAGGGATGATCGGATTTTTAAAGTAAATGGTCAACACCTTAAGGTCTTAATCGATAGACAAGATCCGGAAGTGGAAGACATTCCACTTATGGATCCGGTCTATTCACCTTGACCACACAATAAAGGTACGTTTTTACTTTTATTTTTCTTTTGTTTTGTTTTTTTTTAATTAAGTACATTTTCATTTTAATTTTTAGTTTTTTTTAGTTTAATATAATATAATTCTATTTATTATTTATTCGACTAATTTTATTTTATTTTTCTCTTTCTTTTAGCAACAAACAAGTTGTTTTCATTAGGATCAGTTTCGGGCCGCGCCAATGCCCACCAGAGGCCCGCCTTGCCCCACAGCACCAAGCCTATTTTTCCCCAGCCTGTACCACGCCGCGCCCCATAGAATGCACAACAAACCTCGCACAGCTCAAGCCGCGGCACCTCAAATAGGAAGCCGCGGCTCCACCTGTTCTAACACACCCGTGAACTGGCCATTTTAAACCCAAATATGCATTTCTTCTTCATTTCCACTCTGTAAAAACACAGCCCTATACTCTCTCTCCCTCATCCTCTCTCCAGACCCTCACTTACCCACTCACTTTCACTCAAAAATTCTTGATTCTAACATCATTTCTTGTAGGATTTAGCACTAATATTGCAGAGTTTGTTGAAACTTTCTCCCCAAAGCTTGGTTTTAAGAAGATTTTGTGTCCTTCAAGAAAATTTCAAACTGGTGGGTAGTCTTTCTTCTCTCCAACTTTGGGCATCAAGTAAGCTAAATTTCTTCTCTTTGTTGTTCATTTGTGCTATTTGGGTGGTTGATTTTGAATTAGTACTATTGTTCTACATATTTGATTCAAATGGTACCTAAACCTAAGATACAAATGGCGAAACAAGCATAAGAGTATGATGAGGCCAAATTTGTTAGTTTTGAGGCTAGTGAGAGATATGTTAGGATGATGCACACTAGAAAACCCATTCCTGATAGAGGATTCAATATAATAGAAAGAGCAAACCCCACCTTATATAGAATGATTATTGATAGAAATTGGGGTACATTTGTTAGACAACCATCTCACTCTCTCACAAATATGGTTAGGAAATTCTACGCTAATGCAGATGAACATAGGAATGGTAAGGTGGGAGTGAGAGGGAAAAATAGTTTCTTTTAGAAGCACATCTATCAACAGATTCTATGGGCTCCCTAACATAGGAAACAGTGAGTATATTGCATATTTGTCTAACATTAATTATGAAGAGATTTGCAATACTCTTTGTATTCCGGGCACTACATGAAAAATGACGGATGATACCCCTGTAACCTTGCCCGGTACTTCTCTAATTATCAATGCTAGAGCTTGGCAATATTTTGTATGTCAAATATTGATGCCTGCCATGCACTATAGTGACCTTAATGTTGAGAGAGCTGTGTTGATTTATGCCATTTTGATGGGCATGACCATTGATGTGGGCCAGATCATATTTAATTCTATCATACACACTGTACAACAAAAGCTTGGATTGTATTTCCCTTCCTTAATTACCCAATTATGCATCCAAGCCGGAGTTCAGTACAGTCCTGATGAGGACGTCCAACAACCAAAAAATCCCATCGATGATGGCATGCTTAATATGATTAAAACCTCAAGAGGCGTGTCACTATTGCAGAGCAACAATTGCAGCCCCTCCTCCCCCTAGGCATGTCATTGTTGTAGAGCTCCTTGAGTATTTAGAGATTCGTTTTGATGAGCATCAAAAATTTTTGCATGATCAATTTGATCGTCAGGAACGTTTCTTGGCTAGGCAAGCTAATTATCAAGCGGAGGTGTACTCTTCTTTTGGTCAAATGTACCAACACCTTGCCTCCGCTGCTGGTTATGATATGGATCACTTTCCCATTTTGCC
The DNA here is from genome assembly GCA_023935145.1 of Bretschneidera sinensis. Classification (NCBI taxonomy): domain Eukaryota; kingdom Viridiplantae; phylum Streptophyta; class Magnoliopsida; order Brassicales; family Akaniaceae; genus Bretschneidera; species Bretschneidera sinensis. The sequence goes on along the minus strand of CM043697.1, from coordinate 76,555,648 downwards.
ACCCTATTTGGTTTTATCTTTTGATCTAACTCCTGAGGAAAGTGAAGAGCATGAAGAAAATGAAGAGAATGAAAAAGAGGATGAAAACTTAGAGGATTAGTTTTGGGTTTTATCTTTTTTTATTTATTTTATTTTTGGATGACTGTCCTAACATTTTTTTTCTTTCTTTTCCTTTTTGGTATTTTATTTTTTGTACTTTGTTTTCATTTTTAGTTCATGTGTTAACTTAACATACAGTGGGAATCTTAATAGTACACAGTAGTTGCTTTCTTTATGTTGTGTTGTTCTATGTTGTAGATCGAAATTTCAGCAAGAAGAATAGTATGCAGTTCAAATGGTGGTGCACAATTTTCAACTGCTGTGCACTTGTGGCTACAAAAGGAGTTTCCTTTACTCTTTCTTTTACATTGAGGACAATGCAATTTTTAAGTTGGGGTGGAGGAAATGTATTTCTGTTTTTCATTGAACTACTTGGTGCTACTTTCCTTTTGTTTGTTTGATTTAAGCATGCTTTGTGTTAGCCTTGAATGTAATTCATATGTCAATGATATGAACTTAATTGAGATAGCATATAGCATTTAGAAGAAGTTAAATTTTGACTCGGTTTAAGAATAATTTAAGTGTCAATCTTGATTTGGTTTGAGACTCTAGTTTATGGTAAGATTGTATGATTAGTCTAAAACATTTAGAGAAGTTTTATGAGTGATTATCTTGTGAATACTTTTGCGGTCTCGACAAGCTCTAGAACTTACTTGATTATCACTTGAGGTGAATTCCTAGAATGCACACTACTTAGGATATGATATAGGCCATTTTTTTGGACCGTTTGAGCATTTCAAACTTACCATTGCTATATTTATCGCTAGTCACCCATTTGAGCCTTTTTCTTGAAAAATAATTTGAACCTTGTTTCTTTCAGTAACTCATTTACTTACCTTTACGAGCCTAAAAATATTTTATCCTTACCTTTCTCTTAAAAGAACTTAGTTATACACATTTGTGGAGAAGCACATAAGAGGAATAAGGATAGAAATATGAAAAAAAAAACAGAAAAAGAAGTGAATTATGGCAAAGAAAGAAGAAGAAGAAGAAAAGAAAAAAAGAAGTGGTGATCTATTAAGAGAAATGCTCGAAAAATGGCTGAAAGAGTTGGGTGTTAAAGTAAGTCATCTAAGTGCTTAAAGTGGTTGTGTTTAACTTAAAAGACTGAGTTCTTTTACTTGTTTAATCCTTCATGTTCTTTCTTAACCTCTACCTTAACCTAACGGTACAAGCGTATTGAAGACCTATTGATCCGATGTAGTATGATTTTTCTAAAATAGTGGAGAGTGATTTGAAAAGTAAGCCTATGGAGCTCAATTTATGATTGATGTCATGCAATTTATTATGTTTTTAAAAGCCAAGACTTGTATTCATGAATGTTGTGCATAAAATCATCCGGATGTTCGGATTAATGGATTGTGGTAAGATTGATGTTAAGATTCGATAACAATTTTAAGATTGATGTTTGGATTACTTTTGGACTTGGGTGATATTTAATAATTCTATATGCCGTGTGTTATGTATGATTTCTGAGACAAAAAGTGAATTGCTCCTAGTTTAACACTAACATTTCTTTACCTTGTTTTGATTCCTACCATAAAATTACTCTCTTGTTTTCGCTTGAATTGCTAAGGGACTAGCAATAAGCTAGTTGGGGGTTGTGATGAGAGTCATAAAATGCACCTTAACAGTACTTAATTGTTAGCATTTTAGGGTTGATCTATGTTTTAATTTCACTTTTTTATGTTAACAACTCTAAAGTGTCATTCTTGGATCATTGATCTATTTCGATGCATTTTCTAGAACTTTAAGGGAGGATAAGTTATCATTGCTTGAAGCACAAAGACTCGAGGCATACCCGAGTGAAGGCGTGTATGTCGAAGGACAAATGAAGAGAAATCAAGTCTTGAATGTGTGTGCTACAGCTGGAAGATATCCAAGCCTCGGCCTCCAGAGCTAAAGCAAAACAGCAAGAAAGAAGTTTCAGTGGAAGCCGTGGCCTGGACTAAGGAGGGTCGCAGCCTCCAGAAAGGGGAGAAAGCCAAGCCCACGTAAAGTCGCGGTGCAAAGAAAGGAGGGCCACGGCCTCCAGAAAGGAAGAAACCAAAGACTAGGCAAGAGCCGCGGCGTAAGGAAAGGAGTGCCGCGGCGCCCACCTAGTCAACTTCTCTGAGATATGACCTAATTAAGACTTTTTAAGCCCTAAAACACCCTTGGACCTTTTACATTATAAGTAGACCACTTAGAGTTTGTAATATGGGAGGCATTAATTCTGAAAAACTCAGAGAAGTAGCCACATTCTCCTCCAACAAAGTGTTCAACCATGAGTTCCATGGCGAACTAATCTCCAAGCAAGGTGAAGGGATGATTCCATAGGTGTAGTTGATCTTTATTTTCCTTTATTGGTTCAGTTGTAATTGGTATTTATTGTCAAACATTGTTATGGGTTACTCTTTAATCTTTAGAAGATTTTCTTTTAATCTGGTGATTGCATCTTTATCTTTGATATAAATCTAGTCATGCTCTTCTTATGTCAAGATTGTTAGATGTAATTGAGTCCGGTAAATTTATCCTTTAGGTTTGTCCATTACTGCGATATTGTCGATAAGATATATTGTCGTTTCTTGATAAACTTATAGGATAGGTCATGTATGCTTAAATCGAAAGTAAGAGTAATTCATATCAATTGCATTAGGGTTTATATATGCTTAGATTAAATATTTTCCAATTGCCTGTTTGGGATGTGAAACTTGTAATCGAGGTAAAAGCAACTGAATCAAGATTGGAGTAAGGCAACGAACCTAGGGAGGATTCTCGGAACCTTGTTGTTTCTCTATTATAATTCTCAATTTATTTTCTCACAATTACTTCATTATCAAAATTCATATTTTCTCACTTGATTGTTATCGTTTGTGTTAAGGTTTGCACTTTTCCTTCATAGATCGCTTTTCCCTGTGGAATCGACACCCCAAAGCTGTGCTACAACTACCGCGTTATACTTTGGGCATAATCAAGTATCGTCCTTAGGGATTGGTAACTTAATTCTGATAAGTACCAAAATTATACTAATCATGATTTTATTTAGAAAAATCTCTTTTTGTTGTTTGTAATTGCAAAATTTAATTGAAATCAATTGAAAGGAAATAATCAACGAAAAAGAAAGTAGTTTTTTGAATACCAAATTATTATGAGAAAGAACTTTTAGGAAACAGATTTCACTTAATTCCTCATTATGCTTAACTTATCTAACTAATTAAAATTATTCCTCTCTGTTTGTTAGCAAAATCTCCAACTTATCCAAAATCCTCTTTCGAAAGTCAATTGGGAATATTCTTTTTCATCATTCTACACAAGAGTATGCAAATAAATAAAACAAGGAAGCATTAAGACTAGCGATTTTTTTAGACTACATAGGTTCATATAAGTCTTTCAATCTCTATATTTACCTATGCTGAAATACCCAGGTTCTATCATGTAATTCCTTTTTTCGACAGCAAATCACAAGATCAAGATCATCTAATTAATGGCCAGTCAATTCGAAGCAATATGTTCAAAATAAATCAGCCAAACATGGAAGATAATTACTGTAAATCAGCATAGAAAAGCAACATAGTTTGAAATTAAATTACATCATTTTCCGAGAATAAAGAAAGTTTAGTTCATGCTAAAAATCAAATTTAACAGCAACGAATTCACCATAATTCTGTAAATCATTGTGTGTTTTAATACTGCTACTGCTGTGGAGGACTGCTGTGCGATGAATCAGCTGCTGGAACCAGCAAGGAGGTTGTTGCAATCAGCGCTGGTGTGGAGGAGAGTGGTTGTGGCCTTTGAGGAAGTACTGGAGGTGGCAGCTGCTGGTTACGGCAAGGAGGCGAGCAGGGAGCTGCTGTGCGATCAGCTGCTGTAGGCGGCAGCAGCTGCTGCCGAATGAGGAGGAGAGGAGGGAGGCTACTGTATGATCACTCTAGGGTTTTGTCTCTAGATCTGCAGGCTGCTTCTAATTAGGGTTTCTCCCTTTCCTTTATATAGGCTCTCAGTCTTTAAAATTTCCTTTTTTATAGGCTCCAAGTCTTCAATTAAAATTTCTTTTTTGATAGTAAAAAGAGTCCCTTGATGATAAGACACTAAAATTTGGATCTTTCCCAATTCTAAACTTCCTTTTCCAGTCACGCAAATTCCAAAAAAAAAAACAGAATTTAATAGCTCCTTCACATCTGTCACGTTGAAATCAAGCACATCTTACCTTTGTCTACAAAAATTATCATAACTTTCTCTAGAAAAATTATATTTACGAGCTGTAAAATTATCCAGAAAGTAGACTTCCGGATCTTTCCAAGAATATATGGCTCAACTCTTGGTTCTTCCTGAAACAATACATTTTAATCTTCCAAAATGACTGATCTGTACCAGCAATTCTGGCAATTTAGTGAAGCTCATTTTTACCCTTTGCTAGTGACAACATGACTTAGCAAAATACTCAATTTATCTTTAATAGTCTAGAAATTATAGGTTTTGTTGCATTCCTCTTGGGAAACCTGAAAACATGTAAAACACTACAAAAGATCAAATTGTAACAAGGCTAAAAGATTAATGTATGCAAATTAAGGGGCTTGAATGTGTGACATTCAACGCTTATCACACCCCCAAACTTAAAATTTATTTGTCCTCAAATAAAACTAAAACGAACCTATAGAAAAATCTCATCGCTCACTAAGTCATGATCTGAATTTAGATTTCATTACTAGCATCTTACTCTTTTAATATCAAGGATAGCAGGAAAATCAATAAAAAATTTAGCAATTTGTCAAGCAAGAGTTAAGAGACTACTTCAACCTAAAGCTAAGTCATTGAGTGTGTGTGTGATATAGTCAATTTATCTCCAAACCACCTGCTAACTTAGATAAAAGTAAAGTAACTGAAACCAGATGATTTCTCTCAAAACTTAACCTCATAAGTCCAATTTTCAGAAATCCTCTCCACTAATATAGTCAACACCAAAATCAGAGATCAAAAGGTCTTTGATCAGGTTGTAATGACATGCCACAAGGTGAGGACTAAGAAAGAACTGGATAAGGAAAATTAAAGCAAACTGGGAAAATACTTGGTAAAAAGAACAATAAAAGAGATTGCCATAGGATTCAAACCATAACTCTTTCTTGACTATATGCTCATATTGGTGACATTATTGTTGTTGTAATCAATGAAGCTATACTAAGTACACCTTTAACAAAATAAGAAGTGATATGCACTCCACTTATTGAGTTTTCTCTATTTTATGCTTCCTTCCGTGATGGATAAATTACCTATAAGCAAAAGACAAACCCAACAAAAATACTTCCTTATTTTATTTTTTTTTTCAGCCAACCACCTTTTTCGTTCAGCGACCTTGGTTCTTGTAGCCTATTTAAATTTTCAACCACTTTAGCTATTGATCAAACAGAGCATAATTTCCTTTGAACTCACTTTCTCTTTAAATGTAGATTTTCACCAAAGTATTTTCTCAAAATATAAAAGTTAAATTCATGGTTTTTCAGGCTTAGAACGGGAATGGTTAATGTAGTTAAAAGAATAAATAAAGGCTTATGTAACATAAGGCTCAAGGGGGTTGACTATGGAAATACACCATGTAATGATGGCATAATAACTAGGACGGTTGGGAAAGCTTTTTGGTTATGACAAAAAAATTGCCTAGATCATTTATCAAATATTTGGTATCAACTAGGATTTCGCCTCAAGGATCCATCAATGGATTCAAGAGTAAAGCAAGATTGAACTCCCTCGATCCCGTTAATTCTACTCATTCTCTTCATCAGCAAAATGTAATAAAAAAATGACTATGTGCTCAATTATGTTCAAGGACAAAGATTTAAATCAAAGTATCCACAAAACTCAGCCTGACATAAAATAAATTTTCATAAAATTTCTCAATCCTATCCTCAATCACAAATTTCCTATTCATAGAGAATTCAGTCATGCTTAAATGCATGCTTGGTAAGAAAAAATCAAAAACTCAAGACTTATAAAATCACAAGTAAAATAACCAGTAATCAAGAGGACACAAATGACTATAGGAGTTTACACCCCCAAACTTAAACTAAATAATATCATCATTGTGATTCAAAGGAAAGAAAGATTGAAGAAATGAAAGGAACTTCCCTGGTTTCATGGTGAATCCGTCGTAGTTTGCAGTTTCCAACTCTTTATTCTTGCTAAATAAACCTACATCAAAATCCAAATTATTCAAAATAAAAATAAAAATAAAATAATAAAAGAAAGTTCTATGGGCTGCCTCTCAGAAGCGCTTGTTTTTAAGTCTACAGCCAGACTTTTCAATTTTCCTCAACTAGGGCCTCCCAGAGGAATAAGTGTACAATTCCTCTCAACTTGTTCCCCATAATGGTGCTTCAATCTCTGATCGTTAACTTTGAATATATTCATTGTCTTGTCCTTCAAGTCTATTGCTCTAAAAGAGGAAACACTGTCAATTGTATAAAGGCCTATTCATCTTGATTTTAACTTTCCCAGGAAGAGTTTGAATCGTGAATTGAAGAGTAAAACTTGCTGTCTTGGGGCAAACTCATGCCTAAGAACCTGTTTGTCATGCCACTATTTCGTCCGTTCTTTGTAGATCTTCACATTTTCATAAGCATCTTTCCAGAGCTCATCCATCTCATTCAATTGTAAGAGTCGCTTTTCACCTACTGCTTTTAAATCAAAATTAAACTTCTTTACATCTACCTTAAAACAAGTGCTTGGATCTTCTGGAAATCTCATGGCTTTGTAGATGTTGAACATAACCTCTTCCTTGTTTACTCTCAATGTTAATTCACCCTTTTGAACATCTAGTTAAATCCTTTACCGTAGCCAAGAATGGTCGGCCAAGAATTAGTGGGATGTCTTGGTCTTCCTCCATATCTAACACCACAAAATAAACAAGAAAAATAAATTTTTCCACTTTTACTAGTACATCTTCTATGATTCTGCGTGGGTACTTGATGGATCGGTCTGCTAGTTACAAAGAAATGGTTATTTGTTTCAGCTCTCCAAGTCCTAATTTCCTGCAAACAAAAAGTGGCATAAGATTAATATTAGCACCAAGATCACATAAAACTTTATCAAAAAATGAATTTCCAAAGGTGCAAGGCAAAGTGAAACTCCCTAGATCTTTTAAATTTTGAGACAATTTCTTTTTAAGGATGGCGCTGTATTCTTCAGACAGCTTTAATGTTTCAAACTCCTCCAACTTCTCTTATTGAAAATGATGTCCTTTAAGAATTTGACATAATTTGGCATTTGTTCCAGAGCATCTGCAAAAGGATTATTTATGTTAATTTTCTTAAAGATATCCAAAAAAATAGAAAATTACTTATCTAATTTTTGTTTCTGAAAACGTTGAGGATAAGGGAGTGGATTAGAAAGAATAGGAGGATTGTCAGGAAATGTAATTTCTAGAGGCTTTTCAGTTTCTCTTAATGTATCTTCCACAATCTCCTCTTCATCTACTTTATTCTGGCATTGGCCATTGGTTGGAGCTGTAGGGGTGGACTTGGTTTCCTTTGATGGTGACCTCTCAATTTCTCTTCCACTCCTAAGTGTGATGGCCTTGCATTGTTCCTTTGGATTCACTTATGTGTTGCTAGGAAATGTTCCTATTTTTTAGGCATTGATAGTTGTGGCTAGTTTCCCAATTAGCACTTCAAGATTCTTTATAGTGGCTGCCATGTTGCTACAATGAGTCTCAATGTTATCTAACCGTGAATCATTCTTTTTTAACCTTGCTTTTGTCTCCTCAACAAAAGAAACCATGGAATCCTCAAGTGACATCTTCTTCTCGCTTGGCTGATTAACAAATCCTGGAGGAGGTTGCAACACATTCTTCGTGTTTCCATAAGACAAATTCTCATTATTTCGAAGCCTTGGATGGTAGTATTTGGCATAGGATTACCACGATAGTTATAGTTTCGATTGTTGATGTATTGAACTTGTTCTTGACTTGATTCATTACTTGGAACTGTCATACTTGGGGCTGCAACATATTCTGCACTTTGCGGTATTCCTTGTGTTGTCAAAGCTAAAATTGGATGAGGTAGAGAAGCAACTTGAGCTGAAAGGGCTGCTAACGGATCCAATTCATGAATTCCAACAACTTTCCTAACCTTAGTTCTTTCAGTTGGCCATTGATAGTTATTTGCAGCCATTTCTTCCAAAGAGAAGTAGCACTTTCAACTGTCTTTGACATTAAAGTTCCACCAGACGCAGCATCAACTATTGTCCGAGTTTACCCATTTAACCCACTGTAGAACATCTGAACTTGCAACCAGTCTGGCAATCCGTATTGAGGGCAGCGTCGAATCAAATCTTTATACCATTCCCATGCTTCATAGAGTGACTCGAAATCATTTTGCTTGAATTGACCAATCTCACTCCTGAGTTGAGTTGTTTTTGCAGGCGGGAAGAATTTACCAAGAAACTTTTTAGCCATTTCCTGCCAGCTAATGATACTTCTCGGTTGTAGAGCTTATAGTCAACCTCTTGCCTTGTCCCTTAAGGAAAAAGGAAGTAATCTCAGTCTAATGGTGTCTTCAGTAAAACTATTAATCTTTACAATGTCGCAAATCTCCAAGAATATCGCCAAATGAATATTGGGATCATCCAGTGGTGATCCACTAAACTGGGCTTGTTGCACCATGCTGATTAAGGTCAGTTTGAGCTCAAAATTGTTGGCATGACTGGGTTGACGTCTTATACCCGAGTAGTTATCATTCACAACTAGCCGTACATAATCCTTCAAGGTGCGCGGTTGTGCATCATGTTATTCGTCAGATATGGCTACGAGTTGATTTTTTCTTCGTGATCTAAAGGTTCTTTCAATCTCCCGATCAAAAGGGGTACTGTTACAATATCTAACACGGCGCATGCAATGTCAAAAACACGCCTGTCGAAAATAATAATAATAAAAATTCTAAATTAAAACCAAGATTGCTTTGTATCAATATTGGCAAAAATAAGAAGAAATCAATCCCCGACAACGGCGCCAAAAAATTAATCGGTCCAAAACTACAAGTGCACAGTATCGTAGTTTTATAGTAAAGTGATAAGAAGAGTATTTTCCTCAAGGATTGGTAACTTATCTTGATTTTATTTAGAAAAATCTCTTTTTGTTGTTTGGAATTGCAAAATTTAAATAAAATCAATTGAAAGGAAATAATCAACAAAAAAGAAAGTTGTTTTTCGAATATCAAATTAATATGAGAAAGAACTTCTAGGAAACCGATTTCACTTAATTCCTCATTATGCTTAACTTATCTAACTAATTAAAATTAATCCTCTCTATTTGTTAGTATAATCTCCAACTTACCCAAAAGCCTCTTTCAACAGTCAATTGGAAATATTCTTGTTCATCATTCTGCACAAGAGTATGTAAATTAATAAAACAAGAAAGCATTAAGACCAGCGATTTTTTTAGACTACATAGGTTCATATAAGTCTTTCGATCTCTATATTTACCTATGCTGAAATATCCAAGTTCTATCCTGTAATTCCTTCTTTTGACAGCAAATCACAAGATCAAGATCATCTAATGCCAGTCAATTAGAAGCAATACGTTCAAAATAAATCAGCCAAACATGGAAGATAATTATTGTAAATCAGCATAGAAAAGCAAGCATAGTTTGAAATTAAATTACATCATTTTCCTAGAATAAATAAAGTTTAGTTCATGTTGAAAATCAAATTTAACAGCAACGAATTCACCATAATTCCATAAATCAGTGTGCATTCAGCTGCTGCTGTGGAGGACTGCTGTGCAATGAATCAGCTGCTGGAACCAGAAAGGAGGTTGCTACAATCAGCGCTAGTGTGGAGGGGAGAGGTGGTTGCGGGCTGTAGGAAGTACAGGAGGTGGTAGCTGTTGGTTATAGTAAGGAGGCGAGCAGGGGGCTGTTGTGCGATCAGCTGCTGTAAGCGGCAGCAGCTGGTGCTAGATGAGGAGGAGAGGACGGAGGCTGCTGTGTGATCACTCTAGTGTTTTGTCTTTAAGGCTGCAGGCTGCTTCTAATTAGAGTTTCTCCCTTTCCTTTATATAGGCTCTCCGTATTTAAAATTTTCTTTTTGATAGCCTCCAAAGTCTTCAATTAAAATTTCCTTTTTTGATAGGCTCCAAAGTCTTCAATTAAAATTTCCTTTTTGATAGAAGAAAGAGTCTCTTGACGATAGGAAACTAAAATTTGGATCTTTCCCTTCTTCTAAACTTCCTTTTCCAGCCATGCAAATTCCAAAAAAAAAATCGAAATTTAATAGCTCCTTCACGTCTGTCATGTTGAAATCACGAACAGCTTGACCTTTGTCTACTAAAACTACCATAACTTTCTCTAGAAAAATTATATTTACGAGCCATAAAATTATCCAAAAAAATAGACTTCTGGATCTTTCCAAGAATATATGGTTCATCTCCTGGTTCTTCCTGAATCAATACAGTTTAATCCGCGAAAATGATTGATCTGTAAGGAAAATTCTGGTAATTTAGTGAAGATCCTTTTCACTTTTGCTAGTGATAACATGACTTAGCAAAATGCTAAATTTATCTTTAACAATTTAGAAATGATGGGTTTTGTTGCACTCCTCTTGGGAAACCTGAAAGCATGTAAAACACTACAAAAGATCAAATTGTAACAAGGCTAAAGGATTAACATATACAAATTAAGGGGCTTGAATGTGTGACATTCAGCGCTATCAAATAGCAGCCTTATGTTTTTCATGATCAAATTCTTGAAAGATTCCAAACCAATTAGGATAAGCATTGTAAGTCTATCGGCATAGAATATGTAGCGAAGTTAAATTTTTTTTCAAATTATGGCAATAAATTTCCACCAAGAAAATCTCTATGAATCTACTATAACGATAAATCAATACCTCCATACAAGATTAGAGACTTATATCTTACATTGATGTAGATTCCTATTGATTATTTGGACACAAGTTCACAAGCTATTCAAGCAGCCAGTCTTTAAACGTATCCATATGATTATACGAGCATAAAAAAAAAACTAGAGCTCTCTAATAGAGGTGGACCGAAAATTATGCAATGTTAGCTCCTTTGGATTTTTGGCTGATCTCAATCTATAACAATGACAATTAGGATTTTCATCAAATGCAACCCTATTTCTATTAAACCTTTACTCCTAAAGGATTTGGTATTTCTAGAATTACAATTCAACCCTTTATTTTATTTCATTCTTAAAAATCCCTCCATTGGCCCCTTAATGTTTCTATTCATACAAATACCCTATTGTGTGTGACCCCTTAGGTAAAACATTACGCTGGCAATAGGTCGTAACTATTATGTAACAATTGGATCTCATCCAATTAATTAAAACTCATTTTAATTGTAATTCGAATTAAAATTATTTTTAATTCTCCCTTTTATTAAGAATTAATTACACTTAATTCTTAAAGGCTTCTAAAGGTCATGATTGACACCTAGTAATATGTCATGACTACCCAGACAATGTGAATTAATTTAAACCTTTCCGTTGTCAGTTACCATATAATTTAATCCTTCCATCATGCAATGTCTCTTATTAAACCTAAGGCATGGAAATATTGTACAACCTTAATTATTTAATCATATATATTTTGATCTCAAGATTATAACTTAAATAGTGAAGTTAGAAACTCCTTTCTAATTTTCACCTCACCTTGGCCAAAGAATTTCCAAGCTATGACTTAATTAGATCACATAGAACATTCTCTCTCTTTTATCGAAAGTGATAGATCATCTATTGTACACTCACATACCTCCATGCATAAGTGGTTATACCCAATTACTACCTTTATGTGGCTCATGATTAAAACCACATTTAAATAGCATCAAATCATGACTTATACTCAAGATATCCATGGTGACTCAATTCCAAGGATCACTTGTACAACTGCAACATAAGAACTCCTATTGACAGCTAGTAAAATGTCTACTAGGAATTACTTAGTTGAGTTTGTTTGGTGTATATGTTCTCTAACATGCACCTAAATAACTTGTTTTAGTATCTCATACACTAGTGACCATGAGATCAATCACTATCAACTCCTAGAGGAAACATAATATATACTAATCTATTCGGATTCACTAGTGCTCTTCTTAGTGATCCTATTATTAGGAACATTGAAGAATAAAGTTTAATGAAATACATCTCATTAGTATGATCTCATCATGGTGCTTGTTTTCATTGCTCTTATTCTATGGGCTTTATCATGTAACGCACATCTAATGATTTGTAATGAGCATCATAAATAAGATAATTGACATTTTTAATATTTACTGTCAATAAATAAATAAGATTAATTACAAGTAACATGCCCATAACATCAAATGTTATTAGCTTTTAGGGTACACTACTATCAATCTCTCACTTACACTAAAGCCAATTTCCCATATATCTCACGCCCAGTTTCTCAAAATGGCGATCAAACTATTGCTAAGAAATCGCCTTAGTTAGTGGATTTGATATGTTATATGCCATTGAAAATCTTTCCACCTTTACATTGCCTCTTCCAATGATCTCTCTAATCAAATGGAATCGCCATAGAATATAATTAGAATTTTGATGAGATCTTGGTTTCTTTGCTTGCACAATAGCATCATTGTTATCACAATATAGAGTTACTAGATTGACAATGTCTGGAACCACTCCAATTCCTAATCCAAACAACCTCCTTCGCAACTTCTGATGCAAGAATGCATTTGTCCACCGTAGTCAAATCTGCAGTGGTTTCTTGCTTGAAACTTTTTAATCTCATTGTTCCACCATTCAAGGTGAACACATTTCCAAAGACTGATTACTATCATCTTTGTCAAATTGAAAACTAGAGTCTGTGAAGTCCTCAAGTTTCAAATCTGCTCCTCTATTTATGAGAAATAAATATTTAGTTCTTTTCAAGAACTTAAAAATGTTTCTCACGGCTATCCACCCTTACCTGGGTTGAACTGAAATTATCTCGTAACACTTAGAGAGTATGCGACATCAGGTCTTGTACATAACATTAGATACATGATAGAACCAATTTTTGGTGCATATGGTATCTTACTCATGTGTTCTCTTTTTTCTGGAGTCTTTAGGGAAATGTCTTTTGCGAGTGTAATTCCATGACTCGTCTTGGAATTTTCCATGCTAAACCTCTTTAGCATTTTTTCTATGTACGCAAATTTGGATAAGCCTAGCATCCTTCTAGATCTACCTCTATAAATCTTTATCTTAAAATGTATGATGTTTCAACCAAATCCTTTACGGAGAAGTTCTTTGGCAACCAAACATTGACTGACTATAACATACCTACATCATTTCCATTTAGAAGCATGTCTTCTACATAAAATACTAAGAATGTCACAACACTCCCAATGACCTTCATATACACACATAGTTCATCCTCATTTTTTATAAAAATCAAACGATTTGATTGTCTCATCAAATATCTTCTACATAAAATACTAAGAATGTCACAACTCTCCCACTAACCTTCATATACACACATAGTTCATCCTCATTTTTAATAAAATCAAACGATTTGATTGTCTCATCAAAACAAATGATTCAACTTCTATAAGCTTGCTTTAATCCATAAATGGATTTTTGAAGCTTCAATACCTTGTAGTCACTACCACTAGATGTAAAATCCTCATGTTATGTCATGTAAACATCCTATTCTATATTTTCATTGAGGAATGCCGTCTTTATATCTATCTGTCATATTTTATAGTCATGGTATACAGCTATTGCAAGTAAAATCTTAATGTATTTAAGCATGGTCACTAGAGAGAAGGTTTCGTCAAGTTAAACTCATTGTCTTTGCTTGAAACCCTTATCTACTAGTCTTGCCTTATAGGTCTCTATCTTTCCATCCATTATAATCTTTCTCTTGAAGATCCATTTGCAACCTATAGGTACTATACCTTCAGGTGCACCGACCAAAGTCCACACTTTATTGGAGTTCGTGGAATCCATTTCGGATTTCATGGCTTCTAACCACTTCTCTGAATTGATGTCTAACATCACTTCTTCGTAGTTAGTAATATCCTAAACTTTCTTCAGGATATCCTGCAAACCTACATTTGTTAGACCTAGTTCCTAACTTATCTGTATGTAACTTCTTTACATAGGCAGAACAACCCCAAATTTTACATGCTTAAAACTAGATTTTCTCCCTTTCTATATCTCATATGGCGTTTATGTACTACTTTTGAGGGAACTTTATTCAACAAGTATATGATGGTTAAGACAAAATATCCCCCAAAGGATATAGGAAGATTAGTATAACTCATCATGGATCGTACCATATCCAATATGGTACAGTTACAAGAGGAGTACACTGAGAGAGAATCTCATTCTCTTGAGATAATCGAGAAAATCATTAAACAAGTATTTTCCTCCTCGATCAGATTGAAAAGATTTAATATCCTTCCTAGTTTGCTCTTCAACTTCTCTTCTAAATTCTTTGACCTTTTCATATGATTCAAATTTTGTACTTCACTAAGTACATATACCTATACATAGAATTATCATTAGTAAAGGTAATAAAGTTGGAGTAACCTCCTCTAGCATTGATTGTTAGGGTTCCACACACTTCAGTGTGAATTAACCTTGATACATATGTGGCTCTTCCTCCATGTCCACTAAATAGAGATCTAGTCATATAAGATAGGCTTCACAACTTTTACTTTGTTTGCACTATTCTCATTAATATGACCTAGTGATAAGTGCCACATATAGGAATGATTTAGATCATTATCTCATTTCCTTTGTTGTTCAACATGAAATATTTTAAAGTTTACTTCTAGATGTTAAAACTAAATAATAAGTCCCTATGGATAATGTAGCAACACTTGATCCACTTCCAAAGTGAAGTTTGATTCTTTTTACTTAATTCCAAGTATTATTAATTTCATTGAAGAACAACTAAGACATGCTTTCCAAATGTTTTTCTTGCAAGGTGATCCTTGAAATTTCTCTTCTAGTGTCCATCTTTGCCACAATGAGAGCATTATTCCTTATCCTTCTTAGCTTTAACAAAATAGCTTTTGCTAGAACCGCCTTTTGCCTTCAATAGTTTCTTTTATCTTCTTTAAGACATTCTTACCCTTGGACTTGGAAGAAGAATCCTCATTGACAAGCATAATGGGTGTCTTAACCTTTTTTATCATAGCTCTACACTCTTCAACATATAACAAGTTCTAGGAGTGGCTTCTTGCAAGGTGATCCTTGTAGTTTCTCTTCTAGTGTCTATCTTTGCCATAACGGGAGCATTGTTCCTTGTTCTTCTTTGCTTTTGACAAAATAGCTTTTATTAACACTACCCTTTACCTTCAATGGTTTCTTTTTTCTTCTTTAAGACATTCTTGCCTTTGGACTTAGAGGAAGAATCCTTATCGACAAGCATAATGGGTAACATTTCTTGATTGTAGCTTCTGCAATCTTCAACATATAACAAGTTCTAGAAGCATAGCTTTAATCTCATTCATGTTGTAGTTCCTAACATACTGAGAAAACGAGTTTGGAAAGGATTTAAGAATTAAGTCACTACTTAACTCTGCTTACTTTCTAAAATGAGCCAATCTAACTACTAAAAATAGTTTATCATCTTTAATCAGTGCTCATGGACCAATGATCTTTTGGGCATACTAGCCCTAAAGAGGTATTTAGATATTTGGAACCTTACATTGTGACTATGCCCACAACACAGCTCTTATAGATGAATAAATATTGCATAAACACTTTCCATCTTGTCATGTTGCTTTTAAAGCTCATTAGACATAGATACTGGCATGTAGCACTTTGCCTATATGCCATCTTCTTACAACTTCACATAAATGACTACCTCTTCTTCCAAAACATCCTCAACAAAAATTGTTGGAAGTAACTTATCAAGAACATAGACCATTTTATAAGAATAGATAACGATTCTCAAATTCCTTAGTCAATCTAGGAGATTGGACTAGCCAGTCTGTTTGCATCAAGTATATACGATAGTGGGTTTAGTCATTGCAATCTATGATGTAACAATAGGTAATATGTGTCTATTCATTTTATTAACCACTATAAAGATTTGGTCTTTAATCTTAATGGTCCCTCACACTATTATTTTTTATTCCCACAACCCTCATTTTGAAAAGCAGAAAACTCTTTTAAAAGGTTTCCTAGTGGAAATTAAGATCTTATCACTTGAATATTATAGACTTATGATAATGCAACAAACTACAATGTACTTGATAGGTAGATAACTTCTATCATTTATATCTCATGTAATTCCTAATCATCATTTAGCCTCTAAATGCATACCACCTTACGGTAGTGCAACAAATCATATCATTATAGTTAAGTCAAACACACCATTCCTCACAAGTATAAATTAGTGATATAACCCTTACGATAGTGCAAGAAAGTTATTTCATCTATTTACCTCATGTACAACATATATTTTAATAATCAATATAATTTTCCTACTGTTGTAAACTTTATGACAACGCAACAAATTTACACACATAAGAAACTTCGTATATTGACTATAATGGTGGAAGGCTATGAACAATCATTACTAATGATTTTCATTTACAACTTCATATTAAACTTTTGTGTGTGATAGATTTGGGTCTTTAAGTTTAGATCTCTTTATTTAAACATGCATCAAATACATATAACAAGCATATAATCTAATTAAATGCATAACATATATACATCACATGCATATATATTTTAACCTAAGTGGATGACTATGGACTTTCTGAGTATGATTTACTTAAACCAATAAACTAAATCACTTAGTCAAACTCTAGGTAATTATTACATGAATATATCTTATACATTAATGTGTCTTCGATCTTCAAATGGTCCATTATGCTTCCTTGATGCTTCCTTTCGCGCACTCTTTGATTCACCTCAATAAAATCCTATCTAACTCTGTGTAACTTTACGTACAACCAATATATATAAGAAACCTTGATCAGAATTCAAAGGGAATTACATTAGAGGGAGATAAAAATTTTATATTGAGAGAAATAAGAGAATGCGAGGTATGCAAACCCCATTTAAAATTGAACAACCAAAATAATACAATTAAATTCAACAAATTGCTAAGCTATAGGTCCAATAGTCATCCACTCATACAATCAAATTGCATAATTAATAAATACAATCAATTATATTCTAGTTATGGCTTTATTCTTATGTTGCAATCCTAATCTCATTAGGCTTCTAGAAACTTTTCTTAATCCTATTCCAAACAAAATTAAGATTCATTGTTCATTAAAATACATAATTTCAATATAATAAGGATTTTGGAGTTTCAATTCTTAATCAAACTCCAATTTCACAAAAAAATTTATTTTTGAAATTAAGAACAATTCTTAATTAAGTAAATCAATTTATTTCAAATCTTTTAAATGTAAAAATTAAACAATTAATTTCAATTAAAAATATGTTTTAATTTTAATTAAATTTGAAATAATTTTAAAAACTCATTAAAAAAATTTTAAAAAAAATTTAATTTTTATGTCATACCCTCAACTGTCCATTAGAGTAGTCGACTGTCAAAAGTTTATGTTCAAGAATTCAATCAGGTCTGTGAGAGCACAGTTGACTGTCCCCTCGAAACAATTGATTGTCCCTTTGACTTTAGTGATTTTTCACATTTTCCTCGCGAATTTTCTTCCGAAAACAATTTCCTTTTCACTCAAAATCACATTTTGATCAATCAAATTGTTTATAATCAATCTCTATTGATTTATTACGCCTGACAAATAATCTACAACAATTTTATTATCATTATATGACAATAAATAATTAAAGAACCCTTTCTTAAATTCTCTTGACTTAGGGTTTCATAAACCCTAATCTAACTTTTAGATTTTAAAATTTGCAATCTCTAGAATTCAAGATCAAATATTACAAAGCCATAACAACAAAATTAACAATCGTTCTAATAATTCATAGAGTTGGCTTTGATACAATTGTAAGTCTATCAGCATTAAATATGCAGAGGAATTTAAAATTTTTTCAAGTATGCCAATAAAGCTCCACCAAGAAATTCTATATGAATTTATTATAATGATAAATCAATATCTCCATACAAGGTGAGAGACTTATACCTTATGTTGATGTAGATTATTGTTGATCCTTTAGAGATGAGTTCATAAACCGTTCAAGTTTCTAACCTCTAAATGTATCCACACGAGCAATGAATAACTAGAGATCTCTAACCAAGAGTGACCGAAAATTATGGAGTGCCAACTCCTTGAGATTTTTGGTTGGCGGCTTTTGGAGGGAGAGCTTAAGATCTAATCTTAATTCCAATAATGACCATTAGGGTTTCCATCAAATAGAACTCCTATTTATATTTAGCCTTTACTCCTAAATGCTCTAGAATTTTTAGAATTGCAATTAAAACTCTAATTTAATTTAATTCCTAAAAATATTTTCATTGGTCCTTTTAATTTCTCTATTCATACAATTTTCCTATTGTGTGTGACCCCTTAGGTTCAATATCGCGCTAGTAGTAATTTTAATTTGAATTAAAACTCTTTTTAATTCTCCATTTTATTAAGAATTAATTCTTAAGAAATTCTACAAGTCATGATTGAGACTTAGTTGTATGTTATGACTGCCCAGGAAATATGAATCAACATGAACCTTTCTATTGTAAGTTATCGTATAATTCAATCCTTCCATCATGCAATGTCACTGATTAAACCTAAGGTATGGAATACTGTCAAGCCTTGATTATTTAATCATATGTATTTTGATCTCAAGTCCATAACTTAAATGGTGAAATTAGAAACTTCTTTCTAATTTTCACTCAACCTTGGCCAAGGAATTTCCAAGCTATGAATTAATCATATCAAAAATGACATTCTCTCTCTTTTACTGGGAGTGGTGGATCATTTATTGTACACTCACATACCTCTATTCATAAGTGGTCATACCCAATTACTACTCTTTTTTTGCCCATGATTAAAGCAACATTTAAATAGCATCAAAGCATGATGACCTATACACAAGATATTCATGGTGCCTCAAAACCAAGAATGACTTATACAACTACACGTAAGAACTATTGAGAGCTAGTAAAATATTCATTAAGAATTACTTAGTCGAGTCAGTTCGGTGTCTCATACACTAGTGACCATGAGATTAATCATCCTCAACTCCTTGAGGAACCATAGTATGTACTAATCTATCCTGATTCACTAATGTCTTTCTTAGTGATCCTATGATTAAGAACATTTAAGAATAAAGGTTAAGGAAATACATCTCATTATCATGATCTCATCATAGTACTTATATTCATTACTCTTATTCTATGGGTTTTATCATGTAATGCACATGCAGTAATTTGTAAAGAACATGACAAATAAGATAATTGTCAATAAATGAATGACATCAAATGTTATTGGCTTGTAGTGAACACTACTATCAAGCATAAGTGGCAAGGTCAATAGATTCATCAAGAGCAGAATCTGATTTAATTGTATATGAAACAACAATATCCACCTTTGGAGTATCATCGGGTTTATCAAGTTCCTTAGCTTTCATAGTGACTTGGCTAGGGTTATTTCAAAACCTCATCAAGGTTCCTTAGCTTAGGTTTTTTATTGATACAACTAGGAGATTGGTAAGGTTTGGTGTAGTAGGTTATGACGACTCATGAGCTTGAGTAGATTTTGGTATGGGAGGAACAAAAACTCCACAATGATGATGCACAACATTAGGGTTAGGGATATTGGTATTTTTAATTACAAGATTCTACAAGGAATCCTGTATAGAATTTGTGGCAATATTAAGGACTTTTGAACATTTTCTACAAGCACTTTCAACATGGCCATGAAGGAGAAAATGATAGCAAAATTTTTTAATGCTTTCTACTATAATTCGTTACAAAAACCTTAAGATTTCTTAGCTTGTTTCCTCATTTATGACAAACACTTTTATCTATGAGCTCATCACAAACTTTCATAAACAATTATCACAAACTTAAATAGTTAGTTTTTCAATACTATAAATGGAATTATATTATAGAAAGCATACTTATTACTAGTGTTGTTGATGGGGTAATCACCAAATTTCATGAGTAAATTACAGCCTTAAATTTATTGCATCTTGAGGTTATATTATCAATAGGACTTACTGATAATTAGCACATAAGAAATTCATTAAGGCGAACATTTTTTTCTATTGGTGAAACTCACACACACCACTTAAATTTTAGATCTTTTAAGATCAAGACCTCAGCCTTAACCAACCATGGAACTAAGTTCACCTCGGCTTCATTGAGGCAAGCCTTATGTTTTGAACAATACATTACGAGAGAGAATCAATATTAAATTATTATATATGTTGGTCCTTTTTATAAATAAAAAAAGCTAACACATACCTAATAAACTAAAAAAACATAAATTACATTCTCTTGTCTTCCATTTTCCCCGCAACCAAACAAAGATAATAGAGATAAAGAGGGAGAAGGACTCACAAGAAGGGCAAGAGAGGAAATAAGAGAAAGCATCGAGAACTATTGATTTGGGCGACATAACCATAAATTTTCTTATCAAGCGGATGGTGACTGATAAGTCTCTAGCAATGGCGAGAGATGAGAAAAAGATGAGGCATTGCTTTATTACCGTTACTTCTAAAAAAATTTAAGCAAACATATACCCAATATACTAAAAACTATAAATTTCCTTCTCTTCTCCTCCATTTCCCATCAACCACATACAGGTAATAGAGAAAAAGACTCATAAGGAGGGCAAAAGAGGAGATGAGAGAAAGCGTCGAGAGCTATTGATTTGGGTGGCACAACCACAAATTTCCTTATCAAGCGGTTAGTGGCCGAAGAGTCTCTAATGACAGTAAGAGATGAGAAAAAGCGATGACCTTACTTTGTTAGCACTACTTCTCCACTTTTGCGAACTTGAACCTAAAATTTGGTTTTTGATTATTTGATTTGTGGTGTTTCTAGCTTTGTTCCTGTTAGGATTTTGGCTCAAATCCTCACAAAGAATAATTCTAATTGGTTTGGAAGAAGTAGTTTCCTATTTTATAGTTGGTTGTTCAAGTAGAGGTAGTACTAGTTTCCTATTAGATTGTTCTTTGTACAAGTAGTAGTAGTAGTAGTAGTAGTAGTAGTAGTAGTCTACTATAATATTGTTGTTCTTTTCCTAATAGTATTACGAAAATATTCTCCATATAAAAAAAGATCCTAGAGAAATTTTGACAATTATAATTCTAATATTATAACTAGAGCTAGGTGGATATCTTTGGATGTATTGGGATTTTGGGTTCTGAGGTAGTTAGAGTAATAATTTTGTTTTTCCTAAAGCATTTGTTAAGGATTAACAAAATTGTGAGTTTGTTGGTGGCATAGGCAAGGAGGTTGTTGAACCACATTAAATTTTTGTGCTTGATATTTGTTTGTTTGTTTGCCTATTTTATTATTATAAGTTTCAGTAGGTGAATTTTAGGGGTAAAATCTCAACAAGTGGTATCAGAGCTTAGTCATCTATTTGAAGAAGCTGCATGTTGCTATTTGTTGTGTTTGTGCCACCATGTCGACATGTATACCTAAATTTTTTTTATTTAATGAAAGAAATAATTTTACTTTGTTGTAGAGTATGGTTTAAGATATTTTAGTGCAACATGATCTTAATCAGGCTTTAGATGAAGAAAAGGCAGAATAGATGACTGATAGAAAATGGCAATTGATTCAGACGAAGGCTATGAGAACAATTAGATTAGCTCTTGCTCCCGAGATCAAGTATACTATGTTGAAGGAAACTACTCCCAAGGGTTTGTGGAATAAGCTTGAGAGAATCTATGCGTCAAATTCTTTGACCAACTGATTGTGTCTCAAGATGGACCTTTACTATCTAAAGATGGAAGAAGGTACAAGTCTTCATGATCATTTGAATGAATTCAACAAGCTAGTGTCTCAATTGTTGAATGCAGAAGAAACATTGAAGGATGAGGAGTAGGCATTGCTCTTGTTATCATCTTTGCCAAAATCTTACAAACCATTAGTGCAAACATTGTTAGTGGGCAAGTCGACATTGAGCTTAGATGATGTGATTGTGCTCATGCGTGAGAATGAGAGGTTGATGGAAAACGAAAGCTTGTCTAGTGGTAGTCAAGTGCTTGCTATGGAGAGTTCTAATCGAGGGAGGAGTCAATGGAGAGCAAAAAATGGCTTAAATTGGAGATCTAAATCTAGGCCTAGAGATGACAGTGACAAATAGTGCTTTTATTATGGAGAGATAAGACACATACAATATTATTGTAAGGCCATCAAGGATGATTTAAAAGAGTTGAGAAGGATGATTGAGAAGAAGATTCATGATGGAAAGAGTAGTGAAAGTACTAATATTGCTGAGCGAAATGATGAAGAGGTGCTAGCTATTGAGCACATTGAAGAAAAAGTTGATGAGAGTAATATGGTGCTCTTGATTTGGCGTCCTCCATTGACATATTCAATAAGAATAAGTACATTGATCGCACAAAGGAACCTACCCATGTCACAGTTGCTACCGTATGTGGGAAACACAAAGTAATTGATGGTGAAGAAAGTCTAAGGTTAGAGCTCCATGATGGAAGCGTGAAGACACTTGAGAAAGGTAAAGTTTGCTCCCTCTCTCACTACAAATATCATCTCTTTGGAGGAGCTTGATAGTATGGGATACACATGGACTACGTGCAATGGAGAGATGCAAGTTCTTAATGGATCAAATGTAATGTTGGAGACTATTAAGAACAATAAGGGCTTGTATGTGTTGGATGGGAAGGTTTTGCTTGGAAAATTAGGTGAGGGATATATGGAAGGAACAAAAGGAAGGATCGCACCAACTAATAAGAAAGTTAGATTTGTTGATGAGGTGTGGAGAATTTAAGCCAAGGTGGAGATTTGTTAGGATTTTATCTCAAATCTTCACAAAGAAGAATTCTAATTGGCTTGAGAAAAGTAGTTTCCTATTTTATAGTTGGTTGTTCAAGTAGGGATAATACTAGTTTCCTATTAGATTGTTCTTTATAAAAGTAGTAGTAGTAGTAGTCTACTATAATATTGTTGTACTTTTTCCAATAGTATTAAGAAAATATCCTCCATATAAAGGGGATCCTAGAGAAGTTTCGACACACGCTCGTAATTCCAATATTATAAATAGAGTTAGGTAGAGAGCTTTGGGTGTATTAAGTATTGAGAATTTTAGGTTGTAAAGTTGTCAGGGTAATAATTTTATTTTTCCAAAAGTTATTGTTAAGGATTAATAAAATTGTAAGTTTGTTGGCGGTATAGGCAAGGAGGTTGCTGAACCACATTAAATTATTGTGCTTGATATTTGTTTGCTTATTTGTCTAATTAATTATTATAAGTATGAGTATGTGGATTTTAAGGGTAAAATCCTAGCAGTTTCAATGGAAATAAAGTGTCCACATACTGTGTATATTGGGTTTATATTTTGCTTGGATTGAGAAAGAAAAAGGAATAGTGTATTGCTTCTTCAATTTGAATAGAGAATAGAGAAAGAGAACATAGGAGTGTGCTATGTTCTGAATGGAACAAATGGCTATTCAAATTTCAAACGAGTAAATTAAGATATGAAGAGAGGAAGAAAGAAATCGTAAGAAAATGGCTTGAGTTGTGTTGGGATGAGAACTTACACATAATTTTTATTGAAAAATATCTACTATATAATTTTTAGAGTGTTGATAAAACAAATGTAAAATTATAAATTGTTTAGTATTTAATAAAACAACAGTGAAAATTGTTTTTTTAAAAACAAAATTATTTCATAAATCATATTTGAAAAGATATTTAGCTTATATTTTGTTTATAAAAAATAAAAATCATTTCATAAACTCAATCTAATATTTTGCATCCGGTTTACCAATACATTTATCCTGACGTAGTAATTTTAATTAAAAAATCTATGTATAATTTTAAGACATAAATAAATAATTTTTACTATGTACTGCAATTAAAAAATGACATATCCAGAGTCCAGAAGGTGTACGCTAAAAGCCCAATCTAAACTGCCACGAACTTCATTTACTCGAGAGGTGTTAACCGAAACCCTAACACGAAGGGAAAATATATAGAAGCAGCAATGAGGAATGTACTCTCAACCACAAAGCTCCTGACAATAGCGACTAGAAGTTGCTTATGTAGAAAATCATGGGCAATCGGTGGGAGTGAGCGTAACTACAGCTTGATACCGATGGTGATAGAGCACTCGTCTAGAGGAGAGAGAGCTTACGACATATTCTCTCGGCTGCTGAAGGAGAGGATCGTTTGCATCAATGGACCCATCAACGACGATACCGCCCACGTCGTCGTCGCTCAGCTGCTCTTCCTCGAGTCTGAGAACCCTTCCAAGCCAATCCACATGTACCTCAACTCCCCTGGCGGCCATGTCACTGCAGGTACCCATTAAAAACCTATTCAAATTAATGAAATTCGTATTCAATTTCTTCTTTTTTATTACCAGGCTATGAATTTTGTTGTCCATTTCCCATTTATGAATCACTAGGATCTGAGTGGATTTTTATCATCATCTTTGGTGTTTCTTTCTGATTGGACAAAATGAAAGAAAATATTTGTTTTTCATTTCTTGAGTTAAGTTGGTATAAGTGGTAATTGAGACTCGAGTTCTTCTTTCCGTATGGTAATTGTGGTCAATTTTACCCTTACCGTTAATATTGTTTATGATATGCCTGATTTGGTTGTTATATATTGTTCCAAAAAGCCTAGCTTAGTTAAAATCAATATTTTTTTCATAAATGATTATCTAAATTCTTAGGTTACATAATTGAGTGAGGCACATTGGTACTGATTTGGTTGCTTTGAC
This sequence comes from Bretschneidera sinensis, assembly GCA_023935145.1. Taxonomy (NCBI): domain Eukaryota; kingdom Viridiplantae; phylum Streptophyta; class Magnoliopsida; order Brassicales; family Akaniaceae; genus Bretschneidera; species Bretschneidera sinensis. The sequence goes on along the minus strand of CM043697.1, from coordinate 76,530,729 downwards.
CACCACATTTGCGATGCCAATGATTTTTCTGTTTTATACAGGCCTTGCAATTTATGATACTATGCAGTACATTCAATCGCCAATCAATACCATTTGTATGGGTCAGGCTGCGTCAATGGCCTCGCTTCTTTTGGCTGCAGGTGCCAAAGGAGAGAGGCGGTCACTCCCAAATGCAACAATTATGATTCATCAGCCCTCTGGTGGGTACAGTGGTCAGGCAAAGGATATGACAATTCACACAAAGCAGATTGTACGCATTTGGGATTCATTAAATGAATTGTATTCAAAGCACACGGGGCAATCTGTAGAGGTAATTCAAAAGAATATGGATAGAGATTATTTTATGACCCCTGAAGAGGCAAAAGATTTTGGAATAATTGATGAGGTTATTGATAAAAGACCAATGGCTTTGGTGACCGATGCTGTTGGCAGTGAAACCAAAGAGAAAGGTTCAAACTAGGACTAGAGGGTAATACCTTAGTGATAAACCATTGCTTTTCTTTTTTTCAATTTAATTTAACTTTTTTGAAGAATGATGTTATGCTTCTGGAGTTAATATGACTTTCATTTCTCATTTACATTAGGCTTGATTTTGTTTTTTTTCTTAATATAGTTATTAGGCTTGATTATGTTTTGAGGTATATCCTCTTTGTCTTTTATTATAATATTTAAATATTTAAATGAATTGTATTCAAAGCACACGGGGCAATCTGTAGAGGTAATTCAAAAGAATATGGATAGAGATTATTTTATGACCCCTGAAGAGGCAAAAGATTTTGGAATAATTGATGAGGTTATTGATAAAAGACCAATGGCTTTGGTGACCGATGCTGTTGGCAGTGAAACCAAAGAGAAAGGTTCAAACTAGGACTAGAGGGTAATACCTTAGTGATAAACCATTGCTTTTCTTTTTTTCAATTTAATTTAACTTTTTTGAAGAATGATGTTATGCTTCTGGAGTTAATATGACTTTCATTTCTCATTTACATTAGGCTTGATTTTGTTTTTTTTCTTAATATAGTTATTAGGCTTGATTATGTTTTGAGGTATATCCTCTTTGTCTTTTATTATAATATTTAAATATTTGATCTTATATTTACTTGAACTGTATGAAATAAAGTGGAAGTGGTTGTCCTAAAAGTTCTCATCCCCCTAATGTTGCATGCATCAGCTGAACCATTACATGAGAAATACTGATTCATGTTATTTCTGAATTCTGATTTATTCTTGAACCCAGTTACGAAATTATGTATGAAAAAGATCTGGAAAATTGGAAATTGCAATCCAGCATTAGTTTGGAAAACTTTGTTTCTTCAAGCAAAATTTTCCATATGATATGTTGTAATATTGTTAGTATTTGTTATCCTGTTTTCAAGAAAAAATTTCATGGAGGAACTTTCTTAAGAAAGTGGAGTTAAGTAGTGTTGTTCCAACTCTCAAGTGTGTTTTGTTACCATCAAAACTATGGCTTTGATTGGTGGAGACGAAAAGTGAGAGGAAGGAAGAGAAAGAGGAAAGAAGAGGGAGAGGATGGAAAAATAAGAAGATTGGTGTTTTTCATCATGCGTTTGGTAAAGATGATGGAGAAGTGAGAGGAAAGAAAAAATTGACAAAAAAACAAATTAGCTTATTTTAGCTTCCACTCCACAGTCCGCCCAATTTATGAGGATTGTGATTTGTTCATATGGGAAGAAAACATCAATCATCTCACTCTTCTTTCTTTTCTACCAAATGATAGAAAAGTGCTCTCCTCTCCTCTCACTCTTCTTTTGTCAATGCTTTTCCTCTCTACCAGTCATAGCCTAAAGGATTCAATGAATTGATTGATTGACTCATAGGTCAGCAAGCAGTAAAATCCTCATCAGTAAAGGCTTTTCATTTTTTGCTTGATGAATTGGACTTCTGCTTTTGCAATGAAATTAGTCGATCTTGGTTCTCATTCCTCACAATTCAGTTTATATTTTCCGCACACTATTGTACATTTGATCAGGAAAGAACTTTGCCTTCCTAAACAATTAGTTGGCTTCGGCCTTTACACGTCCCTTTGTTTAACTAATTCTATGAAATGTTATTGATCCTCTTTTTCTTTGCTTTTGTAGTTGTGCATTAAATTTCCCTTTTAGATTTTTTGTCTATGCTTGAATGTTTAATCACAGATTTTGGATTTCTTATAAATATTCTCATAATTTGTATACTACTTATAAAAAATATATATTCTCATCATTTATACTGTTGGTATAATTGGTAAAAAAAAGGGGGATGAACCAAATTTTTATTTGGCTGTAAATGGATTTTCAGCTAATATGATTTGGAATTTGATACATGTGTGGACCATTATTTTGCCTTCCAAGTTCCACCTTGGATGTGTTGAAGTATCGTACTGTTAGTCCATCCATGCAGCCCGTCCCCATATTGTTCATATATAGCCAACTATGGTTGGCATCGTAACTGTCAATTCTTTGATATGTATTCAATTTGTGGTTTAATTTTCAAACTTAACTATGCCTTTTTACATAGCTATAGATTTTTGTGCATGTATCTTATAACTTCTCTATCAATCAAGGTTTAGGAAAGTTGTAGTCTAGCTAGGAAGATGTTATGGGTTGAGTATGTTAGCATATTTTGTGAAACTAGGTGAGAAGTCAAGTGCATGACAATCATTATATTTGAGTTTCTGTAGAGCCCTAAAAAATTCTTAGTTTTGTTGATCTTTACCCTGAATTTGCCCTTGCCTTTATTGTCCTTGGCATCACTTCCCTTCCAATGAATGTTGTTTTCCCATCAATTCTGCCTTTTGGTTTTCTAAATTTGTGGAGGAGAGAACATGAAATAACCTTGAAAGAAGGGTCTTGGATGGGCTGTGTGAAAAGAAGACCTTTAAAGACAGTGGAGAAGAGTTACTGTGGAGATAGCTGATAGGTGGTAGAAGATGGTACTCAAGAGGCTACTAGGGTATAAAGTGAGTTCCTTCTTGCACAGTTGCATATATCTATGGAGTTTTTTGCGATTATATATAAATGTAGCATCTGGCAAACTAGAATTTTATACTACTTGAGAACTGCTATAAGCATCTTGTATGCTCTCCTCCCCCACCTAACACCTTACAACATTGTTTGTGGCATGTGCTTTCATCTGGCTTATCATTCTTTTACTTCTTCTGAGTTCTTTTCATAAAGCATTTTTGTGTACAAAAAAGATAGTCACACATTTGAAATGTCCACTTATTATGCCTGTCGACCACACGAAAAAATGAAGAAAATGCATTTGGATCCTGCAATTTGCACCAAAACTGGTGAGTAAAATATTAGTGTGTAATTTGTGTGTGAAATGTATACTTAAAATGGCATCGGTTTTGTGTATTATTCATACATTTTGAAGTTGAGTAGTGTTCATATTGTATTGCTTCTTAATTTCTTCAAACGTATAGAAACAATGTTGATTTATGGATCTGTAATGCCTTTGTGGTAGTGCTTTGCGTGCTTGTAGTGCATTTTTATAGATAGGGTTTTTTATTAAAAAAAAAAGAAAAATTACTAAAACAAACCCTATGATTAGGGGTCTGATCCTTTGTTTTTTTTTGGGACATGACAAATACACCATTTGATCATGGTTGATCAAATGTAATCTGCTAACCCTTGATAGAAACAATATAAAGAGTAAAATACCTTTATTTAAAAAAATTTCTTCCTATTTTTTTCCGTCAATTCTTCCTTTTCAATTTTGTTTCTCTTCCCTTTTATCCCAAAAAAAAATTTGGTACACGGTGTACCGGATCTGTTTGAGCACAAAGCTGGCCAAAATCAGAAAACAAGACAATAAATATCTCTCGACAGTCAAATTCAATGATTTTAACCAAATCTCTCAAGAAAAATCGTAGTATCAAATATAGAGGTGGAAAACAGGTTGGTTCGGGTCAATCGGTTTCAAGTCGGGTCATATTAAGTCTCGGGTCATGGGTCAGGTTGGGTTCGAGTTGTTTTAATCTCGGATTGTATCATGTTTTGGGTTGGGTCGGGTCGGATTCGGATTATTTCGAACTCGGGTCGTATTGGGTCTTGGATCATGTCGGATCGGGTCAACAAAATAGATATTTATGCTTAATTAAAAAATATTTTATTTACATATAATATGACTGCATTGTCAAATACGTGAAAATTAATTAATAATAAATTAATACTTAATTTTTGAAATAATATATTTAATTTTTTAATGTAATATGATTCTTGGTCTCAAAATTCAATCTAAAATAATCTCATACAACTCATCCACAAAGTTATTCTCACTAGTAATGTCTTATACCATTATATTTTTTGGAGATTAAATTTCATATAATTACTTCATTCCATTATTTTTTTTTCAAGGCAATAAAAAAAATAGAATTTTATTGTGACTTAAAAAACAATGCAAAATTTACTATTCTTTTCGATTTTTTATTTGAAATTAATGAAATTACTTATATTAATAGAATGTTAAACCATGTATATCAATATATATAAATCAATAATTAATTAATTGTTATAAAATTTCTTTTATTTGAAAATTAATAAATTAACTATTATCTCAGCTTTAGAAAGTAAATTGTTTTTTATAAATAAAAAAATATTTTTAAGTAATTTTGGATCATTTTGAATCCGGATCATTTTGAGTTTCGGGTTAATGTCGGATTGAGTTCGAGTTATATTATTTTGATGTATTTTCGGATCAAATCGGATTTCAAATCATGACAAATTTTGCCACCTCTGACCAAATGACCCGAAAGAAAAATGAAATTCACAATAAACCAACAAGACATGAAGACATTAATCATCTACTGGCCCTCTTCAAGGCCATTAATTTAATATGCAAAATTTCTCAAAATAAAGATTAAAACTTTAATACCAAGAAAATCTCATTAATCAACGATGTCATGTTATTATTTAATTTGATTTTATTAAATTTTGAGTCTATTAGCTATAGGATATGCATGTTTTATATAAAAAAAATTAAGAGAAATGATATAATTTGAAATTTTGGGATGTGACATTATAACCAAACTTGAAGAATGTAATTACAATTAGCTTTTTATTTTTGATCAATTTCAAAATAATAAAATTAATTAATTAGAAACCTCTATGGACAAAATGAATCTCTTGATCTGAAAAATCGACATCTAAGAATATTTCGTTGACTCAAAAATCAAATATCTTATAATTTGATTCTCTAATAACCCATTTAGTATTACAGTTGGCATCGATACTGGGGACTAACAAAAATTATGATTGATACACGGTTTGATTATTTGATAGGAACAAACTTTAAAACCTCAATACGATTTGTTTATTAAAAATATTACATCACAGGACATGAGTAAACTTTTTATTAAAGAAGTCAAAATGGGTATCAGTAAAAAAAAACTATTTCATGATAATTTGAAAATTATATTAGTGTTGATGTCAAAAAGAAGATAAAAGGTAGCCTTGAATTTCTTGGTCTTCAACAAGGTGAAAACAATATTAATGATCTTGGAGGATGAGGAGAATGGGGTTTGAATCTGACCTTATTCTTGTATTTATGTCAATTGGGTACACGAACCACTGCAAGGAAAATCACCCGAAGTTTTGCATTCTAGAGAAGACCTTCTGACGGTTAAATTAGTAAATGTATCGAGATGGCGTAAAAGAAAAAGCTTAAAGAAATACCGAAGTGAAAAGAGTGTTCTCGTTGACTCTGTGTTTGCTCTCCCCCTCTAGGAGGATTTGGGCTCCTTTATATAAGTTGTGGAGAGAGATTAGATCTCTGGAGGATCTGAGGTAGGTTTCATCAACGTACGCTTACCCGTACTGCATGAACTTGGGAACCATCCTCTGACCTTGAGGGGTCATATTCCTAGCCTTTTTAAGCCTATGGATCATCACTCATTCCTATGGTGTTTTGTTCATCACTCATTCCTATGGTGTTTTGTCTCGTGCAATTTAGGAGTTGCACCGTTTAGGTGGCTAAACATCATTACGGATAATGTCATGGTCCACGTGTCCAATTCTTATGAAACTGGATGTTTTGACCCACATCAATTAACAAGTTTATTATTGACATGATTAACCTTGACCCGATTAATGTATTTATCTATATATCTTATATACTATTAATTTAAATCTACTAATCAATAATTCCACAAAATCCATTCAAAAATCTAAGATACCAAACACTAATAATCCAACATAAATAAACGATATACAATCATCCATAAATCCTATATACCAATCAAGTTAACAATCAAGTAACCAAGTTCCAAATTACAGTCATTCAAGTTTCAAAAATTCATAACCAAATCCATGTTGTAACCAAACTAACCACAAATCCAAGTCAGTAACAACAACAAAATACAATAAAAGCTAGAATTCTGCATCAACTTTTTCCGTTGTCATACTCATGATTACAGAATCAAAGATAAATCCTCAATAAGATCATAGTAATCATCATTTGATATAAAATTAGGAATGTACCTTGTTTGGGATCCATCTGTATTGCGCATCGGAATTGCAACAACGAATCTTCCTTATAAGCGTAGATACTTCCCCCTTCTTTTATTCCCCTTATTGCTAGCCTTGATGAGAGAAGTTGTAAAACTCTAGAGAAGAAAGTTATACTTTCTGGAGAATTATAAAAGTTGGAATCAAAAGGGGGACCTAACCATCTCTTTATATAGTGGTTCATTGGCCCACTCATCACAAACCCAATGTCCACTGTGGCCCACACCAGGTAGTCCATATTAGACAATTAGAGTATCAGGCCTATTAGGCCCACCGTATGTCTCACTTACTACACCTTAGGCTATTGATCTCCCTATGTAACGAGTTAGGCATGGTGTATACTCTAACTCTTTTCTCTCTTAAGGGATTCAACATGGGTGTATACTGAGTTGTTCCTTAAGAGAGCATAAGGGCTGTGGAGATCGACAACCACACGGGACCTAGGGCTTGGTCTGCTCCCGGTTTCCTGTGTTGATTAACCCGAGAATCCAATGTGGATATCTCTTGTTACTAATGTTGAACCCAGGACTCGGTCATCCAAATTGATTCAACTAACGAATGCATACCACATCCATACATTGATCAGACACACGCATATGAGGAATTTAAATACAAACAGGTATTAATCAAGTTAAACATTCTAACAAGTCTATAACAAAGGTAATCAATGAATAAACATGTGGAAAAGCATAACTAGGGCTTCAATCGAGCCCTATAAGAGTTTAGTTACACATGGTAGTTAAACTAAACATTCTAACCATAATGAAATAAAAACAGAAAAATAAAACCCGAAAAAGACTCAGGAGACGAGTCGTCAATTCCTCTCCTAAGCTTGCTACTTCAAGTCTAAAACAAAAGGTCCTGGTTTCTGTGTTTTACGGGGCTATATATAGGGCTCTAAGGGTGCCCCGAAACCCTAATTTCCTATTTGAGATCCGGAGACTTCTTTCCATATATGGTGTAATATCCGTATTTTAAAAAGTTGGGTAAGTGTATATTTTTATCAATATGACAAAGAGTTAAATCCCTGAATGGCTGAATGAAGATTTCTGGAGACCAAGGTTGAAAAGTAAAAAAAAAAAAAAATTAAAAAAAAAATTTTAAAAAGTCAACTTGGAACAGTAACTCGGGGCCGCATACCTACTGCCACCGAGAGAACAATTCTAAGTGGGATAATTGATATATTGGTTTTTGTTGTTTAATGGGAAGTGGAAAACAAAACATAATGATGATGTTTTTTTTATCATTATGTTTGTTTGGTATCTCATGGAGACTATTGAAGGAGGGAGCTGCTGAAATTTGCAGCCAAGCTCTCCAATATAATGTGTACGAGAGGTTTATGAAGGGAACGCGAAAGAATTTTTGATTAGTTCCAAATATTTCATCTGTGTTCTTAAAACACTTGGGAATTTAAAGAAAGGTGGAAGGAACAAGATTTTGAGAGTATTTTCGAAAATATTTCGGGAAGCTATCAAAATAGCAGAAGGTAATAAGGTAATGTTATTTTATCATTTATGAAAGTTTCAAGAGGTTAAAATAGAAAATTTTCAAACTGTGTAGTTTATGGAGAAAAGATTAAACAATAAGAAATTTAAATTCCAATATTATGTCAGGTGTTGGTAGTCAACAATCGGGAGAAAATTCGAGGAAGATCGGGAAAGGCAAAGAGGTGGCCCACGAGTAGCTTTAAAGTGCTACGTGGTGAGTTGGATTTACTCTTAGTAGTCTAAATGAAAAATCAATTATTTCGTGACAATATTAAGTTTAATTATTTAAGTATGCTTGGGTGATCGATGAAAAAGTGATTTATGGGAATGATAGAAAATTGGTCTTGTAGAAATATTTCTCGGTGAGAAGTAATATTTTTGAAAATTATAAGTTTATTTGAGGATAAAAAGCAATTAATAAATTATTGATGAGACATACCGATGTTTTAACACGAATTAGGACGAGATGAATTTTAGTGGATCTTGCTAAATTTTTTATGGATGATTTAAGATGAATTTTAGTGGAATTTGACAATTCGGATGGACAATTTAAGATGAAATTTAGTGGATCTGGTCAGACTTTAATGGATTATTTGATGTGATTTAGGGAAGAAGAATCTTGTGGAAATTTTATAATTTGATAAAAATCTGGATGATTGGATGTTAAATTTTAAAGAAACTTTGTTAGATAAAATTTGTGGATAATTAAGATAGTCAAATTAAGTGGTTGGAATCTTTATATTGTTTTTATATTTCTGTTTATATTACTGTTTCATATCATTGTTCATGCACATATGCATTAAATAATATAACCGAAAGAACCAGGAAGGCAGCTGGTCTAATGAAATAACCGTGACAGCCGGTATATGCTGGGATGAAAAATAAAAACCGTGACAGCCGGTATATGTTGGGATGAAAAGTAAAAACCGTGACAGCCGGTATATGCTGGGATGAAAAGTGAAAACCGTGACAACCGGTATATGCTGGAATTAACCGGGAAGGCAGCCGGTCTGATGAGAATAAAAGAATCGGGAGGGCAGCCGGTCTAAGATAATAATAACCTGTCGACAGGTGGGAAGACGTTCCCATCATAATCATTCATGCATTTGCATCTGTTTTAATTATCGTTGCATTATTTGAAATGCTGAGATGTGGTATATTACTTGTGAATTTAATTATAGAAGGTTGAGTTTCATATAAAAAGACAGTGATAAGACTTATCTAAATGATGGACTTTTTGATATGAACCTCATTACGAGGTAATTAGGAAATAATTGATAGTCTTAAGGTGAACCAATGATTGAGAAGAAGAGATTGATAGTAGAAAGTTGTCATCAGGTTATGCGAAAAATAAATTTTTAATATTAAAGGATTATTGATGGAATTTGGAATACTTCCAGTAAATTTAATTCGCTAAGCTTGTTAAGCTCACTCCTCACTGTTCAATAATTTCATGTAGCAGTCAAGATAAATAGTCTGGTGGGTTGAGAATCAGTCGAGATCTTTTTCTGTGAGCCAAGTACGTGTTAATATCCTCAGACAATCGAGTTAAAGACTTGTAAAAATTTTATTGTAAATATTCATGCATTTATGTATTTTATGTTTAAGTGAATATCAGATTTGTTTACCTCTCCTGTTAAAAGAAAAAAAAAATCTGGTAGTATTATATTTATTGTTGCATATATGTGTCGTGCTTGGATTTTCAAAATGTGATGACACCGTCCAGGGGTGGCCAACCTGGGATGGGTCGTTACAATTTTGGTATCAGAGCATTAGGTTTTAAGATTCTGTAGACTGTATGAGAACCTAAAAAGTGGAAGATCTAAATAAATAATATTCTTAAATGCAGAGTCTGAGGATGACACGTGGTCATGCGAGAACTAGAGGTAGAGTTCAAAATCAGAGGGGACGTGGTAGACCCTCAATTTTTAGGAGGACTAAAGTAGAAGAAGAAGTCGAGTCGGTGGTTCCCGCAAGGGAACATGGTGATAGTGCAGCTGGTACGAGTAGAGCTGGGGAAGTATCTAAAAGTAGAAATGATGAATTGCAAGATGCTCTTAACCGTGCTTTAGAGAGAATAAATGCAGCCGAAGAACGGGCTGCTAATTTGCAAAGAATATTAGAGCTAATTTGCAAAGAATATTAGAGGAAAGGAATGGAAGAGAACCAGAGGTAGTGAGGCAAGAGGTTCCTGATGGAGGGGTATTTGTAAATGAAATGCAAGGGGATTGTTTTGTAAGGTTTCTTAAGTTTAAACCTCAGTCATTTAAAGGATCTGTAAATCCGGTGGAAGCTGAACAGTGGATTGAGCATGTGGAGAAATATTTTGAGGTCTTACCGGTGTCTGATAAACAGAAGGTTGCCTTTGCTTCGTTTATGCTGGAGGGTGAGGCTTCTCAATGGTGGAAGGATATTCTGCCCAGAATGAGTACACGAATAGATCAACCTTTGACTTGAAATAAATTTAAGGATGAATTCTTTGCAAAGTATTTTCCAGATTCTTTTCGGGCACAACAAGAAAGAGAATTTATCCACCTAAAACAGGGAAATTTATCGGTGGTTGAATATGATAGTAAATTTGTAGCCCTGTCAAGATTTGTACCCGAGTTCGTGAATACGGAGGAAAGAAAATGCAAGAGATTTTTAGACAGATTACACTATGAAATTCGTTTTAAACTCTCTTACATGGGCATAGAAAATTATGCTGTACTGGTAGATAAAGCATTACAGATTGAGAGAGATTTAATAGAGTTTAAAGGTAGGAGGGATTGGTTGAAGAGAACTAGATTTAAGGGATCTAGAGGTTGTAGCAGTATGGCTGTACAGGGTGGGAGACCACCCTAGAGGGGGTGTTCTTTGTCACAAGGAACGGTAGGGCAGACTCAGAGGCAAGCAAGATCTGTTACTTCAGTAGCTCAGAATAATACCAGTGGGACCCCTCGATTTGGGAGACAGGCTATGGGGATTGGGAGTTATGGTAGAGGAATGAATATGCCACCAAGGGGAAGTGGAAATCTGATTTATGATCGGGAGTCAAGGGTTTGCTTTAAATGTAATCAAATGGGGCATTTATCTCGGAACTGCCCTACACAGATATGCTTTGTATGTGGTTAGGGAGGACATGTTGGTGCAGATTGTCCAGCGGGGAAGTCAGTTGAAGCAAGCATTGGAAGTGTCGGGAGAAGACCGATGGAGAGAGGCAGCGGATCAGGAAGTGTTCGGGGCAGAGGTCGAGGATCTGTAGCAGAGCGAGGACGTGGCAGTCAGATTTATTCCAGAGATGGCAGAGTCTATGCATTGACCCAGCAGGATGCACAAGCCACTCCTGATGTTGTTATGGGTATGATATCTATCCTTGGTAGGGCTGCTAGATTATTGATTGATCCTGGTGCAACCCATTCTTTTGCATCTAGTAGTTATATGAAGTCTATTGATGTCAGTGCTAGTCCTTTGATGCATACCATTATTGTTGAGGTTCCTACTGGAGATAGGGTTATTATCAGAACAATTTATCAAAGTTGTGTGATTAATATTGCTGACCGAGAATTTGAGGTTGATTTATTGCCTTTAGATATGACAGATTTTGATGTGATTCTAGGGATGAATTGGCTATCTGCATGTCATGCATGCGTAGATTGTTTTAAGAAAAATGTGGTGTTTGGGATACCCGGGCAGGAGGAGTTTAATTTTCAGGGAGAACGTAAAATACTTGTTAATTGTCTGATTTCTGCCTTAACTGCTAGTAAATGGTTGAGGAAGGGTTGTGAGGGGTATTTAGCATATGTGGTGGATTCTAGCAAAGAGGGTAGACAGTTAGAAGAAATCTCTGTGGTAAAAGATTTTTCTGATGTATTCCCTGAGGAGTTGTCTGGATTGCCTTCCAATAGGGAGGTCGAATTTTCTATTGAAGTGATTCCAGGATCAGCACCCATATCCATAGCACCCTATAGAATGGCACCAGCTGAATTGAGAGAGTTGAAAGTTCAGCTTCAGGAGTTGCTAGATAAACAGTTTATCCAACCTAGTACATCACCCTGGGGAGCCCCTGTGTTATTTGTCAAGAAGAAGGATGGGACATTGAGGTTGTGTATTGATTATAGACAATTAAATAAGATCACAATCAAAAATAGATATCCTTTACCCAAGATAGATGACCTATTCGAACAATTACAGGGAGCTAGAGTGTTCTCTAAGATAGACCTAAGGTTGGGATATCATCAATTGAGGATAAAAGAAGGGGACGTGCCTAAAACTGCTTTTAGGACATGCTATGGTCATTATGAGTTCTTAGTGATGCCTTTTGGGTTGACCAATGCTCCTGCGACATTTATGGATCTTATGAACCGGGTGTTTAAACCATTCTTGGACAGATTTGTAATTGTGTTTATTGATGATATTTTAGTATATTCTAAGAATGAAGAGGAGCATATGCGACATTTAGAGATAGTGTTGGAGATTCTGAGGAAGGAGAAATTATATGCGAAATTCTCTAAATGTGAATTTTGGTTGAATGAAATATCCTTCTTGGGGCATGTTGTGTCGGGAGAGGGAATAACAGTTGACCCACAAAAAGTAGAAGCAGTGTTGACTTGGGAGAGACCCACAAATGTAACTGAAATTAGAAGCTTTTTGGGATTGGCTGGTTATTATAGGAGATTTATTCAAAAAATTTCTATGATTGCTAGACCTTTGACTAAATTGACCAGGAAAGATGAAAATTTTAAGTGGTCAGAGGAGTGTGAGAGAAGTTTTCAACTGTTGAAAGAAAAACTGACTACTGCCCCAGTATTAGTGCTTCCATCTGGTGATGAAGGATTTGTGGTCTATAGTGATGCGTCGCATCAGGGGTTGGGATACGTGTTGATGCAACATGGGAAAGTTATAGCTTATGCATCTAGGCAACTGAAGAATCATGAGAGAAATTACCCGACCCATGATTTAGAATTGGCTGCCATAGTCTTTGCTTTGAAGATTTGGAGACACTATTTATATGGAGCCAAGTGTGAAATTTTTACTGATTATAAAAGTTTGACGCATTTACCAACCCAGAAAGAGTTGAATTTAAGGCAGAGGAGATGGATGGAATTAATTTGTGATTATGATTGTACAATTCATTATCATCCAAGAAAGGCTAATGTAGTAGCAGATGCATTGAGTAGAAAAGCTACAGGGAAATTAGCTGCTTTTGGGAGTCATGATACTAGCCTGATGATAGAATTAAGAGGAATGAGGATGCAATTGAGTGTCAGTGATAAAGGAGCATTAATGGCAAATATGGTAGTTCAATCTCCTATTATTGATCGTTTATTACAGCTACAGAGTAAAGATGAGAGAATAGAGAAATTCAGGCAGGAGGTGTTGAGCGGGAAGCCAACCGAGTTTAGAATCAGAGAAGATGGTATGGTAGTATCGGGACAAAGAATTTGTGTTCCCAATGATGAAGAGATGAGAAAAGAAATACTAAAGGAGGCTCATGATTCGATATATTCCATGCACCCGGGAAATAATAAGATGTACAGGGGGCTAAAACAGAATTATTGGTGGTCAGGGATGAAGAGGGATGTAGCAGAATACATTGCTAGATGTTTGACTTGTCAACAGGTAAAATCTGAGAATAGGCATCCAGCAGGTTTATTACAACCTCTTCCGATACCTGAGTGGCCATGGGAAAATGTAAGTATGGATTTTGTCTCTGGTTTTCCCCGTACCCAGAGAGGGCATGATGCTGTGTGGGTTATAGTGGATAGACTTTCTAAATCTTCACATTTTCTTCCTATTAAAACTACCTGGAGTCCAGAAAAGTTGACTGAGTTGTATGTGGCAGAGATAATGAAATTACATGGAGTGCCCTTGACTATTGTGTCTGATAGAGATTCTAGATTTACTTCTAGATTTTGGAGGGGTTTTCAAGAAGCTATGGGTACGCAATTACAGTTTAGTACAGCTTTTCACCCACAAACAGATGGACAGACAGAGAGAATCATCAGAATACTAGAAGATATGCTGAGGGCAAGTGTATTAAGCTTCTCAGTAAACTGGGATGCTTACTTGCCTTTGATAGAGTTTGGATACAATAATCAGTATCAAACTAGTATTGGGATGGCACCCTTCGAAGCTTTGTATGGAAGGAGGTGTAGAACTCCAGTATGCTGAGAAGAAGTTGGAGAGAGAAAGATATATGGCCCATAAATGATAGACTTGACTACTGAAAGAATCAAACTGGTTAGGGAGAATCTCAGAGCAGCTCAGAGCAGACAGAAAGGATATGCTGACAAAAGAAGACGACCTCTTGAATTCCAAGTTGGTGATTGGGTATTCTTGAAGATATCTCCGTGGAAGGGAGTGTTGAGATTTAAGAAGAAGGGAAAGTTGAGCCCGAGATTTATGGGGCCCTATGAGGTGATCGAAAGAATTGGACCCGTAGCATATCGTTTGAATTTGCCTATGGAATTAAGGCAATTACATAATGTTTTTCATGTGTCACTACTGAGGAAGTACTTGCACGATGAGTCCCATGATATCACGAATCAAGCGATAGAAATTCAGAAGGACTTGACTATTATGCTAGCCCCAGTCAGAATCCTAGACAAAAAAGAACAAGTCTTACACAATAAAGTTATTCCTTTAATTCAAGTATTATGGCGCAATAAAGATGTTGAAGAAGTCACGTGGGAACATGAAGCAATAATGAGGAAGGATTATCCCTAACTCTTTACTTGATTTCAACCAGGAAATTTCGGGGACGAAATTTTTTTAAGGTGGGTAGAATTGTAATATCTGTATTTTAAAAAGTTGGGTAAGTGTATATTTTTATCAATATGACAAAGAGTTAAATCCCTGAATGGCTGAATGAAGATTTCTGGAGACCAAGGTTGAAAAGTAAAACAAAAAAAAATAAAAAAATTTAAAAAAGTCAACTTGAAACAGTAACTCGGGGCAGCATACCTACTGCCACCGAGAGAACAATTCTAAGTGGGATAATTGATATATTGGTTTTTGTTGTTTAATGGGAAGTGGAAAACAAAACATAATGATGATGTTTTTTTTATCATTATGTTTGTTTGGTATCTCATGGAGACTATTGAAGGAGGGAGCTGCTGAAATTTGCAGCCAAGCTCTCCTATATAATGTGTACGAGGGGTTTATGAAGGGAACGCGAAAGAATTTTTGATTAGTTCCAAATATTTCATCTGTGTTCTTAAAACACTTGGGAATTTAAAGAGAGGTGGAAGGAACAAGATTTTGAGAGTATTTTCGAAAATATTTCGGGAAGCTATCAAAATAGCAGAAGGTAATAAGGTAATGTTATTTTATCATTTATGAAAGTTTCAAGAGGTTAAAATAGAAAATTTTCAAACTGTGTAGTTTATGGAGAAAAGAAGAAACAATAAGAAATTTAAATTCCAATATTATGTTAGGTGTTGGTAGTCAACAATCGGGAGAAAATTCGAGGAAGATCGGGAAAGGCAAAGAGGTGGCCCACGAGTAGCTTTAAAGTGCTACGTGGTGAGCTGGATTTACTCTTAGTAGTCTAAATGAAAAATCAATTATTTCGTGACAATATTAAGTTTAATTATTTAAGTATGCTTGGGTGATCGATGAAAAAGTGATTTATGGTAATGATAGAAAATTGGTCTTGTAGAAATATTTCTCGGTGAGAAGTAATATTTTTGAAAATTATAAGTTTATTTGAGGATAAAAAGCAATTAGTAAATTATTGATGAGACATACCGATGTTTTAACACGAATTAGAACGAGATGAATTTTAGTGGATCTTGTTAAATTTTTTATGGATGATTTAAGATGAATTTTAGTGGAATTTGACAATTCGGATGGACAATTTAAGATGAAATTTAGTGGATCTGGTCAGACTTTAATGGATTATTTGATGTGATTTAGGGAAGAAGAATCTTGTGGAAATTTTATAATTTGATAAAAATCTGGATGATTGGATGTTAAATTTTAAAGAAACTTTGTTAGATAAAATTTGTGGATAATTAAGATAGTCAAATTAAGTGGTTGGAATCTTTATATTGTTTTTATATTTCTGTTTATATTACTGTTTCATATCATTGTTCATGCACATATGCATTAAATAATATAACCGAAAGAACCGAGAAGGCAGCCGGTCTAATGAAATAACCGTGACAGCCGGTATATGCTGGGATGAAAAATAAAAACCGTGACAGCCGGTATATGTTGGGATGAAAAGTGAAAACCGTGACAGCCGGTATATGCTAGGATGAAAAGTGAAAACCGTGACAGCCGGTATATGCTGGAATTAACCGGGAAGGTAGTCGGTCTGATGATAATAAAAGAACCGGGAGGGCAGCCGGTCTAAGATAATAATAACCTGTCGATAGGTGGGAAGACGTTTCCATCATAATCATTCATGCATTTGCATCTGTTTTAATTATCGTTGCATTATTTGAAATGCTGAGATGTGGTATATTATTTATGAATTTAATTATAGAAGGTTGAGTTTCATATAAAAAGACAGTGATAAGACTTATCTAAATGGTGGACTTTTTGATATGAACCTCATTACGAGGTAATTAGGAAATAATTGATAGTCTTAAGGTGAACCAATGATTGAGAAGAAGAGATTGATAGTAGAAAGTTGTCATCAGGTTATGCGAAAAATAAATTTTTAATATTAAAGGATTATTGATGGAATTTGGAATACTTCCAGTAAATTTAATTCGCTGAGCTTGTGAAGCTCACTCCTCACTGTTCAATAATTTCAGGTAGCAGTCAAGATAAATAGTCTGGTGGGTTGAGAATCAGTCGAGATCTTTTTCTGTAAGCCAAGTACGTGTTAATATCCTCAGACAATCGAGTTAAAGACTTGTAAAAATTTTATTGTAAATATTCATGCATTTATGTATTTTATGTTTAAGTGAATATCAGATTTGTTTACCTCTCCTGTTAAAAGAAAAAAAAATATGGTAGTATTATATTTATTGTTGCATATATGTGTCGTGCTTGGATTTTCAAAATGTGATGACACCGTCCAGGGGTGGCCAACCTGGGATGGGTCGTTACATATGGCTCTGCCGCCTCTGGAGTTTTTGCGCTCGAGCCTTCTACAAGTGCGCTCATGTGCTAGTGCGCTCGATCATAAGGGAGGTGCGCTCAAGTGCACCTCGCTGGATTGCAGAACTTTACTTTTTTACTCCTTAGAGCTCCAAAATATCATCTTTTTGCCCAAGCCCTGTAAAAAAACACATAAAACACGAAAATAAAATAGAATCTACTAAAATAGATAAATAAATAGCCTAACAAGCGTAAATTAAGGGGCTTAAATATGACTATTTAAGCACTTATCAACAGGACCTTCCATGGTCACAAGAGCCAATGAACTCCTTCGACATAGATCCAATATGGTAGCATGGCAACTTGACAACATCCATAAAGTGGTTCATTTATACGTTGTCCCTTTGTTGGTCATTTTCAATTTTCTCTTCCTTAAGTGGCACAAGCACACGAGTGAAAATTCTTTATTGTATGTCTTTTCTTTAATATCTTGAGATATACTTTATGTGTCACAAGACATACCCTTAAGGCCAATAACTAAATGCACTTAGCCTTTTGCTCAAGATTGACATAAATTTTAAGTCTTTAAGTGGATTTATATGACATGTCAACCTTATATAGCAACCATATGCTAAATATAACGGTAATATCACAAACTTTACTAAATTGCATGCAATAGACATAGTCAATATAATCCAGTACATCACCAAAGGATGTAAAGAACAATACTAACAGATATAGTAAATGCAGTGCCTCCCACTAATCAAGTATATCCATAAGATACTTTAAGCCCATACTTTATTGCAGTCACTTTATTGCATTAGGGTAAAGACCATTGGTTAGAGCATTAGCAACCATGGTATATGTTCTATTATTTGTTTATGTAATGTCACTCTACTCTATTGATTTCCTTAACTATAAAGAATTTTACCTCATATGCGTAGACCAAGTGATCCTTCATTATTCTTAGAGAACAATTATAACCACAATACAACCGTATAGTCATAGCAATAGAGATAACCATAAACAACTCGACAACTTAATTATTCAATCAAGAAGCTTGTGTGGTACCTCAAAACATGTCATAACAACAAGTGTCTTTTTGACACCTTCTTAAACTAGAACCTCCTGCCACCATAACCATATAATTTGATAAGAACTTCTTTTTATCTTGACAAATGATAAAGTTTGAATCTATATACTACACCATCTCAAGATTTTGAATTTTTTTTAAACCAGTTTGAAATGCATGGACATCTTCGCGTACCTTATAACTCTCTAAACACCCACCTAGTAAATTGGATCCTTTAGGGTCCAAGAAAATCTAATTGTGACAATGTCTATCTTTATGTATTTCAATTCCAAGAAGAACTTGTGTTTTCCCAAGATCCTATGTTAGAATGCTTAGATATTAGTTGCTTAACTTTACATAACAGTCCTAGGACATTACCAACAAGCAAGATTTCATCCTCATTCAAGATAAGGAAGAAAAAATTGCTCCCACTAACGTTGACATATATTCACTGATTTACATTTGTTTTATACAATCATTTCTCTCCGAGTGAATAATTTAGCAACCATTATAGATCTGAAACTTTTAATCTTTTTTAGCCCTTTTAAGTTTTAAAACCATTAGGAAACTTTACAAGCTCAACCTTCACAAGCTCTCTAGATCCTAATGAGCCTCCCATAATGCAACCTATCTCACATCGCTTATTTCCACAGATCTAACTGAAAACTAAAAAACAACATTTGATAAGTCACTAGTTGATTCATCATATAGCCAATATTATAGTCACTCATCTGAATAGACCACATTATATACATATATATATATATATAAGAATATTGGCAGATCTTCTCTCCCTGTTGGATCATAATTGGTACCTTACACAACTATATCCAGCTGTTGAGGAGGATTAACATAAACTAGTTGAGTAATAAACTACTACTCCTCCATAGGTCACACTATAAGTGTAAGAACCAATGTGTCCATATTTATAGGTAGAAAAAAGAATCTATCCAAACATCTTCAAGGATAATTTGAGAATAACTACCTTTTTTTTTTCTTTTAGCTAGAGCATCACAAAAAACTTAGCTATATTTTTTATTATTCCACAATTATAGTATATTCGCGTAAGATTATGAAACTTATGTCTTAAAACAATCTGTGTACCTTTTGAGGAAGTAACAAAAGTATCTTAAATACAACTTATCTTTATTTGGAATATATAGATGTATTTCTACAAAATATTCCCTGAATACAAAGACTATTAATGTTAAGGTTTCCATCTATTACACATTTCAAAATGATATCTAGATTACAATTTTACTGGGTACTTTAGTGAGAACTTACTTAACCATAGTATTGACCTCAACTCAGAGGTAATCTAGCCTTTACACGCTTCTTTTACAACCTTAAATGTGTGATTTCGCTTTTCGGCAACACCTTTATGTTCAGAACAAACTAATATAGTGAACAAGTCACTATTTCCTTCAAGTATCTAGCAAACGAACTTTTGAACTATCATGAAACTTCATGTTTACCAAAAATACTCACTTTATTAATCATTTGAACTATCATGAAACTTCATGTTTGCCAAAAATACTCACTTTATTAATCATACTCAATCATTCTTAATGACTTTTCCTAACTGTTTCTCTATCATATTTACGAGATGCACAATTTTCTTTATCTTGGTTAATTTGCTCCTAAACAAGTCAACACATGTCTAGTTGAGAGTAGGCCGGATGTATTCCTTTATCACCCTTTTTACTCTCTCCCTAGAATTGTAACCAAAATCTTTATGCCACAACACATAAGATTTTCCTTAATTATGAATCTTTTGGAAATAATACACTTTTATATAAGATATTACAGACTTCATTTGGAGCTAAACACACAATTTATATAATTCATGGGACAAGTTGCAATGGCTAACAACTTTCAAATCAAAAGATAATTTTAAATTTATAATCTTTATCATCAAAAGTGTAGTCAATCTTGTCTAAAAACTTATGACGAAAAATAAATTTCGCACTAGGACCATATATAACGTGTGTCCCTGATAACAGTTTAAATTTAAACTAGCTACTCCTACGAACTTTATGTCGACCTCATCATTGCTGCCAATAGTGAGTTTAAACTCTCATTTATTTGACTTTTTTCTTGTTTATGAATCTCAGTATGGTAAAAGTAAAACAATTACCACTGTCTAGCCACCACTCTTAATGGAGCTTCAATTACATTGGATTCCCTTAGAACAAGAGCTTATTCTCACTATCCTTAATCCAAGTTTTTACTTTTACTACAATTTCATTTCTCATGATCTTTCTTCATACGTAAGAAGCACCTAATTTCACTTTATAAGGAAAATATCCTTAGGACCCACTACATTATCAATCTAATTTAATTCTTTATCAGTCCTGAATGATTTTAAAAGCACTAGAATAACCCTTCTTTCCTTTCTTGATACTTGTTTTAGAAACAAGTAATGCAATCTAGATTTTTCTCATTTTTTTTTATAAAAAAAATGGACTAGCTTTGTGATGTACTCTCAAATAACATTCTTCATCAGACCTTATGGAATTTATATTATGCAGAATCGAACCTATCTAAGCATTCACTGACTCTTAGTATCTTTTCACTATAGCAATCCACTCAATAGGTGCTCTAGAGCGGATTTCTAAACAGTAAGTAGACACACATGGTCAAATTTAATCCATGCAACTTTAACTTGTTACTGTATCAGAATTATTATCTGTATGTTCTACAGGTTTATACTTTATTCATTGTTAGGTCTATGTCTATCATCTTAATGAAAAACTCTTTTTCAATTTTAATTCTTGATAAGAGTATAATGATTGAAAGTCCAAAAGCATCATCATGAAATACTTTTGAGCTGAATGTATGACACGTAGTTAAGAACTCTCCACGCATAAAAGCGACCATGAGAACCCTTATTACAACCTTTACAAATCTGCTATCATTGGGCGAATAGACAACCTGGATAAGTCAATTCTCAACGATACGCTTCAAATGTAAAACTCTTAATTATTACTTTATAATGAGAGTGTCAATCTTAATAGTGATTATCACTTATGACAAAAGTCTCATTTCCTTTCCCACCATATGAAATTCAAACCAATAAGAATTTCTATGGTTATTTTATTGTTCTTGACAGTAAAATATGACTTTAATTAAGGGTGACTTATTTAGTTAAACAATGTAACTTTATTAGCAAATTGTAGTTTAATAATGTACTTCAAATAAGTACATCCTCATGAGAGCTCACACACATCATCTTGAAAACACTTTTGGGCAGAATTCATGACATGTAATTATGAATCACTCCCACATAGTAGCAACCATTGAAATTTATTTAAACCTTCGATAATCTACTACCTTTGGGTGTATAGACCACTCAGACTAGTCAATTTCCAACCTTATGCTTCCTATTTCACCCTCTAAATCCAAATACATAATCAACACCTTTGGGTGTATGACTATATATTAGAACTAGAGACATTTCACTACCATATAGGACCAAAATTCCACAAATCCAATCGAAAGGGCCACTTTGGCGACTACAAATTCAACTACATCTATGAAACTCTTCCATATTAGGATGTACTTTATATTACCCACACATTCATTGCTTGATATGATCTTATCCTTATAGACTTGGTGCTAGCTTTGTCTCTAAGATCATAGCTCAATTACATGACATCAACCTTATTAAATGCATAACTAGATGCACTTCTATTACAATGTCATAATGTTTTATGCTAATTACATTGTTAATAATTTTTTGAGGTATAGACAATGTCCACCGCCGGGTTTGAGGAAGTGCCTCAATGGGGGGGTACTGGACGTGAATTTGGTGTAACATGCGGACAAGTCAAAAAATGTATCTTGCTCACAACAATTTTAATTTTTCATAAAAAGTGATTTTAAGTTGAATTGGATGCAAATTTGGGTAACCTTTATGTGAAAAAATGAAAAAATAAACATTAATGACAGTCGATTGCACTCGGAACAATCAATTGTGAAAAGTCACAATTGATTCCAAAAAACTTTCTTGCTAGAATATAGTCGACTGTGAAAGTTTATGCCCGAAATACAGTCGATTGTGGTAAACCACACTTTCTGTCCCTAAGGCAGTCAACTTTCCATTTGACTGATACTGCCTTATTTTCTTCGTTTTTTACAATTTTTTTATGCCCAAATTCGAATTTTCCTTATACCTAATCAACTTTTAAGGGTTTTAATC
The DNA here is from genome assembly GCA_023935145.1 of Bretschneidera sinensis. NCBI lineage: Eukaryota > Viridiplantae > Streptophyta > Magnoliopsida > Brassicales > Akaniaceae > Bretschneidera > Bretschneidera sinensis. Next base: position 76,508,424 of record CM043697.1, on the reverse strand, counting down.
GATGAGTTATATGTTCTAAGCCTTATATACACTATTGATTTACTAAATTAACCTTAATCTAGTGTATAACTATTAAATCATGAATTGAATCAATAAAATTAAGAACCCTATAAATTGTTCTATTAAATTCTATCAAATCCCAAATATCACTGGAATCTAGACTTGAATAGAGATTCTAAATTCAATCTATGGTGGCTCTGATATCACATTTTAGAATTTCTACAAAGAAATTCATACAAATTCATTTGTATCACCATAGAAGAATATAGAATATTCAAATATCATTTGATAGAAAATTATGAACGTAGCTTGTTTAGGATCCATCTGTATTGCATAGCGTAATTGCAACAACGAATCGTCCTTATAAGCATAGGTACTTACCCTTCTTTGATTCTCCTTATCGCTAGCCTTAATGATAGAAGTTATAAAACCCTAGAGAAAAAAGTTGTTCTTTCCAAAGAATTCTGAGAGTTGGAATCAGAATGGGGGACCTAGCTATCTCTTTATATAATGGTTCATTGGTCTACTCATCACAAGCCCAATGTCCACTACGGCCCACACCAACTAGCCCATATTAGACAATTAGAGTATGTGTCTCACTTAATAAACCAATCCCTTAGCCCATTTATTGTAAAACCCAAAATCCCAATTAATGTAATTCCATATCTATAGAATTTTCTAACATATAGTATACTCTTCATTTCGTAACAAAGCTCGCCACAATATGTGTAGACACCAGATTTTATCCATATCTTTTAATTAAATTGAGTGTATGCTCAATAATGATAAATAAGATCTGGGTTCTTTTAAAACAACACTTGAGGAGCTAGAACGAGCCAAAAAAATTGATAAAACAAATTTCAAGCCTAACTCAAGAGTCCAAAACCGATCCAAGCTTGAATAGAAGAGCCTAAACCAATTGCAACCCCTTGCTAGAAGAACTATCACACACGCCACACGCTTGTGACAAGAGTGGTCTTCACTTAGAAACAGTTGTTGACTTAGCTGAACCGTAAACAAAGCTAATCACTAACTTGAGTCAAGTCGTGTCTTCTTGATGCTAACCAGACTACATTGACTGAGCTGTTGACCGACGTATTAATGTTGACAAAACCCTTGATTTTTTCCAAAAGATTTTACCATACTATTTTTGCACTATTTTTAACCTATAGCAAGTCAATTCTACAATTTTGCTTCTATGAGGTGTGATAATATAAAAGCTTGATAAAATTTTGTTCGAGTAGATTTTAGAAAATTGTGTTAAGTCCTTTTTTTTAAAAAAAAATACCTAGCCACCTCTCATATTTTCTTGCTTCCCTGTGAGTTTGTTTGATCTTATTTACCTTTCATTTTCCATTTTACTTCCTATGATACACATCCTTGAATTTTGAAGCTTTACATGTATGCATCTTGATGGTTTAACATTCAACTTATTTAGTGCAATTTGTGTTATCTCGTCAATGTTTCCTTTCATTGCATCATGACTAAAGACAACAAAGCTCCATCTAATTCACCTCAGACATTCAAACTATACATAATGATATAAAAAGTATCAAAGGTGTCCTTAAACAATTTTATAGTGTCCATGGTATTATGTATTACACAACTTATAAGAGACAATGGTAAATAACTTGTTGGAGATCTGCTTAAATCATCTGTTAGGTAACTTATTAATTCTCCTTAATTAATAGGGTCCACAACTTATAAAAGACAGCGTAAACATCTTGTTGGAGATCCACCCTAGTCATTTGTCAGGAAACTAGTTAATTCTTCTTAGTAAGTAAGGTTCCTGCCAAAAATTCTTCTCTCTCTAAGCCTACCCAGTTTTTCTAAAGCCTTTAGCCCAATTAGATTTCCCTTTCTTAAAGCTTTTGACCTTGATAATGAATCTAGACCCCACCATGATGATCATTTATTTGAGGAAGATTTCATTGATGATCGACAAAACCCTAGGCTTCCACCTCGACATAGGAAACTTACATATGATCACTGTAAGAAAGGATCCAAGGCAAGTAGTTCATCATGGTAGAGTTCTTCATCAGAATGATAGGTGTTCACCTCAACCCAGATGTATAGTTATGGTTATGAGTTTGTTGATAGTAGTAAAAGGATCAAAATTGATACTCGTACTTTTGATTAAAGATTGGATTCTGAAATGTATTTAGATTGGCTAGATGGCATAGAGGATTATTTTGATTTGTATAGCATATCTGACATAAAGCGAGTTTGCTTTGCCTGAAACTATTAAAGATCTGTTTGGAAATATTGGCCAGCTGCCCAACATAACCTAGAATGCTTAAACGAGTCACCAATAACTCAATTTGAGGTTATGAGACAGAGTTTGAAAGAGAAATATATTCGTACTTATTACAAAAGTCAATTGGTTTATCAACCTCTAAGCTCCTATTTGGTAAAGACTTGTAAGGCTACTTATGCTACTTATTTGCACTTTAAGATCTACTTATTTCAATATTGTTGTTTTCCAAAATAACATTGGTCTTGCTGTCTTATGGTTTATATATGTCATTTTTTGGACTTAATCTAGTCACTTATAAAAATCAACATTTTGTAACTTATGGAAGACCCATAAGTCACTCTTTAGGGACTTATGAGAAAACATAAACACGACACTATTTTCTCTCTTCTCCTTGATATCATCATGAAAGAGAGTCTCTCTCTCGTCAAAACTCACCGAGAAATCCTGTCGTTCCACCTCATGCTTGTTTATCTTCTCTCCTTGTTTCAACAATCATAATGATATCAAATGTGGATATTTTTCGTTAGAGAATTCAAACTTTAAAATCCCTTTTGCGTGTTTCGATTTCCTTGAACGATATCAAATATGTTTCTTTGTTATTTTTCTTCTTCTTCAATTAGAAATTCATACTTTCCACTCTCCTTCTTCTTCTTCTTCTTCTTTCTATTTGGGTTTTTTTTGTTGGGTACTGATTTTAGGGTTTTCTTTATTAAATATTGTATATGATTTTATTTTTTATAAATTCAATTGTTCTTTTACTGTAATTCCATGGATTTTGCTCTTTTTATTCATCATTGTTGCATCAATTTGTGTTTTTTGTTCGATTATTTGGGTTCTGATTTTTAGGGTTTTGATTGTATATTATTTTGTTAGTAATTTTCTTTTTATTTTTCTAAAAAAATTGACTAGAATTACATGGGTTCTATTCATTATATAATTTTTTTTAATAACTGTGAATCATTGTTTTTTGTTTGATTATTTGGGATTTTTGCTAATACTTGGTTTGTTGGTAAGCTTTGTTCACTTATTTTTGGTTAAGTTCCAGTTTTGGTAAGCATCATTCACTTTTTTTTGTTCAGTTTCAGTTTGTAATTTATATGGGTTCTGTTCGACTCGTCTACTGATTACCATGATTATGTTCGGTTTTGTTACTAATTTACATGGTTCTACTGTCATTCTTTCAGTTTATAAGCATTTCAATTTGTAAACATTCTTTCAGAGATTATGGCAATACTTCAGTTTGCAAGCATTTTAGTTAGAATTAATTGTTGCTAATGTTCATGACAGATTGATTGGGTTAAGCATTTCTTACTTATTCTTTTGTTCATGATCTAGCTGCTAATTAAAGTTTAGTTTGTACATGTGTATATGTTGTTCTTTCTATGTCTCCATTGTTGTTGTCATGACTCAGTGGTTGTGATTTCACTCTTTTCTTAATGTCATGATTAGTTTTTGCTAATTTTGCGTCTGTCATGACTCATGGGTTGTGATTTCACTCTTTTCTTGTTGTCATGATGAGTTTTTGCGGTTTTGTGTTTTTGTTGTTGCTAGGACTAATGAGTTTTAATTTCACTCCATTTTTGCTGCCATGATTAGTTCTTTGTCTTTATTGTTGTTGTCATGACTCATTGGTTATGATTTCACTCTTTTCTTGTTGCCATGAATCTCCATTGTGATTGCCATGTTGATTTTTTTGTTGGTTCATGCATATTATGTGCTTGGGGAAGGATTATACGAGGGAGGACATATCTAAGAAAGGGATAAGGACAAAGAGAGATATAGGTCTTTCTTGCATTAGGTTGATTTAGGTGTCTTTCATGCATGTTAGGTGTTTGGGGATGGAGAGGGAGGTGCATCTTATTTAAGACTTAGGGTCTCTCATTCATGCATGACATTAGGTTGATTAAAATGTATCTCATGCATTGCATTAAGTCCTAGCCAATTATGAAACCATTAAAATGTTGTTAATTTTTTGTTAGCATGTCATCCATTGATTTGGGCCGGTTTTGATTGCTTTGAACTTGTTAAATGTGTATGCACATTTAGGTTACGTTAGTTTCTTCTGCTTGAGTACCTATGATGACGAGCACTAATTACTTTGTAGCAAGTAAGTGTAGCATATCTATAAAACTTAACCTACATGCGTTTGAGAAATGTCTCAATATATATATATATATATATATATATAATGGATGTTATATATGTGTATTAGATTAGTTATGGATTGGTTTATTTCACGATATTTGTTTTTTTATTGATGAATTTCATATCCTAAATTGCAGAATGATATTATCAAATGAACAAAGAACAAGACCACGAACAACTCAGAATTGATGTACATATACAGAGGTACACAACAATATATATATATATATATATATATATATATATATATATATATATATATATATATATAATGGATGTTATGTATGTATATTAGATTAGTTATAGATTGGTTTATTTTAAGATATTGGTTTTTTTATTGATGAATTTCATACACCGAGTTGCACAACGATATTATCAAATGAACAAAGAACAGGACCACGAACAATTCAGAATTGATGTACATATACAGAGGTACACAACAAATCTGGCTTCGGACTCCCCCTTATATATTCGTACCTTCGTTCTAGATGAGACAAAAGCATCTTATTTGTAAAGGACTGCGCACGACATTCTTTTGGGCACAACATAAAAGCAAAAAAGGTCACTAGAACTCTGAAACCATCACACTGGTTTTCAACTGCATGGATTCTTCCATGTCTTACATAAATACCACAAAATAAATGGGAAAGGGAAATCTCCTTATACCATGCTGCTTCAGATTCTTGGTTTACTTTCCCCAGAAAAATGGAAGATAAAATCAGAGAAGTTATGTTGCCACCAGAAACATAACCGTGAGCCACGACCTTCAAAATTCTAACACCACGAATAAGGAGACTATTTCTGTGGACCATTGGTAAACCAAATATTTCAAGGAACTGAAGGGAAGTAATGCATCCATTATATTTTTTTAACAGAGTAATGTATCCATTCTTGTCCATGACCTAATAGAGACCAAAAAAAAAAGTTCACATTTTTTTCATTTTCCTTCTCATGATGATCTGGTCTCATAAGACAACTCTTTTCTTAAACGACATTCTAAAATCTAATTTTTCTTGCCATTTAAATCCACACGCCATCACTATCCACAACCGTGCACAAACATTTCCATATTGGCACCATCAGCTCTACTTCAACCAACACATCTGAGACACACGCCTAGTTTCTTCTTTCTTAATCTTCTTTTAATTCCTCTGCACACGCATACAAAAGGGAAAAGAAGAGACTGAAATTTTTTGAACCCTCAAACCACCAGTTCGACGCCTAGAAGACACATAGTTTGTTGTTAAAGGCCACAGAAAATTTTGAGAAAGAAGTTTGTATCATGGACAAACCACCAAGGAACCTCTACAAGACATACCACACAAATACAACAGACAAAAGAGATTATATATTAGCTAGACACAGAAGCTTTAGTCTCTAGATTTGTTTAATCTACTTTAAACAGCATGTGCTCAACTTTATTTTTCACAAAGTATGAATTATATATAAAGGCCCAAGTATAAACCTCATACATCACAGTTCTATTGGGCCAATAGAGGCCAGATAAGTACTGCAGATAGGAACTGTAGTGAAAATAAAAATTAGTAATTAATGAAGTACAGAGACCAACTTTAGACAATTATTATTAATTTCCTGCCAGCCCCAGGTCAATATGAAAGAAAAAGAATATAAAGATGACAATTTGGTTCCAAGGGACTCTCATCCAAATATTTAATTTGCAACCAGATAATTTTGGATCATACAAGTTATTCAGAAGCACCAACTCATCTAAGAACAAGAATGTAATGGTGTAACACAAGGACTTAAAACAAATAATCCAAGTTCATAGCTGAAAGGAATAACACAACATAAAAGCAATCTTCGAACAATAATTTATCAACTGTCATTTTGAGGAAACACTATCCACTAACTAGAAATGGTGAACAGACACTAAACAAACCAAATTCTAATTGTGTAATGTTTAATATACAATTATGATATCGTAAGAGAGTAAGCCAAACATACTCACATAAGAAGATGTTGGCTTTTATTATACTGGAGTAAAGATCGATATTCACAAAGATGTATATTTTTTTTTGATAAGTACAAAGATGTATGTTTATTTATAATCTTAAAAACCAAAACCAAAACAAAAAGCTTGCAAGCTATTGGGGGAACTAAATTTATTTGGACACAAATATTCTTCGCATGAAAACTATTTCTAGTCAAAAAAAATTATGAGCATTGCTTGGCTCAAAAATTGATATCAAGTATTTACCTCAACATTTTGCAGCAGTTTCGTTTTCGCCTGACCAGAAAGTCTGAATGTTACTCTACAATGTGTATAACCAAATTGAAACACCATGAGTGGTGGCATTTCAGGTTTAGTGATTGCCCCAACCTGTAACAACGCAATGTGTAGTCATTATTATTCTAATATTGAATTCTCTTTTAGCAAGTAATAAAGAAATCATTCAACATGATATCAGTTTTCCTTTTTCACATGTTTTCTCTATTCCCAGGTAAGCAAACTTCAACTGAGTTATAATTTTATCAGTCACGACAAGAATAATCTGACAAGGGAGAAATAGGAAACAACGAATCCTTTTCCAATTCAATCTTTTTCAAGCAATATCAAGCCAAGGAAGTTTCAAGATGAACACTAAAACTTGAGAGGAACTAACAAACCTGAGAAACCTCAAGACAAATCATTGAGGCAGAGAGAGCGGAATTTCCTAGTAAAATAAACAAATTAAGACATGGCTTTAAACTTCTACTATTTCTCCCTCATTTTTTAACAAGTGAAACTTCTACTAGTTCTTGTATTACCAAGATTCTATTCTTCCTAAAGAACTTTCTTTTATTTTATAAGTATTTTTTCCTAAAGAACTTAATCCAGATTATACTAGCAGCCCTAAAGATAAAAAATTCCATCAAAATTTTACATTCAAATAAATGGCAACGTGCTGGTCATTTTCAATCTAAAACAGCAGCACCTGCATCCCATAAAAATCAGTGATTAATCTTTAACTGGGCAAGAGAAAACCTTAGAACATGTACGACAGTATTTTACTTTAGTTGTCTTTGCTTCTAATTGAAAAACTTTCTCAACACAATGAAAGACTGACACTTCTCAAACTACATCATGTACGTTTTGAATCAACGTAGTCATGAATCAGGTCCTCAATCTATCTGAAATCTTTTCAATGAATAACTCACTAAGGCAGTTCTAATTCCAGAAAATTAACTAATATAGAAAAAAATCACAGTAGCTCATTCATCACAATTTAATCTTTGCAATGCCTTGTCTAATCTAACAAGATCATCCTAGTAACCCTTCTTGAATAATATAAGAACAAAGAAAACTGTTAGAGATATAATTTACTAATTACATATGTATTAGGTTTTCTAGTCTTTCTTAGTTTATGTTTCCTATTCCTATTAGGATTTGTAATCTTAGGTCTATATATAAAGTTGGCATGTTCACACAACAATAACAATAATAAGAATTCTTCTACAATATTTCTTCTCAATCTCTCATCTCTCTCTCTAACCTAAATTTCAACATGTTATCAAAGCTATTGATCCTATTTTGAGAGTTGTCTAAGTGATTCCGCAATTTCGGCAAGCGGCCTAATGCCACTCATCCGACCATAGCCATCTTTTTTATTTTCTTCTCTTAAATTTATCCTATTTTTCTTTGATGTGTTTTTGGCTTGCTGATTAGTTTAGTCTTTTGGTTCGATTTGTTTAGTTTTAGTTTCTTCATCGGTTATTATCCGGCGACCAAAACGCATCCACCAGCACTTCATTCTGGCTACCGGATGTCGTCCAACCTCCGATGACCCGTTTTTTTGGATCGAGACCCAATTTCATATTAAAATCTGTTTTGTGTTTCAATTGAAAGAAGAGAAAAGAAGAGTTCTTAACCGTTCCTGAATAAGAGTTCCTTACCTCTGTGTTGATGTTGTTGACCCGATATTGATGTTGTTAACCTGATCCAACTTGTGTGGATGGTGCTATCTTCTTGACACATTAATTGCAGCCAATCAAGTCAAAGTCAAAGTTAATAAAAAACAAAACAAAAAGTCTTATTGATCTAGTGTTCTCGGATCTTATCTCATTAGGAGGTACCAACAATGACTTAACTGTTTGTCGTGGGTGCGGAGCCCCAACGTATTCTCATAGGTTATTGTAATTTATGGGTTTGGTTTACTTGTTTCAGATTGGATTAGGTTTGTATTGATATGGGTTGATTTGTAACAAGTTAGTGCATGCGTATGCTCCAACTTGAAGGAGAATGTATATGATATAATTTACTAATTGCATATGTATTAGGTTTTCTAATCTTTCTTAGTTTATATTTCCTATTCCTATTAGGATTTGTATTCTTAGCTCTATATATAGGATTGTTGGTGTGTTCACACAACAATAAAAATAATAAGAAATCTTCTACAATATTTCTTATCAATCTCTCATCTCCCTCTCTAACCTAAATTTCAACAAAAAACATTTAGCATTTGAAAAAAATATTAAAAAAACAAAAAAGAAACCTCAAACCTAGAGGGATTGTCCTGTAAAAAAAGAAAAAGAATGACACTGACAAACAACACAGCGTATGGTCCAATTAAGAATGCTATATATGACCAGCACGGGGAATTTTAAAGGTTACTTAGTATTTTCCATAACTAAAGACGAGGAAATACATGTAAATTGTTTTAACTGAAATTGCATCTGAACAGACATGAATAATTATGCATACCATGTACCAAAAAAAAAAAAAAAAAAAAAAAAAAAAAAACTTATAAGTTTATATACATTCACATACAAATAATAAAGTGTTAACCTCTTATATTTACTATTTATTTAAAGACCTACTGTGCAGAGATGGCTACAACAATCACATAACCAACAACGATGCATATACTGCATAACAAAAGGCAGTGAAACACCGAAGGGAAGATAATATTGTAGCTTCCTCTCCATAGAGAGCATCTCACATGCATCTCTAGTGTCTCCCTCTCTTTCTATTTACCATGGACATAATTAATTTTTCAAAATTTCGTGCATTTTCACTTTCCAAATTCAGTTACCATGTCTTATCAATGGTAAACATGTTTTATCCCCTTGGTTGCTTATCCAGGGAGCATTTTCAGGGTTACTTCTTCCCAAGTCTCATTGCAACTCGTATGCCAAATAATGTTCTCCCTGAGAAAGTTACAAGCTCTCAAAGATATAAGTTCTAAGGCTTCAAACAACGATGCCCATTTAGCAGGGTTTCTTTTTTGTATTTCATTTTTTCCTATAATTTTGATCATAGAAACTAAAAAACCATTTGACTAATACGTTTTTGATTTTGGATTTACAAAGTGTAAACTGGAGAGAGAGAGAGAGAGAGAGAGATTGCTAGGCATTAAGTTTGCTACTTTTAAATTATGATACAGTACTCAAGGTAATACAGCAAATCACACAAGTAATTGCTCACTAAGCCAACAATACCCTTGGAAGACTTGCATGATTAGTGCAATCATGAATCATCTACGTGCAACCATGCTCAACATAAAAAGAGTAGAGAGCACAGTTGCAAATACCAAGGTAAGATCACAGCTATGAACACAAATCTATCTTCCTTTTCACATCTTGGTAATATTTAAGATTCAAATAAAAGGGAAAAAGGATCCATAGCTCCAGAAAGGATACTCACTTTACAAGATAGTCAGAAATCCTTATACTCAATGCAGTCCAAAACAAGCATGGATCAAAATGTGTGTAAATATAATTCAGACATACCTCTTTCCAAGCAACGCGTAGATATTGCACTAAAGTATAAGCATCACCATACAAAATTAATCTAGTAAATGTCAACTAACTAAAGAACAAAAATAACCACAGAAAGCAGCAAAAAGACAGGAAGCACATCTGACATTTAACAGGAACAATCAACTTGCCAACATCTTCTCTGAAAAATAACAGGAATAAGTGACACTTAGAATCATGTGTGCTGCTCAAATTTTCCCACAGCCAAGGCATTTGCTTACATCAAAAAGCTTTTAAATTTTAACTTTATTTTAGTTTATTTCATTTTTATCACTCCTTTCAAGGAAAGACCTAATCTACAACAATCCCAGCCAAACCCTACCCATACCAGCTGCCAAGACCCAGGGGCAAAACAAAACCTTCTATGATAGATAACTATACCTTGAAAAATATAAATATAATTAGAAGAATAAAAAATAAAGCAATGAATTCCTTATTCAGAGAAATATGCATTCTGTTGCTCTGCATTTAAGAGACCACCAAAAGTCTATTATATTTTGTAACAGCGACAATGAGCTATATGATATCAGATCGAGTTGAAAACGCTAATACAATTATACAGAAGATTATGTTCTTATATTTTCTTTCCTTCTTTTGTGTGTTTTCAATCTGTGTATTTGTGTGGAGTTGAAGTCTTTCTAGCCAAGTGATCTTTCCCCATTGCAAAGTAGGAGTTACAGGGTTGGACCACAAACAGCTTCAATTTTTGTTTTTTCCAAATGTTCTAACGCATGCATACACATGAGCACACGCACACACAGAGAGGGAGAGAAAGCAATGATAAATTGAACTAACAATTTAACAAAAAACTTCATAAACGAACAGAATAACATTGTTACTTTGCTCCCAGAGGTAGCCATCTTTATTCTATTTCTTTAATTTTATACCCCTTTTCTTTGTGTGTTAGGAAGTGGAGATGAGGGTAAAGTTACACCAGTGAACATCAATGATACAAGTCGCATGCACCATTCTTCCCACCTTATTTCCTTTAGAATCATACCATAGGATTCCCAACCATATATCACTGTGAACTATGCATCCCCACCTTCAGTCAGATTCCTGGAATTAACTCAGTTTCACCATCTCAAAAAGGATTAAGACTCCAATTTCCATTCAAATCTCAAGAATTTCTTTCCGGTCAAATGAGATTAGCTTTATAACATATAGAATTAGCATGTGTACTTTAAAATGTGCTTCTCACACTTGAGGATGGTGTTGGAGACAATGTAGAATTATACATGGTTCTATAAGAAGTTTATAGTAAATGAATGAAGATACGCATATAAAATTACCCTATAAATGATGTCAACGTTATTCACCACTGTTTTTGTTTATGAGTGAATAGCCTGCTAACCTTAGGGTTAACAATAATGTGAAACTATATGAATACCCTTATACTCTAACACTCATCCTTAAGTTTGAGCATATGTGTTGTATGCATCCAACTTGTTACATATAGATCTAATCCGAATCCCATCTAAGGGTTTAGTGAACATATATCAGTATATTTTACATGTCTTGTGCTACTCACATTTTGTAACAGTTTCTCCCGAACTACATGACAATCCACCTCAATGTGCTTTGTCCTCTCATGAAATATTAAGATTAGTTGCAATATGAATAGCAGCTTGGTTATCACAGGTTAAATTCATAGGACGAGACTATGTAAAACCAAGTTCAACTAGAACCAAACTAACTCGGAGGTAGTGTGGCCCATGGCTCTATATTCAGACTCGCACTAGATCTCGCAACCACTGTTTGCTTCTTACTCTCCCATGACGCCACATTATCCCAACAGACACACAATATCCTATGGTGGATCTCCAATTTGATGGAGAACCTACCCAATGTGCATCAGTATATCCTCAATCTCAGTATGATCATGAATCTGATATAATAAGCCATGACTAAAAGCACTCTTAAGATATCTCAGAATACGGATAACTGCATCCCAATGACTAGTCCGTGGAGCATAAAGGAGCTAACTCACCACACTCGTAGCAAAAGCAATATTAGGTCTGTTAAGTAATTCAGTTTCCCAACCAAGCGACTATACTGTCTTGGGTCAGTCAACAACTCCACCTAATCAACCATAAGTTGTGTAGGGATCCATAGGATTATTGCATCCCAACATCCTTGTATCACACAATAAATCCAAAACATATTTTCGCTGAGACAAAGAAATACCATGACGAGAACGAGCAACCTCAACACCTAAAAGTATCTCAATTGTCCAATATACTTGGTTTGAAACTTGCAACCAAGAAATTATTTCAAATCTTGAATACCTTATTGGTCATCACCTGTTATGACAATATCATCCACATATACAATCAAAATAATCTTGCCTGCCGCACTATGTTTATAAAACACGAGTGATCTACTCCACAAGACCAAAGTCAAATCACCACCTTACTAAATCTGCCAAACCAGTCTCTAGGAGACTGTTTCAACCATTATAAAGATTTCTTCAACCGACATACTAACTCAGACACCTAGCAACAAACACAAGAGATTGCTCTATGTAAACCTCCTCGTGCAAATCACCATGAAGAAAATCATTTTTAACATCAAGTTGGTGTAAAGGCCAAGCAAATGTGGAAGGCACGAATAGAGCTAAGTTTGGCCACCAAAGAAAATGTCTCTAAATAATCAATGCTATAAACATGGATATAGCCTTTGGCCACCAATCGAGCCTTCAATCGATCAATAGTACCATTAGGATGAAATTTTATAGCATACACCCATCGACATCCCACAATAGATTTACGGGGAACCAACTCTCAAGTTTTCAGCTTCCATAGCTGCTTGCCACCCAGAATGGGACAAAGCTCCTGTAAGAGACTTGGGAGGAGAGGTAGTGGATACAAGCGCAACAAAGGAAATATAGGTAGGAGACAAGTGACTATAAGAAATATAAGAGGCAATAGGATGAGCAGAGCATGAGCGCTTACCTTTGCGAAGGGCAACTGGACGATCGGATCTGTCGACCCACTGGTGGAGAAGCAGGACACGCAGTTTTTGTCGACGAGAATACATTTAGAGACCGGGATCAAACTGAGTCGGTGTTTGTGTAGGTAGGGATGTGGAAAGAGGCTGGGTGGGAAGTGCGGGTAAGGGATGAGACATAAATGGATCGGACTGAAAAGAGATAGGAGAGGATAACGAAAGAGAAGCAACCAAATCTGACATCGAATTAGATTCAGAGTAAAGAGGGGTGGATTCAACGAAGGTGACATCAGTCCAAACAAAGAAACGCTTCAATGACGAAGTGTAACATCGATATCCTTTTTACATACGAAGGAACACACACTTAATGGAATGAGGAGCAAGTTTGTCAATGTCAAGAGCGAGTTGATGAACAAAACGAACAGAACCAAAGACACATGGAGGCAAAGGAAATGAGTGATCATGTGGAAACAACATAGAGTGTGAGGACTTGCTAGCAAGAACAGATTAAGGCATGTGGTTAATCAAATAGCGCGCAATAAGGACAGCATCACCCCAAAACATTTTAGGCACATTCATATGAAACATGAGAGTGCGTGTAACATCTAGAAGGTGACGATGCTTTCTCTCATCAATCCCATTTTGTTGGGAGGTGTGAGAGCAAGAAGATTGGTAAATACTGCCAGAAGACATTAAATAGTTCAGAGAAATACTCGCGTGCATTGTGACTAAGAAGAACGCCAACAGGTAAATTAAATTGTGTTTTGATCTCAGCACAGAATGCACAAAATATGAAGAATAATTCAGAACAATTTTTCATTAAATAAAGCCAAGTTTGTCTAGAATAATCATTCCCAAAAGTGACAAAATACTTAAAATAAAGATTAGAAGACACACAACTAAGGCCCCAAACATCATAATGAACTAACTTAAAGGACCAGAGATTCTGTTGTGAACACGGGAAGCAAACGAAACAAAATGCTGCTTTCCCAATTGACGTGACTCACATTCTAAAACTTTAACATGACTTAAACTAGGAACTAGGAACTTCAAATACTCTGAGGAATGATGCCCAAGGTGACAATGAAGTTGAATAGGAGACAGCAACAGAACAGGGGGAAGTGGATCAAAGTGGTAAAGTCCATTGGATTCATGCCCTCCACCAATAATCCTCAGCTTCTTCAAATCCTGAATCACAACAAAATAAGGAAGAAATATTACAGAACAATTAAGACATTTAATAAGTTGACTCACAGATAATAAATTAAATTTAGAACAAGAAAGATAAAGAACAGATGACAAAGACAGACAGACTAGGTTAAGCAATGCCTATTCCACTAGCAAAAGTTTGGGAACCTTCAGCGAAAGTAACAGCAGGTAAAGAAGATGACTGAGTAAAACTAGAAAAGACATAAGTGTGTTTGGCTGCAGAATCGATAATCCAAGGTCTAGACGAGGAACTATAAGATAGACAAACAGCAGGAGTACCTTTCCGGGCTAGGAAAGCAATGGAGTAATGAGTCGATTGAGATGCCTCAACTGCCTCAAAGAGAAGGAACCGAGCATAATCATCCCCGAAAAAAGTTCTGAACTACAGCACAACAGAGGTGGAAGGAGATTCAGTCACATCAGCGGCCATGACATTGCCAATAGGAGGTTTCCCAACCAAATTATAACAATTATCAAGAGTATGACCAGCTCTATTACAATGAGTGCAATGATGACCAACCAATTGATAACACGTCTCATGAGTATGACCATCACGCTGACAATGAGTACACTTTAGTCTACAACAGCCACCACGGCCTCCTCTACCACTAGGAGAACTAAAATCCCAACTCCCACAGCCACGACAACTACTAGAATCAGTATGACCAGCTTGAGTGACTAAAGCAGATCTGGAAGCAGGAATGTCGGTGTCAATAGATGAGAGACTCCGTGACAAACGAGAGTATGTCTCAGTTAAGGACAGAAGCTCAGAACTAGACAAAATCTGAGACCTCATAGAATCAAACTCAAGTGGCAAACCTGCCAAAAACTTAAGAAGCACCATCTGCTCTCTCTGTCATTGCATAACCTAACCTGGAGATCAGGGGCATCACAAAATTTAATTCTTTAGAAACTCGTTGCACATTAGTGAAATACTCAAGAGTGTCTTAGTACCCATTTTGACTCCAAATAACTCAGCAGACAAGTCATACATCCAAGTAAGATTCTTAGAATATAAAAATAGTAAGTAATCCAATACTTGCTCACACATCCAAATGTGGGAACACATATTAGCAATATGTGGTTCCATAGAATTCCACAACAAACCTATCAACTTATCATCATCACAACTCCAAATCTTACTAACATTCAGATTCGTCGGATCATCAAGAGGAGCCTCTGTAAGATGATGAGTTTTTTTATCTTCACCAATAAAATACAATTGCACAGTGGTAGCCCATTGAGCATAATTTGTACCATCCAATTTACGAGTAGTAATGGGAAGAGCCAATCTAGGACTAGATTTAGAATCCATACATGAAACAAGACAATCAACATAACAAAAGATTGGCTCAACAAACATAAATACCAAATACAGGAAATATAGACTCATCAACAAGGAAAAATAAAACAGAGACCAAAAAGGGCATCCAACAGTGACGGACAACATTTTGTTTTTTTACCTCACAAATAGGTCGGGTCACAGCAGGTCTGTTTGGACAGATATGGGTCAAATCTGAAGAATCGGGTCACAAACCAGGTTGAAGCTGAAAACTCATTGTACAGAGACCGGATGAGCTCGCCAGCGACGGGGTTAGGCTCGCTGGAGCAGGGTGAGTCCGGAAGGGGCACTGGCCAGAGAAGACGCTGGAGAAGACGGTGGCCAAAGGAAAAAGGAAACGAAACCTGCTGCATTTTGGAAAAAAATAGATCTGCCGAAAAACGGCCAGGATCTGGTTGGAAAAGGGGTTGGGTGGTGAGGATGGTGCATGGGGCCGTGTGTTGCTAGTACCAGGAAGAAGACGATGTTTCTGTTTTTTTTAATCAGGGTTCAAATAGGCTCTAATACCATGTTTTTTGTTTATGAGAGTGAATAGCCTACTAACCTTAAGGTTAGAAGTTATATTTATAGATAACAGAATAATGTGAAATTACATGAATACCCTTATACTCTAATAACCACAATGTCTTCATCCATCGTTCCCAACACTGGGGTCAAACATTCTCCGTCAACAATTTCTTTTACTAAATGTATTGAGGAAAGAAGTTTTCTCTACTTGTTAAAATAGGCATGATACAAATTTCAGCTCAAAGACCCTCATGAGAAACAAATTGTGAATGAACATTCAACCTTGAAAATTGTATCTAGATCATCAAAATATGTCTGCTTATTTCATCATACTCTCGATGATTCAATAAGTTAAGCATCATAAACATCATGTTGTGTTCCACCTAAATAGATATAAGTTGCCATTGTCCTCACATTCGCTTCCCATCCCCACACAAAGGGGGGGAAATATGCAAACTTCGTTTCAACTTCAATTCACAAACAATATTCTGAATCATATGTACTACTTCTTTAGAAATGAAGCAATTTGTATATCCCTAGTAACATATCAGCTGAAACCAGTAGTTATACAACCCGGTCCTCACAACACCGCTAAAGGTATGTGTTACTTACATCCGACCAGATCCAAAAATTTAGCTCAGTTTTCTAAAAACTTAAGTCCGCATGCCTATTGCGACAAAATCATCATATAAATTCCTTGCATAATATGCTATCCCTAAAAGTAACTCGCCAAACAAGACAAAAAACGCAAGACACATGAAATATGTCATTTGTGCAACTTTTGTTATCTGCAACGTCAAAGCTACATAAGAAGAGAATAATAAACAATATATGAAACTTGCAGAAAAAAATCCCAAAAGTCAGAAAGAACTACAACAAAGAGAAAGCAAGAAAGGAAGGGAAACACAATAACATCAATACCTATTCCTCCTCAAAAGATTACTGGCCCCAATTAAAAAAAGTTACTATCAGTTGAGACAAAGTTTAATCCTCCTACTCAAAAGTTAAATTTCAGAATAAGCCAAACATACAACCCAAGTCAACTCGGTAGGAAAAGTTGTAACCTAAATCAGCCATGGCTGACTGCTTTGAGCAATACATCAAAGCCAGTGATTGAGCCTTTAAGTGTCTGCCGATAAGCTCATGAAGAATACAGCCCTAAATAGAACCAAATTACTAATTCATGTACCATACCCAAGTAGTTCAGATACAAGTCCTCGTTAAAATGGGCTTAGTTGCCTTAAACTGATGCACCAGAGAACATGAACACAAACACCCCCACAATCTCTACGCATACAAATCATGCCAATCTGAACAAGGCTGGTATATGAACAATCACTAACATAGCCTTAGCCCTACCAGTACTAGGCAAAGCCCAACTACATGCCATAGCATGCCTAAAGGGTCTAAAAGAAATCCATGATTACTTCATTGCTATCAGAGGAGAGAAATTCAGTCAGCAATTTGCCTAAAATGACACAAGTTATAACATATTTCTATTGCAGATAGCAAAGAAGGAATTGATACCCCAGAGTCCACTTCCTCATTGCCCCCAGTAAGGAACAAATAGCTAAAAGAATGTCCAGTAAAACCCAGCAATCAGGGTTGCCAAAAACTATTAAAATGAATGTATCAAATCCCGCAAAAATTACGCAAAAAGGTGTATCTAATTCCCCCAGAAAAGAGAAACTGAGTATGTATGCTCATCAAGAATCAAGGAAAGAATAAAACCACTTTTAGTAAGAACAAAACAATTTATGAGAAACAACATATTCCCTCCGTCCCATATTTTTAGTCCACTTTCTATTTGCACAAAGTTTAAATGCAAATGCTATTTTGTCCAAAAGAAACCCTTCAAAGTTGAAGTTAACTAAGTACATGTAGGTCCATAAGTGTTATATCTTTGTCAAAAAAAGAAGAGATTAAGTGTATATTTGTGAAGTCAAATTATTTTGTATCTCATTTTAAGGAAAATGGACAAACAATATAAGATATCCATTATAAGACATCCATTTTATGAAAGATGGACTAAAATTATGGGACAGAGGGAGTAATAAGGTTTCAAGGGCAAGTGAAATTTCACATGAAAAAAAGTGATAAATTTAAAGAATAGAAGCATTTAAAGATTAAGAAACCTCGAGAAATGAGAATCTAAGAGGCGAAAAAATATGCTGCCCCACAGACCAACCAACATGCCTCAACATTTTCTAATCTATAAACTACTTTGACCACAAGTTTGAATAATGAGAGAGGAGCCGGAGGGAAAAAAGGAAAAGTTCTCAGTTTGGCAACCCAAACAGGAGTCTTTTTAGGAAGGAACATTAAACTTCGGCAAAATTGGGACAATAATTGCATCTAAATCATAGGATAAATACATAAACAGAACACATTAACAAATTTCTTAAAGCATCATTTATCCATCATTCACCATAAATGGGCACACACTAATATGGGCAGGCATGCCCCTAGAGAATGGGAGAAAGCAGGATAGCACATGCACTCAACCCTTTATTTCGAGGGTTTTAGACAAATACAATTCTATAAATAAGCAGAACAAGAGATACATAATAATGCCTTCAAAATTATCTTTAAATTTATCAAAGCGCAAAATTTTCTAATTAGAAAAAAGATCTTCATATAGTATACTCAGTATAATTACAAGATTTGAGAAACAGAAGTACTAACCAAGTTAGAAAAAAGGGCCTATACTGAGAAGAAAATGTTCCCGTGATACATTTGTCAGGAAAAATTACAATATACACAATCCTGCCAAGAGTCTTCACAAGTTTTCAGTACTGCATTCAAGTGGTATTTGGATTTCATCCACAAGCCAAATCTGCCTTCGAAGAAAAATATAATTAAAATTTTGGAATTGTTTCACCACCCACTACACTGAAAACAACCACAAACAAGAACCAACAAATAAACTAAGAGAGAGAGAGACTGAGGGAGAGAGAAGCTTAGATGGATGAAACTATTCTAGCAGAACTCCATTATCTATGAAGTGATGAAACTTACGTAAAATACTAAATGGGATTCTGGCTCATTCTCAAGCTGGCCTCCAACAATTAAGTGCAGAAGTGTCTGGCCGACACGGAAATATCTGGGAAACAACATGCCCTTCAAAAACACAAGCACGACATCAATTTTTAGAAGTATTTGGACCAAGATTGCTTAAATGTTGCATGTATTCATTTCTAAACCAAAATAAGAACATATTTACATGGCAAATTCACCTTGAATTGGAGCTCCAGCTGGTAAATTGTTAGCAGCAGAGAGCTGAAAGCCCATATTACTTGAGGGTGGCCTTTCAGGGGGTGGCCGAAAGTAACCTGCCATGGCAAAATTAACATAATTGGCATCAAAACAGGCAGACATTAGGTAAACCTACAAGAAAAGAACAATCATGAGTCTGGTTTCACCGAAATCATGAGATGTAAATTTATACACAAACAAACACAAACACACATGTTTGATTGAGTTTCCAACAAACAGGTGATGTATACCTATGTATGCACATAAGCACATGCAAATAAATACATGCATATATATATAGATTTATATTCATTGCAAAATATTTTCATCCTTTTTCAAAGATTTTAGACACTGAGCTTCAAGCAAGTTTAAGCTCGAAGCGAGCTTCACCTTGCAGATTTGTTTTATTAAAGAAATTCCTCAGACTTCTTGTCCAAATAGAAGTGGTAAAAAGTTGGAAAATTCATAAATCAATGGATTCATGGTAAAACCATTCTGTGTTGCAAAAATTAATATTAAAAAATTGGCTGATAAAAGGAAAAAAATGGCGTATGCTTTTGCTGGAAGCTTGGAGGATTAGAAACATGACTATTGCCTTTCAAATTGCTGCTTTTCCATTAACGAAGTAATGCCATTTGGTCCAAGGTCACTGGCATGCAGTTACACCATAAATTTTAGTAATCTTCTACTATTTTACTTGATAAGCCAGGTTGTTCATCTTAAAGTCATTCAGCATCCGTTTTATCATGACTAGAGCTGAGGTAGTAATCACTTCAACACATAGCACCCAGAACAGCTGGAACTATGACCTCCAATCAGTGCACGTAAGATAATAACAAGGAATGCAAGCATGATTACAGCAAACAAAATTAATCGCTAAGTTCCCCACTAAGGCTACAATTGGTAGGAGAGAAATGTGAGAAATGTGAGAAGAAAGAAAGTGAAAAGAAAAAGAGAGAAGATAGAAAAATGAGAAGAAAAAAATATTGATATCCCCAGTTTGGTAGATATGACAGAAAAATGGAAAGAAAGAAGAAAAAGACCAAAAAAAACTAGCTTATTTTATGTTCTGTTTCCCAACCATCAATTTGAGAAGATTGTAATTTGTACGTGGGAAGAAAACCTCAATCCTCTTTATTTTCTTTCCTCACTTTTCTTTCCTACCAAACAATAGAAAAGAGCTTTCCACTCTCTTTTCTTTCTCTCCTTTTTCTTTCCTTTCCTGCCAATCATAGCGTAAAAGCTTTTTAAAATTCATCAAACTTACAATACACACAAAGAAATAAGTACACATACCATAGATGGCAGTGCTCCTATACTAATGTACTTCGTACCACCTTATATTACTTCCTACAAAAATGCACTTCAAGGAAACTTAAACACTACATTTATACTTTATTGATGTTAACATGACTTTCTATTTTCTTTTTTGATTAGTGACTTTCTATTTTCTTACCCCTAATATCAATAATATTTTGTCATTAATTCATAATGTATAATACTATAAAAACGGATAATAGTTAAGTAAACAATAAATGATCCTTAACTTTTAGTAATGGACAACTAATTTGGGACATCCAAAAGTGGAAAGACAGACTAGCAGTTCAGGACAGAGTACCAAGGTTGTTGCTACACAGACTAGCACAAAACAACTGTATACCTTCCTGGACATACGAAGGGCCTGAATGTGATGGGGCTCTTCCACCAATCCACACTCCACGCTGATTATCTGCTTTAAATTCACTTGAGGGCATCCTCCACTGTTCATCAGCAACATATCGCCTCCCACCATCAGGTTGAGATGGCAGAGAGTATGGACGGGGATATGAATGCTGAATTGCAGGCTTTGGAAACAAGAAATGGCTGGATGAGGTTTGAGGTAGGCTCGGATGTAAAGGTCTTTGCACAAAAGGTGCATTACCTGGCTGAAATTGCTGGTTTGGTTGACAAGCTTGGGTGTTTAAATACATGTCATTGTGTCCATATTCCAATTGCCAAGAAGAATTAAATCCAGAACTAGAAGGTTCTCTAGAATTGCAGACTCCAGCTGGTACAAAGCAAGATGACTGCTGTGGAAACAATTCGGTCTTTCCAGCCACATCAATAAGACCCCCATGTGAAGTGTTCCCAGCCATTTGTACAATTTGGTTACCCTACATAAAGAAGAACAGGATGAAATAAATATAAAAATACACTCATGAGACAGTTTAACAAAACATGGTGATGATGATGTATAACAACAATAACAATACCCAGAATCTTACACTGGGTGTGCCACAATATTCATTAGGTACAGGTGGTTGATATGCTAATTGTGGAGAAGAGTGCACTGATGATTGAGAAGGCAGTACAGGTTGAGACAGTAATGAAGGTTGATTTGGTAATGATGGTTGAGGTACCAATGATGGTACAGGGCCCAAAGGTGGTACAGGTGGAAGCGGCAGCTGTGTTGGAAGAGGTGTTGGAAGAGGTGGTGGAAGAGATGGAGGAGGAGGTGGTGGAGACGGAGAAGATGGAGGAGGGGGAGGGGGAGGGGGTGAAGGAGGTAAAGGTGGGGGTGGTGGAGGAGAATCAGGGGGCAATGGCGGAGAATCCTCTGGTAAAGGGGGCAGCTCACTGGAGTTATTTGAAGCCACTTCCATGATTTTCTCAGAGTCATGCTGTTGTGGGCCCAATTCAAAGGAACAATTCAGCAAGACAGGTCTTTCATCCTTCAGGTGTCCAGACACATCTTCCATTTCAAGCTCACCGTCCACATCCTCCAACACACAATGACGCCTATCATTTGGAGTAACTGCACATGTTTCTGACTCTAATAAAGCATGAGAGGCTTCTACTGGCGATGCATCATCAGCTTCCTTACATGAACTGCTTGGAAGATCTTTGTCTTCTTCTTCATCTTCAAATGCATGAGAAGACAAAAAGCCAGACAACTGAAATGTCGCATTGCTGACAAAATGACCAAAAAACAATAGATCAACACCTCTCTGGAAGAAGAGACTAATACTACAAACTGGTCAGAAAAAGAAAAATGTATATATATATATATATATATAAGTAAACAAATGGTCCAACAAATAATAGATTGTCTTCAGATATAAAGACCACAGAGTGATGTTTCCGCGGTGCTATAGAAAAGAAAAGAATAATATTCAAGAAGACACCAAGAGAATGACAATGCGGCAAACTACAAGATCACTCATTTCTTTGGAACGATCAAGTTGCAACATGTAATAGATAAAAGGCAACTGTATCAACAATAAACATGGGCAATTGCATCAAATATAATACTAATTACACTTCATCTGGATCTTTAGTCTTCCCAAACTGATCATGGTGACATTGAAAAGTCTAATCTAAACCCGCGTGGAATTGCTCCTTCGATTGAAAGCAAGGTAAGCAAGCAGTAAGCACACCAAAACCTTTTAATAAATGGGGATGTGAAGACTAATTCACTAACATCAGTAAGAGCGAGAGAGAGAGAGAGAGAGACTAACCATTTAAAGTTTGATCCTGATGAACAACATTCATCGAGTCAAAGTCATTTATAAAATATACCGTACAATTACATTAATGAAACATCTAGTCGTAAGTTCTAAAGCCCCTATGACATCTGCATACTAAATTTTTATTTTTTGATACGTAAAAGATTAGTATAGAATGGCATCAAGGGGGTGCAACCCATGTACAAAATTATCTACAAGAAAGAAACTCAAAAAACTCTATAAGAACTTCCTCATTCATAAAAAGTTTGCCCCTAAACCAAAAACTTAAGAGTATTGAACTAACTATACCAAATCGCTCCTAAGGACCTCTCTTCATTCTCAAAAGCTCTCCAATTCCTCTCTTCACACACAAGCCAGAAGATAGGAAAAGGGAACAAAGATAGCTTTTTTCAACTCTTTAGGGGCTCTTAAACCACTCCAAGCCCAAAGTTAATATTTCACGGAACCAGCTACCACCCAAGAGATACTGACAACACAATAAACCATCTTCCAAAAGCTTCTAGCCAAAGAGCACTCCAACAAGAGATGACTCATCAAACTCAGTAATTTCTTTACAAATGTAAACATCTATTAACAAGCACTTTTTCTCTTATTTGCAAATTTTCGATAGTAATAATCTTCTCCTAAGAGGCTTCCCATGAAAAAAAAAAAAAACTTTTTTAGGGGCGAGGGAAATTCAAATGGCCTTCCAAGGAAAGGTGGGAGAACCTTCCAAAGGAAGATCTGCAAGAAAGATCTTAAAGAAGGATTTCACCTCAAAACCCTTTTACAGATTGAGCTTCCAACGGGCCAAATCCTCTCTAGACAAATCAATGCTATTGTTATATAAAGACTCAAAAGAATTTTTCAACGCTCTCAAGTTCCTAATCATGGACATTTCCAAAAAAGGGCACATCCCAAGAAACCACCTCATTGGAGAAGGAGATGCATGAGACAATAAGGGTAGCCTTATCCCGCACAAGAGCACAGATGTCCGGGAATTGAATCATTAAGGGTGTTTCCCCGCACCACGTATCATGCCAAAGCCTAACCCTCTCTCCATTACCCACCGAGAACGAATGCTCCTCCCCAAAATTTCCCCAAAAAAACCTCCTTTGAATACCTTCCAACTGATTAGCCACCGAGTTGGGAAGAGACAAAGTAGATGGGGAGCCTCGGGAGAGTGCTTTAATGAGAGTGAGCTTACCCCCTTTGGAAAGATAGCAATTCTTCCACTCGACCAATCTTTTTTCAATCTCTCAACAATGGGATCCCATACACTTTTCTCCTTGAATATTTCCCCGAGAGGAAGCCCGAGATAGGTAATAGGAAGAGAACCCACATTGCAACCCAATATTTTAGGTTGTACAGTTTGTGGTCCATATCTCTACCCATCTGCACAGGCTAGCACTAAAATGAACAATGCTGTGCACAACCACGTGAACTGGTTCTTTGGGTGACAAGGCATCACAGAAATGACAATGATAAACAAAATACTGAGAAAAACAGGTAAGAAATGCCATACCTGCCATACTCATCAACAAGCATGCCTTCCATTTCTCTAATAGGATCATCAACAGCACGCTCAGATCGTGATGGACGTCTAAGGGAAAACCCAACAGTGGTATCATCATTGGAAACTCCAATGTCATCCATGTACCGCTGCAACAGAGATTCAGGTAAGATTTTCCTCTCAAGCCACAACCGTAACACCTGGTAAAGGCATGAGATAAATTTATCAATGACAAAAATAAAAATGTAGGACTTACTGCAGTTAGATAAAAGGTAAATTACCTTGAGACACTGACGACGATTTTCACGTGCACCAACTCCAGGAGGAGCAGCAGCACCTAGAAGACGTGGCAATGCTGCTTGCACTGTAGGGACGTATGAAGCACCAGCGATGCCTGAATAAAAAAATAACACATGAATTAGCAGCAAAACTAATATCAGATTCATTAAAAAGATGGGAAAGAAAGAAAGAAGAAAAGTAAAAGCTCAAGAGATATTGTTGGTTGTAGCAAAGATGCAGCACACGGGGAAAATAAAAACCAAATACTATAGAGAACAGAGACCATCCTTCCATTATAATTTTACTATCAAAATAATTTACCATACAAACAGAAATTAAACATTCATTATTAGAAAGCAGAACCAACCTTTTTGACTATGTGAACATTGCGTGATGGAATCCACAAGAAAGAACAAGTCCACTTTACGATGAAAACTAGGCTCACTTTCCAACTTTCGGATAAGAAGTTCCACAACCTGGAAAAAGTTATGTATTTTAAAACTCCCTTCCAAAGCACAGTATCAATTCCGAAAGATTTTGAATAATGAACATCCCGCATGTATAAGCGAAAATGATTGTTCACTTCTCTCCAAAATTCTTATGAGCATACTTCTAATTCTATTCATCATTTCATGTCACACAAGTTCACAAATTACATTTAACATTAACTGGAATTTGAGTGCATCTGATCTCAGATTTCATTACTTTCTTGTAGTAACCCCTAACCTCATACACAGTCCATCCTCCCCACAACACTACTAGTATAAAGATGGGTTTTGGACCCAAACGCACCTAGGCTTTAAATCCTAAGCATACCATTGAACCCACCTCATTGGCAATGCCATACTTGGCACAATCAATGGCAAGACGAGTTGCACGTCCAATGCTTTCTTTAGTCCTTGACAAAGTCTCAATCATTCCTTCAAAAGCATCCCGAGCAACTGCTGCCTCTGTACCACCACTAAGTGAATCTCCAACAGTCCTGTGCCCCGAGCTAACTCTTCTCTCCTCAATTTCTTCAGTATCCAGTTGATTTCGTGATGCTGATTGATGAGAATGAGTTGATGGAGAAGCTAAACTCGTGCGATGATTAAAACCTTGTACATCAGCCTGCATCAAATTGCTGGTGGCAGACAAAGAAGGCTGAACTGCAGCAGGGCTGGGGCTCCTCCCCTGGACATCAGTGATACTTAAGAAACTGGAGTTCAAATTTCCAAGAAAAGAGTGTTGAGAGTGAGCTTGTCTCCTTTTTGCCTGAGCGGCTGCAATAAGATGCTTCATAGAAACAAAAGAATCTGGGGTCCTAGAATCAACCAACAAACTACTTCTATCTTCTCTGCCAACTTCCAGCCTGTAATAAGGCAAAGAAAAGGAAAAAAAAAATCAAAAGAGCTGCAATCATGAAGTAAGAGAACAACAAAGTTGCAATAGAGAGAATCACAATCACACATACATTTCACAAGGCAACTCTATCAAAGTTTCAGTTAAAACAGCAGTATCACTCATTCTTGATATTGCTTTTGGAGTAGCCTTTGGCCTTTCTCCGGAAGAAGCTGGCTTACTTCTTTGGCTTGCCATCTGATTCTGAGAAGAGTTCGCATTATCAGAACCCAAACCTGAACCCTTAACAGAACCAGCCAGAACCTTCTTTTGCATGCCACTAACCGAAACTTTAGCAGTTTTAGCGGCTTTATGTTGTTCTACTGGTTTGGTGGCAGAAACTGACCAAGGAGACTTCTTAGGGGATATCAAGATTTCTTTGGCTTCCTTCGTCGACAACTGCTCAGATTTTGGTTTCCCAGGACTAACGGAAACATGAGAAGTAAGCCTCTTCTCCACAGATTGTGACGCTAAGGGTGATGCAGACTCACTATGCAACTGTGAGGATAATTCCTTCGGATCAGCATTTTCCAGTCCAGTAGAACTGCTGACACTAAGGTGAGCATTAACAGAACTCTCATGATGTGCATCAGTGCTCTTGGAAGCATCAGTAATAGGTGAAGGCTTTTTAAGACTACTGCCAGATCCTCCATGAACTGGAGTTTTAGGATCTTCATCATCATCGTCATCAAAAAGGCAAACAGCCCTCCTCCTTTTGGGCAACTGAGTAACCGGAACCCTAACATTATTAGAGGATGACATGTCATTCTTCACTGTTGGACGATTTTTTCCCATTTTATCATCAGAAGCAAGAGCAGCAGAATCAGACATCGCCTCCAATGCCCGTCTACGGCGCTTTGTGTGAGGCAGTACAGCTTCATCACCAGAAACATCAGATCCAGCAGTACTTGTTTGGGCTCCAAATGCAAAATGGTTTTCTTCTTTCACACGTGATGTTGACCTCCTAGAAACTGATTGTTTAACCACTTTTTCATCAACAATATCAGAGCTAGGAGATTCACTTTTCAAGATTTTTGTGTCTTTTGCATCTACAAACCTCGACTTTTTAGTAGGATGTAAAATTTCATTTGTTCCTGACCTAGAATTTCCAAATCCAGCTTGAGCCCTTCTTTTCTTGCCAGAAATCTCACCCTTAGAATTGGCCACAGCGCCCTCTGTATCATCAGAGACCTTTCCACTTCTTTTACCTTTCAGCAGGTCTGTTGCCTTTTTACCACCACTGAGATCCAAATCTGATACAATATCATCAGAAACCTTTACATTTCTCTTACCTTTCAGCAAATCTGTTGCCTTTTTACCACTACTGAGATCCAAATCTGATACAATAGCATCTTGTGAAGAATTCCTCTTACTGCCACAAGAAATTTTGCCTTTCACTCTGTCTTTCAGTTGCTTATTAGAATCAGGGAGAGCAACACCATCACCAGACCCATCATCTTTCAATGATGCTACAGCTGAGTTACCTTTTTTATGTCCTTCAACTGCATCTTCAAATCTGCTTTTTGACCCAGATGCCATGTTCTTTACCTTGTGACCATTTGTTGATGTCTTCTGTCCATTACCGGGATGCTTAGTGTAATTAATATAATCATTTTTATCATCAGAAACTTCTTCTAGATAAGAACGACCATCTAAAATGGAATTGGACAACACATCCTTTGGTTGTTCACCGTTAGGTATTGTAACTTTTTTCTCAGAAGACATAACTGGAGATGATCTCTCTTCTGCATGGCTCGATATTGAAGGCTTTATGTCTTCACTATCAGTTTCACCGAGTCTATGAGAGCAATGCTCGAACTTAGAACCCAAATCATCAATTCCTTCATTCCTTATTTCTCTATCAGATCCCACTTTGCCCGTCCCATCCTTCGATTCAACCTCCATCCCATCATCCTCCAACCCATCAACTGAGTGAGCCTTCCAGCCAGGCGTATCAGTATCATAACCCAGACCACTTGATTTTTGTTTTTGTAGTTCTTCAAATGCCACACAGATTTCCTTCACAGCTTGAGCAAAGTACTTAACTGTTTTACCTTGACACCGTGCTGACAATTTATTCTTTGCCTCATTGGTGAATGCCTGAATGTCGATAGGGGCAACAAAAGCACTGTGAAAGAAGGGAGGGACATAACAGAGCAGAAGTAAGATAGTTTTTTATAGTAATATACAAACAAGCAACAAAAAGCACTAAGAGAATTGTTAGGAGAAAAATCAACCTAGACACAAATCAATCAGATAGCAACACAAAAATATATAGAAAACTTTAATAAATAAATAAGAGGAAATCTCCAAGGAACTAATGACGATGGTTAAGAATATGCCATGAACAAGTGATAAAACTAGTGTGAAACATTTTCCCAGCATGTAGAAAAACCATATGCAGTTTCACTTGATATACGTGCTGATTTTCATCAATAAGAAATCAAATTAAAAATCAAATGAAAAGTTTGAAGATAAAACGATAAAAATTACCTAATATCCCATTCCAGTTTACTTGGATTACATATGATTCCGGCAAAATATAACTCCTTTATTCATCACTCCTCAATTCAAAGCAAATCTTAACATAGAAACGGTTAAAAGAAAAATCTATGCATCAATTCCCACATCAGTTTATTAGTTTCAACATTTTTTATAAGTACTTATTAGTTTATACATTATCCAAACTTAACACCTCTAATTTTAATATTCAAGCCCTCAGCTTAAATCTCCAAAATAGCATTACTTATCAGAACAGAAATTTAAACTTTATTTCAGAAAAGTCAAGAGTCAAGAGGAAGGTAGATGGTAAACCCAGGCCTAGATACTGAAATCCATTACCACAGGCTTTCCACCATATCCTTTCTGTTATTGGCTTCTAGCACCATCTCAAATGTGCAATGCATATCTTAAATTCAGTAGGACTTAACAGTTAACTATCAGGCATCATTAACTACACATCAAAAATTATATCTATAATTCTGATTGATGCCAATATAACAAATAAAAAACTAAAATAACGAACAAATAGATATAACTAACTGCTGAGACATGTTTTCCACCTTATCAGATGAAACATGTAAAATATGCACTTGTACAGTACAAAAAATACATTTCAAAAAGTAAATTGCTATCCAACCATCAGCCATTCATAAACAAACTTGAAATACCTGAATGAAATATACTCACATTTCTTGTGTTCCAAAGAATTGAACAAAATATTTCTTAGCATCAGGAGCTCGATCCCAATCTTCAGGACGGCTAATCTGAAATTCAAAAGCCATAACCTCAAATACTAACCGAATCACCGTGTAGCTTAAAAACCTTAACAAAGTTATATCACGAGTGCCCAAAATAGCTTCAGATCAAATTAACATAAACTTTCAGATTAAGCTAAACGCACAAAAAATAACCAAAAAAAAAAAACTTATGGAATTACCAGATGATAGGTTCTGGATAACAAAACAATGTGAATGCCCAAAGAAGAAATGACAGAAAAAACTTGTAAGAACTCCTAACTAGTTTTCTGGCACACTCAAAAAGTCAAATCAATCTAGTGAACATAACAAAAAAACCATTCAATTAAAGTGTAAAGATTACTGAAGAACCCCACTGCATCCATATCTTAAAATAGCAAAAGCACAATAGAACAGAAGGAAAACACAAGTATTATCTAAAACATAACTGAAATATACCTTATTGATCCTACCGTACAGGTGTAAAATCTTTATTGACTATAAAATTAAATCAAACCACACATAGCATACTCAAATATTAATTAAACAACTTAAGAAACAGCATGAACCCTTAAGCAGTTCAAGCACGTCAATCAAACACAAAGTACATTAGATCAAATTGGTCAAAAAGAAAACCCCACTGAAAAGTTCACTAATTTTCAGTCACAACAATAGAAAACAGAAATTGTAAAAAAAACACAAAAAAAAAGGAAGAGAACCCTAATTCCCACAAAATGCTAGTATCAACCAAAACCACACAACATGATACAGTAGAAAACAAGCCAACACACCATACAGTTGGCAATGCAATTACAGGACACCGGAAAAACTCAATAATCCAATCAACCACTTAACACATCTTTATACTAATTCAAAATAACTCAATTAACTAAAAGAAATAAAGATAAACTAAACATCACATGATAACCCGAATCAAATAACCTCATAAACTCACAAATTTAGAACCAAAATTCGACCTGAAGAAAGAAAATGAATAGAAAGCACACACCTTAGCAGGCCAGGCAGGGTGGCCCTTGACCTTGGCAAGAACGAGATCGCCCAAACTCAACTGACTCTTCGCCTTGGCCTTGTTCGCTCCCCTTTTACGCCCAGGAGCCATAGGCAGAAGCGGGAAAAAAAACCCAAATTCTGACCCAATCTAACGAATTGCAAAAAAAATCCAAACGAAAATCCCTAAAACTAGAAGAAAGACTTCGATGCTTTGCCGGATATTTAGCCGGCGGCTACCTGCCGGTGGACGTCCCGGCGACGAAGGCGCTAGGGCATCACGAGTAGAAAAGGTTTGTAAAGAGAGGAAGTGAGATCGTTTTTCAGAGAGGAAGAGTAAGATTGGCGGTCGAGGGAGAGAATTTGTGAGAGAAGGGGCTTTTGGAGAAGTGTTGGGGCTATTTGGTAATTTGTAGATTTTTGGTACGCTTGTTGGCGTCTTCGCAGAAATGAAAATAAAAAATAATTGATATATACCTATTTTTCATATGGCTTAAATCTATTTTGACCCCAAGATTTGGAAGGTCTTGCACTTTGATACACAACGTTTATTTTGTGGCATTCAGATACACATTGCAATTTAGTCTTTTCTCTCGAGTTAGACAAACCCAGTTAATGAAAAATATTTTAAAATATTTTTTAGAAAATATATTATTTCAACAAAAAAACTAAAAATATATATATATAAGATAAAATAAAAAAAATGAATCCTAATCTCTTTCTTTTTCTTTCCTTTTTATTATCTTTTTATTTTTTTGGTATTCTCCCTTAGTAACCGATGTTCCTCATCAAATTTGTTGTGTTTATTGTTTTAAACTATCAAATTATATATGATTTTATCCTAAAGAATCATGGGAGTTTCAAATTTCTTCACATTTTTCATTGATATCAACAAAGAGTTTTTAATTAAGTAATCATGGAAGCAAAGAGAGAAATGAAGTTTTAAAAAGCTTTCATGAACGGAAGATCTCCTTACACAGGTCATCTTCTTCGAATTCCCCTAAGCACATAATACAAAAACATCAATAACAAGAAGCCTGCAAAACCCTCATGTTCATACCAACTCTCATGGACACTACAACATTTGATTTCTCCATTGTCATTCCCAATGTCGCTCTCCAATATGCAATTCTCAACTGATGCAACATCCACTCCCTTGACCCACCTAAACCCCTCGATTCCACCTTCCCAAAGAAGCTCGTTTGTAAATTAACGAATCCTTGTGATCGAAACCGGAATACCCACGACAGAAATTCACAAAGCAAATTCAGAAGAAAAAAATTCTTCTGAATTTTCTCACTTGCCAAACAGCTTCAACAACTCCCAAAAGGGCTAAAACTTCCCCAATTATCTTTGATTTTACCTTTTCATCTGTAGATCTACACTGATCCAAAAGAAACATGCAAGAAATTTTGAAAAATCTTGAAAGCAAATTTTCTTTTCATTTTTCTCGGGAGCCAAACAGTCCGAGATTAAGAGGTCAAAAAGGGGGAGACTAGAGAGAGGGACTCATCGGCATTGGGTTGAGAGGTCGCTTGCCCAAAGTTGGGTTGATAAGCTGCTCCGCCAACGTTAGGCTGAGTTAATCTACCGTAGGAGATGGAAGAAGAAGAGAAGCAGAAGAAGAATAAGATTAAATAGCAACAGTTAATTAAACGTTATGTATCATGGTGCAACAAAATAAAAATTTTGTACCAATGTGCAAGACCCCCCAAAAATTAGGGGCCAAAATGGATTTAAGCCTTTTTTATATTATTCATAAAAATAAATTGTAGCCAAATCATTATCTTCATCCTAATTATGGGTTAATTTGATTTTGGTCACAAAATTGTTAATTTTTTTAATGGGATCCTAAAATTATTATTAATTTTCTAATCAAATCTTTCTTTAATTTCTCCATTCAAACTAATGGAAATGTCAAGTAGGCATTGGCATGTGTATCTAATTTCATTCTACTTTTCAAATTAATCGCGTATGGATTTCATAACAAATCTTAGATCCTTAAAAGAATTATTCGAACGCTGGAATGAGCCAAAGAAAAGTACTTATGCCAACCCAAAAGCCGAAAACATTCAAAATGAGCTCAAAAAGAGATCAAGCTCAAAATTGATCTCGGTTAGACTAATCGACCTGGCAAGCCAACCAATCGATTGGTCCAATCCTCTATTGGTCTGCATTTGAGCCGAACGATGATCAACCTCGTTGATCGATTGGGGATCAAACCGTTAATAAACCTCAACCAATTGGTTAGCTTGGCCAATAGATTGATTAAAGGTATAATTGATTAGTTGATTGGTGGGCTAATCGATCCTATCAATAATCAATTAACAATAGTGTTATAAAAGCTTGAAATATATTGTCATGGTTAATTTCCTCCCATGTCTATTTTGAATCCCATTTGACTTACCTCGCTAATACTCAAATGAATCACACTAGTCCAAACTATTTTGGAAGGTTATGAATCAATCATAACTCTCTATTTAACTCTCATTCTCCTATAAATAAAAGTTTTATCCATTATTATTGATAATTTTTGGATTTCTACAAACTTTAATAAAAAAAGAACTTGAGATTAATTTCAAAACCCCTTATTTTAAAAGTGATATCCTAGCATTTCCCAACAAGCTTAAGAATTTTTTTCTTCACTAAATCAAACCAAACTTATCCTTGTTCTTCCTTAGTTCAAGAACGAGAATATCACTTTGTTCTTGCTTGGTTCTAACATTCAATTTGAGGTCTATTCGATTAATCTAGATTGTTTTTGGAGGTCTTATTACTTTCTTGAGGTCACTCACACGCACCAACAAGAGGATCAAACATTAATTCATATTCTTGAAGAGGTGTTACTTCAATCAAATACATTTGAAGGATTCTTAATTCATTCTAAAGTTGTTTGAAGATCTTCAAGAGGTTGGTTAATTCATTCTTTCATCATATGTCATATGGATGAAAATACCAATTCAATTTAAACTTGTTTAAATATCTTTAAAAGGTTTGATTTTTAGGGGGGAAGTTGAATTTTGTTTAAATTCTTTGGAGAATATTGAAGTAAGGAGTAATATATTTTACTAAATATTTTTTAAGGTTATCAACTAAGGGGTGCATGTGATGTGAAAAAACAAAGTTTCCACTAAACCCTTAACCTAATAACTTGACTTGCCTATCTTCCATGATCTCTTTGCTCTCTTTCCTCTTACTTACTTTCCTCATTTAGCTCTACCATCTCCTTCATCTCTCCTTTTATCTATCTATTCTCTCTCTGGTTTTGTAATACCTGCTATTTTATGTGATAATCAAGACTATTATTTTCTTCTTTCCCTACACATTATTGTTTCAATGTTAGATTTTCCTCCATTGTTGTTAAATATGCATATAAACGTATATCCTTAATTATAAGAAAATTATAGATAAATAAATGAATAAATAAGATAATAACAATACTTGTATATATAATTGCATAAATATGGAAATAAAAATATGGTCCAAAGCTAAAATTGTGGGCTTAGTTTATTATTAGGTTGACCATTGGCCTTACTAATATACATAAGAAGAATAACCATTTTGTTATTAGAAGGTGGCCCATAGGCTAGATGACTTTAATTAGTTGGGCTTTGTAACTTATTTCGGTCTACTAGGACTATAGAAACAAAAATAGCAACATATATATAAAAAAATAGATCTTTGGGTTTTTTGTGGTTGGGAGACGCCAAGGTGGAATTATGACTTGTAGATTCTTCAGTTTAGGTAGATTTTATTCTCTTATTTTCATGTTATAATTTAATAACTTAGTAGTATCATAGTTGACACACAATAGGTGTTATAAATGGTGTGCCTAATTTCAAGTTTTAGTAGGTTTATATATAATAAGATTCAAGAATTAAAGTTGTCAAAAAGAAGGAAAAAAATGAAACAAAATAGATAATAAAGAATTGAATGAAAGTGCATCCTCATTCATACATCAAGTAGTGGTCTCTCTATCAAAATCGATTGGAGAATAATTTATGGCAGTGTATTAGGTTAATTGGTTGTTATGGCAAAGATTTAATTTATATTCTTAGTTTCACTTTGATCTTTCCTTTTAATATTAAACTAAATTAATTGTGATTGGTTGTGTAAATAATACGATAAATATTTATTCTCAATTTCACACTCTAACAATTAAATTGAAATTTTGAAAATTTGGCTTGGTAATCCTAAAATCTAAAGTTAAGGATAAAATGCTCTTGGTTGAGGAAAGTTTTAGCCATTGTTTAAAACTCTAAGAAAAATAATAGAGAGTCTATGCATTTGCATACAACATTTGGGCTATCTTTTGATTATATGAAAATTTTGGTAGTAAGTGCTCAAGTTTTTGAAATTTTAGTGGTGACTATTTTGGATATTATGAGTTAGGTAAGTAATTAATACTCACTTTAGTAGCTCCCTACAAATTTTTTTTTTTTTGGATTAGCTATGTTATTTGTAATTGTGGTTCTTGAGCTATGCCTATATTTTACACTTATTGTTTGTACATAAAATAATCGATCAAGCATATTTTGTTGATTATTGATTGAGATTATTTGTGAAGGTTATTATGAAATTTTATTGATATTTTTTTATGCTACTTTGTGGAGCTCATTGTTTGAATTCATTTGTTTAATTGTTGTTTGTTTGTTGCTATCAATTTGGCTATATTATGACCTTGGCAATGGGTAAATATTTTGCATATTGTCAGAGCTAGTTTACCTAGTCTCTTTTGGGCCCCGACACATGGATAAGTGTCTTTAGACCTATGTTATAGGGTTAAATACCACACAGGCTATAGAGATTTGTTTTGTCTAACTATATGTTTGGACTGTTTTGTCTGAATATCTGAAACTAACTATGTTGTTATTGAAACTCTATTGGTGATTTTTGTAAATTGATTTATTAAAATTATACTTTTAAAATGTATTGTCTCATTGCTTGCTGCTCTTAGTCGGGCTATGTCTTGGCCGTACTAATAGGTGTAAACATTGTGTATATTGTTAGAGTTAGTTTACTGTAACGACCTATCATGGGTTAGCCACCTCCGAGACGGAGTCGTCACATTTTAAAATCTCAGTACGACGCATATATGTAACAATATAAAAATATACCTTGACTAATATATATATATATATATATATATATATATATATATATATATATCAACCCTCAACAAAGGAGTTACATTATTAATATCCTATCTGAAACAATATATACAATATATTATGCATGAATATCTACATTTTTTTTTCTTCCATTAGTCCGAGGATGTGGACCATGAGACTTATATATAATAACTCAGTATGAATCTCAGCTCACAAATTTATCTGTCTTACCTGCTACCTGAAATTATTTAACAATGAAGAGTGAGATTCACAAGCTTAGTGAATTAAATTTATTAGAACTCGATTTGTATACTTCTAGTTATATTCAATCATTATTAAATCAGTATAATTAATCATCTATCTCTTCTCACATACTAATTCAATCATTTGTCAATCTCTTAATAAATAAATTATCAAGCTGTCCTCTTTCAATACATATATCTTATATAGTTTATCAATTTAATATCATCATAAGATTCATATCATACAAACAATCGATCATATAATTCTTTATTATATCATCATTTTTATTTATTTATTATTAAAGTTATATCATTATGAGACTCATCTGTCTATCAATCATTTCATAATCAAGACTGATTATTTAGCAACTCAACCATCAATAATAAAAATTTAAAACAAATATAATGTATGAATTTAAATTGTCTTTCTTTTTTTCTCATTCTTCTTGGTCTTCTCAACCAGACTAACTACCTTCTTGGTCTTCTCAACCAGACCAATTGTCTTCCCAGTCTTTCCTTTTATGCATATGAGGAATAACATGCAAGCAAACATACATCAAAACATTCAATTCAACTATCTTTTTTCTCAAAATTATTGTTTTTATCATATTTATTAAATTGTTTTCTCATATATTATATCAATTTTTCAAAAATTTCATATATCTTCTCAGCGTATTTTTCATTAATCTGTTTTTTTTAAAATATAAATTCTTATATAATTAATTTTCAACATATTATTTAATTCATAATCAATAAATCAATCAATTATCATAAATAAAAGAAAATACATCATCCAATCATTATAATTCAATAATTTATTCAAATATCATAAATTTATATTTTTATTGGTCTCAATTACTAAAAGTAAATCTAACTCACCGCATAACACTTAAAACTACCTGTGGATCACCTCATTGCCTTTCCTGCTCCTTTCAACAATTTCTTGGGATTGTTGATCATCAATACTTCAAATGTGATGAAATCTTGTTTTTGTAATTGGATAACTGTAATTATCTCTAATACTGGAGAAATTTTCTGTATAACTTTTTTACTAAGAATTTGAATTAAAGAAAGAAAGAAACCAAAAATGATTTGAAAGAAATCAAATCTTTGTTCTTTAGAGACACATATAAGGCTTTGAATTTTTTTAATAATAAATAATTCAAAATATCATGATTCATGATTATGTTCACGTGAACATAATCAACCTTCACCATTTTCTGCTTTGTTTGTTTAATATTATATATATATATATATTTTTTTTTTCTTTTTTACCTTCACATGAACATCTTCACACTTGTCCCTTTTATTTATTTATTTTTTAACTTTCCTTCACCGCCTTCGCGTGAAGCCTGCCCTTTTTTTAAAAAATATTTACATATTTTCCATCAATTATTTACAATTCTGCCATCATTTAAAATTTACCATTTTTCATTACATAATTACAGTTTTGCCATTTTCCCTTTAAAAAATCAAATTTTCATCTTTTCTTCCTTCCAAAAATTTTATAAAAATTATAGGAAAATATAAAAATTTATATCTTCTTCCAAAATTTAATTATTTTCCTCAACTTCAATCCATATTTTTCTTCAAAAATCTTTCATTTTAACTTCAAATTTCGAAAATTTTCATTACTTTCTTCTTAAAAAATTTCTAACTTTTTTCAACAAAATTTTCAATATTATCTTTAAAATATTATTTCAAATCAATACTAAATCTTTCATTTATAGATTATTTAATTCAATATAATATATGTAAAATTACTTATTTACTCTTGTTTTATGAACACAAATATTATAATTCTATCCACTTTATAAAAATTTTGTTCCCAAAATTTTCTCATCTAACTCATGAAAAGGTTGGAAGTACTCTTTTATCATTTTTGCCTCATACTCCCAAGTAATTTCTTTAACATCTATGTTCTGCCATAACACTTGAACTAAATAAATAACTTTATTACACAAGACTTATTCCTTTCTGTCTAGAATTCTAATTGGTACTTGCATAAAGGTCAAATCTTCCTAAAGTTTTACAACTTGACTCGGAATGCTATGGGATTCATTATGTAAACACTTTCTCAAAAGTGAAACATGAAACACATTGTGCAATTGCTTTAACTCTAGAGGCAAATTCAATCTATATACTACTGGTCCAACTCTTTCAATCACCTTATAGTGCCCCACAAATCTCGGACTCAACTTTCTTTTCTTTTTAAATCTCAATACACCCTTCCATGGATAATCTTAGACACAAACAGACCAAATGATACCATCCTTTCTTAGTAGTCAAATTTATCATTTCTAGACCAAATATCTTTCTTTCTCCAACCTCTTCTCAACATACCGAAGTTATGCACCTTCTACCATATAAAGCCTCAAATGGTGCCATCCCAATACTAGCTTTATACTGATTATTGTATGCAAACTCGATCAAAGGTAAATAAGCATCCCAATTCACTGGAAAAACTCAATACACTTGCCCTCAGCATATTCTCTAGTATTCTAATCATCATCTCTGTCTGCCCATTAATTTGAGGATGAAAAGCTATACTAAACTGCAACTGTGTACCCATAGCTTTCTGAAAACCCCTCCAAAATCTAGAAGTAAATCTAGAATCTCTATATGATACAATGTTCAAAGGTACTCCATGTAATCTCATGATCTTCGCTATATACCACTCAACCAACTTTTCAGGACTGCAGGTAGTTTTAATAGGAAGGAAATGCGAAGACTTAGAAAATCTATCCACTATAACCTATACAACATCATGACTTCTCTTGGTACGAGGAAAACCATAAACAAAATCTATACTAGCATTCTCTCATGGCCATTCAGGTACTGGAAGAGGCTATAATAAACTAGACGGATGTCTATTATCAGATTTTACCTGTTGACAAATCAAAAATCTAAAAATATACTCAACCGCATCCTTCTTCACCCTGACCACCAATAATTCTGTCTCAACCCCCTATATATCTTATTATTACCCGGGTGTATAGAATACACAGAATCATGAGCCTCTCTTAGAATCTCCTTTCTCATCTCAACATTATTGGGAACACAAACTCTATATCCCAATACCACCATACCATATTCTCTAATTCTAAACTCAATCGACTTCCCACTCAATACTTTCTGTATGATCTTCTCTATCCCTTCATCTTTACTCTGCATCTGTAACAAGTGATCAATAATAGAAGATTATACCACCATATTTGCTATGAATACTCCTCTATCACTGATACTCAACTACATTCTCATTTATTTCAATTCTACCATTAAACATATATCATGACTCCAATAATAGCTAATATCCCTGTAGACTTTTTACTCAATGCATCCGTTACTATATTAGTTTTTCCTAGATAATAATGAATTGTGCAGTTATAGTCACTGATCAACTCTATCCACCTCATCTACTCCAAATTTAACTCTCTCTAGGTAGGTAAATGCGTCAAACTTTTATGATTAGTAAAAATTTCACAAGTGACTCCATACAGATGATGTCTCCAAATCTTCAGAGCAAAAACTATGGCAGCCAATTCTAAATCATGGGTCGGATAATTTCTCTCGTGGTTCTTCAGTTGCCTAAAAACATTGGCTATAACTCTCCCATGTTGCATCAACATACATCTCAACCCTTGATGTGATGCATCACTATATGCCATAAATCCTTCATCACCGGAATGAAGCATTAATACCGGAACAGTAGTCAACTTCTCTTTCAACAGCTGAAAACTCTTTTCACATTCTTCTGACTACTTAAACTTCACTTTCTTCCTGGTCAATCTGGTCAATGGTACAACAATAATAGAAAAATTCTAGATAAACCTTCTATAATAACCAGCAAACCCCAAAAAGTTTCTAATTTCAGTCACACTAATTGGTATTTCCCAATTCAACACTGCCTCCACTTTCTATGGGTCAACTGCTATATCATCTCCTGATATAATATGCCTCAAGAAAGATATTTCATTCAGCCAAAACTCACACTTAGAGAACTTTGCATACAATTTCTCTTTCCTCTGAATTTCCAACACTATCTCTAAATGTTTCACATGCTCCTTTTCATTCTTGGAATACACCAGAATATCATTAATAAATACAATTACAAATCTATCCAAGAATAGTTTAAACACTCGATTCATTAGATCCATAAATGATGCATGAGCATTAGTCAACTCAAATGGCATCACAAGGAACTCATGATGGTCATAACGTGTCCTAAAAGCAATCTTAGGCATGTCCCCCTCCTTTACCCTTAACTGATGATAACTTGATCTCAAGTCTATCTTAGAAAACACCCTAGCCCCCTATAACTGCTCAAATAAATCATCTATCCTGAGCAAAGGATATTTATTTTTTATGGTGATCTTATTCAATTTTCTATAATCAATGCACAACCTCATCGTTCCATCATTCTTCTTCACAAACAACACAAGGGCTCCCCAAGTCGACATACTAGGTCGAATAAGTTGTTTATCTAGCAACTCCTAAAGATAAACTTTCAATTCTCTCAACTTGGTTGGTGCCATTCTATAAGGTGCTATAGATATGAGTGTTGATCTTGTAATCACCTCAATAGAAAACTCAATCTCCCTATTGGGAGGCAAACTAGACAACTCTTCAAGGAACACATCAGAAAAATCTTTCACTACTAAGATTTCTTCTAACTTCTTAATATATTTTCTAGAATCCACCACATATGCCAAATACTCTTTACAACCATTCTTTAACCATCTACTAGCAATCAGGACAGAAATAAAACAGTTGGCAAGTATCTTATGTTCTCCCTAAAAATTAAACTACTATTGTCCTGGTATCCTGAACACCACATTCTTCCTAAAACAATCTACCCAAGCATGATATGTAGATAACCATTTCATCCTCAAAATTAAATCAAAATCAGTTATATCTAAAGGAAACAAATCAACTTCAAATTCTCTATCAGCCATACTAATCACACAACCCCGATAAATAGTTTTGATAATAACCTTATCTTCAATAGGAACCTCAACAATAATAGCATGCATCAAGGGACTAACATAAGCATAAATAGATTTTAGATAAACACTGGATGCAAAAGAAGGGGTTGCACCATGATCAATCAATAATCTAGCAGGTTTATCAAGAATAGATACCATACCCATAACAATATCATGAGTGGCATGTGCATCATGTTGGGTCAAGGCATAAACTCTACTGTCTCTGGGTTACAACTTACTACCGCGTCCCTTTTCAGCTACTGGTCCTTTGTATTTGCCCCATATACTCCCTGATCCACCACCTCTCTCCACCTGTCCTCTCCCAACACCTCCACCACTTATCTCACTACTTTATACTTGTGAGGAATTATGAGTTTAACTTAACTAAAATGTATATAATTTGTTGCACTAACATAAGGTTATATACATTTAGAGGCTAAATAAAGATTGAGAATTGAATGAGATGCAAATGATAAAGGTTATCTACCTATTAAATACACTATATTTTTTTTATGTTACTGTAAGTATATAATGTACAAGTGATAGAATCCTAATCCCCAATAGGAGACCTTCCAAAGAGGTCTTCCATTTTTTACATTGAGGGTTGTGAGAGTCGAAAAGAATAGTCGGAGGCACCATTTAGATTAAAAACTAAATCTTTATTGTAGTCAATAAAATGAATGAATGCTAATATTATCAGTTACTACATTGTAGATCCCAATGACAAATCTCAACCCACTATCTAGAATCCTAGACACAAACAGACCAACTGGGCCCAAATTTCTTGATTGGTTAAGAAATTTGAGAATTATTCTCAATTATGAGAAAATAGCTTATGTTCTTGATCAATTATTTCTAACAATTGTTGTTGAGAATTCTATGAAAAAAATGTGGTTATTTTTTAGAAGTGGCAAAATGATGACTGTTGTGCAATTATCTACCTAATTAATAAGCAAATATTAGAACAGTTTTACTTGCAAGCTGATAACTCTGAATAAATCATGTTATTATACAGCTTTTAGGCACATTTTTGGTATTGTTCTTAAGCATTAGAATTATGTTGCATGTTTTTTAGCAATTTGAGTTTTGTGTATCTTATTTTACTAATAAGTTGTTTTAAATGATTTATCAATGCTAAGTCATGGAAATTTATTGTGCAGACACTTGCTAGAGCGTTGGAGAAGCACTGGAAGACCAAAATGCACAGAGAGGACAGAAACTCAAGGCTGCAGCGCCAGGATGTTGGCGCTGTAGCGCTGGTAGCTGACACAAAGAAGGAATTAGATAGAAAGTTGGCACTACAGCGCCAGAAAGCTGGAGCTGCAGCGCCATAATTAGGGTTTGTGGTGTGTCTTGGCGCTGCAGCGCCAGCCCGCGAATTTTGAATCTATAAATTAAAACCCTAGTTGAACAAGAAGGGAGGACGGAAAAGAGAAGAAAGAAAACAGAATTTGGAGAAGAGGAGACGCGAAAGGAGGCTTGAAGACA
Organism: Bretschneidera sinensis; assembly: GCA_023935145.1. Classification (NCBI taxonomy): domain Eukaryota; kingdom Viridiplantae; phylum Streptophyta; class Magnoliopsida; order Brassicales; family Akaniaceae; genus Bretschneidera; species Bretschneidera sinensis. The sequence goes on along the minus strand of CM043697.1, from coordinate 76,466,276 downwards.
CTCCGGGAGGCTACGCATCAAGCTTTTAATCATTCTTCTCCGGTTTTGTATTTTTCTATTCTATCTATGTTGATATTTTATAATATGAACATGGGTTGTTTGAACATGATTATGGAGTAGATATTTTTGTGTTAAGGATAGATGGATCCTAGACCTTTATCTTGAGTTGTTGTTTGGACAAGTAGAATATAATTTGTTTTTCAAAGAGTGTGTTTTATTGTTCTTAATGCTTTTTATTATTTTGATCCCTTCTTGGGGCATGGTGATGTGTCGAATAGAGAAACCATGTTTTTATGAATGATTGAACTAATAAATATGATATTGGATTGTTATCTATGCAAAAGCCAGAGTAAAACATGCCATGAATGAAATAGGAGTAACCGAATAGGGATCCTAGGAAGTTCATGGGGTCAATGTTTTCTTTATTTATATTTGTTCGTGGATTAATGGATTTACTTTATTCACTCATGGATGATTTATTTTTATCCACCATTTTTATTTAAGTTTATATATAATTTTTAAAAACGTGATATTGCTTTCAGGAAATTTTTATTTAGTTCTTCCTTTATCGCTTTCGCTTTATTTTGAGGATACAAACCGTAGTTAGACACATTTTATGCTTTAATTTTCGATGCAATCGTATTTTACTTTTCACGCCCTTTACTTTTATGTTGGATTGTTATTTGCTCGAGTGTTTTAGTGCTTTCCATAACTGTTAGTGATATTTGCGTGACTCTTATTCGATATATTGTGTACCTAAAAAGAAACAATTAAATAATTAAAAGAAATTCATTAAAATGCAAGAGTATGAGTTAAGTTATCGAGACTTGAGTGCATTTAGATCGTTCATTCGTGATCTTTCCATTGCGTACCTAATTTTCGAACTCAAATCTCAAACCATAGTGTGATTAGTGGTCATATGATTTCTTGGTCCATAAAATCAAGTGATGACTCTATATAAATTATCTACCGACTTCGTTCTATGCAAGTTTCTTTGAAGCATGTACATCGTTCTGCTAATGACGTAGCTCACCTATTAGCTAGAAAAGGTTTAATTAAAAATCGATGTACTTTCTAGTTGGGTGAGGCACCATCTCATGTTGTGTCCTGCCTTCAACTTGAACAGTTATAATGGTTTTCTTTTAATATCAGTGACCACCCATTTCTCAAAAATTAAAAAGCATTGGAAGAACTTAATACATTTTTATGTTCCAGCGTCTTTATAAATTTGTAAAGATGCATGGCTGGACATATTGCCATGGGAAGAATTTGTATTTCATCTTCGCCATGAATGTACACATCCAATTTTCTAGCTCCCACGACTGTAATGCTATGTTTGGGATTTTGAAAATTTTTAAGGCAACGAAAATTGGAAAAAAAATGAAAAGAAATTAAAATTTTAAAATATGAAAAGCCAAAACATTTTTCTTTGTTTTGTTTGGATGTAAAAAATAAAAATAAAAATAAAAATTGATGAGGAAAAATAACAATTTAACAATACTAAGTGAAGAAATAAAGGACGTCACGAGAAATTTTCATTTTTCTCCAGATTTTCCTTTCCCTTCATACTTTTCGAGATCCTAACATCCAAATGAGAATATGGACGATAAGCCTCAGGATGATATATTGCATAATTTACTGGATCTGCTAATATCGGTAGACAGTAGAACCAATTACCAAATGAAGAGTTCGAAATCTGGTGGTAGGTAATTTGAGTGCTTTGATCTTCACTAGGTCTCATCTTCGGCTGATGAGACGAACAACGCGTAATCCTGCAAACAAGACAAGCATTGCCACTAGTCTGAGCATACTATAACATGAAAGACGAAATTCTTCTGTTAGCATGCACACCCATAACCATAGGAGAACGGTAAGTGGCATTACACTTTATAACAAAACATGGAACCATTTCGCTCGACAAGAGCCTGGTAAGGCTCAGATCATTCGCAAGCCTCATGTAAACTGACTCTAAAATACTTAGAATTAAAAAACATAAAGCAGTCTCCCAGTTAACATCAGTGCATCAGTAATCAAATCATGGATACTATGCTTTTGATTCGATAACTTGTAAAACTTTCAATCCACCCAAATACAGTTCTCAACAATATCCCTCAATGAGGAAAATAAAAATGCAAAAAGAAGGGACTGGAGGAAGGAAGGATCTTCAGCAACCCACAATTTATAATCTGAAAAGCATTATCTTATTCAAAAGTAAGTATAGGAAAGAAAAATGTAAAAACCATGCACAAAGTAACAACAGGTCAGACAACAGGAGTTGACATGGAGACTGAAACTACATTGCAGATGCCAAATATGTACTCAAAGCAAAGATGACTTGACAAGAGAAGGGATATATTTATGAAATACAGAAGAAAAGAAAAAGTATATAATAAAACAAATAAATAAAAAAACTTGTGCAACAAGGAGGAAGAATACATGGTTACCACCCTCAAGACAGTTTCTACACAAGACCAATGTACAAACTTTGCAATTTGATCTAAATAGATTAAAGAGAAAGGAAAAAAATTATAAGGCACAGCTGTCAGTTGATACAAAAAAATCCATCAAGCTTTTTGTATGTCGCCTTTCAAAACCATAAACTTAACCATTGAAATAAATACTGATACGACCAAAAAGATATATTAAGTAACAGAAGACTGTTTACCTCAACGTGTCCTGTAAGCAGTCACAGTAAGCCCAATAGTTTGGATAAGACGTTTTCACCACAACCTAGTTATTAGAGCACAGCCGCACAACGAATAATAGAAGTAGCCTTTTAAAAAGAAGCCATCCATACCACAAACTATATTCCCAAATACCACCTGCTAATTATATCTTCTACCATAAGAATCATAGTACACAACTTGCACACTTCGAACAAATAAAGCACAGATTATGCTACTGGATTTAAAGTTGGACTAGGACGACACAGGAGTATTAGAAGAGGATAATTTTTTTATAAGCACGTTACTCCATAATTTTACAGAAAAGAGTATTTATTAAACTATTGGGTAAATTATAACTACATCCCTCATGTTTATCCATAAATACAATTACATCCCTAGTTAAAAAACATATCATTCTCCTCCAAACTTTTATATAAAATTACATATGCATCCCATAGTGCATACAAACATAAAGAAATCTAACAAAATCAAGTTAAAAATGACATGATATTATATTTTATTTTGATTTTATTCAAGAAGTAACTCATACGTGAGGTTTCAACATGTTAAAAGAAGTGCAATTCTCATGATTTTATCCAATGTTCTTAAGTGGTAGGATGTAATTGTCGTATCTTGAAAACTTGGGATGTAGTTGTATTTATGGTCAAACCTGAAGATGTAGTTGTAATTTACTCTAAACTATTTGTCAACCATCGCGTCACTACAAAATTTATCAAACATGAATCCAATACTAGTTCCGAATGTTTTTTTTTAAAGTAATACTAAGGTCTGACTGCTGTAGAACTTTTATCAAGTACCATAAGAAAAAAAATAAAATAAAAAAGGGTGCATAGTATGTAAATGTTAATGGGGAAAAGGAGGAAGAAAAAAAAAAAGGTTACCAAAAATAATATTGTACAGAATGTACTCGTATCATACAAGAGATCAACCATTATACTCCAACAAAGGGATACACTATGTAAGTTGTTTTTCAACTTCTCATCAATAACTTCTAACTCGTATAACAATGCAGTGCCCCCTCTTTCTCCCTCTATTCCTTGTTCAACCGCTTACAATAATGAACATGAGTTAAAGATTTTATTCCTGCATAAAACCTTCTGCAGAGGTACATTATTCTTCACATAAAATATCTATAACGATAAATCATTGGAGTAATTGATAACAATTGGCTGCATAGCCATTGCAAGGAAAAAAAACTTAACAGCACCTCATTCAACTTGAAATGGTTTTAAAAAAAAAAAGGGTAAGGCAAACACAGATGAGGAGCAAAAGAATGCATACCAGAACACTAAGTGCAACGAGAATATATGTGCCCTTCAACTCTATACAACATAGGTTCAACAATTTCAGCATTAAAAGAAATAAAGAGGAATCCTTAGTCTGAGTAACAAAATAGAAAGTCTGGTTAAAGCATTCAAGTAGTTTACCTGACGTTTCAATCTCAAAGCATTTAGAAGCAGAACTGAGTATTCACTGTGATGCCTGCTCCTAGTTACTGGATAAGAGGCCCTGCACAGTAAAACAATCATTTCCCAAAGAAATCCATTCACTTGTTCATGAGGTGGGCCAAAATGGTTTTAGTCTATCTTGAACCACCAACAACCAATCTAGTCCATGATCTTAGTCAACCAGAATCAGCTTCATGCATGCAGTACACACTTCCAAGGAAAAAACCTACAAATTAAGTGGTTGAAAGTTCCACATCTGTGCTCCAAATGCAAAGTTCACACGTGTTCATCTGCACATGCTCACATGCATATGCACACATACGTGCATGAGTGTGTGCATGCACATACAAAGAGTGAGAGTGAGTGAATGTGAGTGTGTGAGAGAGAGAGAAGATAGTGAAAATTTGGATTTTCATTAATTCAAAGGGAAAAAATAATCTAACCTTGACATGTAATTAGCAAAACATCCTCTTCTAGTTTACAAAATCAAATTATTGTTCTTCCTAAGTTTACAAAAGCAAAACGTCAAGATGATGAATGAGCTCATTGGTTAAAGTCCCAAAAAATTTAACTCATGCCTTGAGTTTTCCTCTTTCTTCTTACACAACTGCTAAATAACTTAACCAAAGAAGCCAGGCCCCATGCGAGACAGAAGTTCCTTGCCAGCATCCTTTCCCATCATAATCATATCTTCAAGAGCATAATGACCTTTTCTAGAAGTTTCAAGAACTGAAACAGGGACAGAAAGAAGAGGTAGCATTACCAGAACAATAATGATAATAACATTTGTTCCTACTTATGGAAAAAATAAAATAATACTTATTTGTTCCCATAAAGAAACAGAAAGCTGTATCTCTAAGAGAAGATAGTCATACCATGGGTTCCATCAGAAGAAGCCACCAATCCTTTAAATATGCAGTTATCATCCTCATCCTTGCAAGCATATCCAGCAATAGGAGTACGGCAAGACCCATCCAAGGTCTCAAGAAAAGCCCTCTCACATGCAACTGCTAGTCTTGTTTCCTCATGATTTAATGAGGCTAAGTAATTTGCCTACAAACAGGAAAACAATAAGGAAAGGCAAGATAAGATTTAAGAGACAAATATAAGATTTTGAAGAACCGCTGCAAAACAATGCACAAGAAGAATGAAAATATCAAAAGTCATATAAGAATGATATCTATCACCGGAGATACAAATCAACAACATTCTCAAGAGATCTTTCTTTTGATAAGTAATAACATTCTCAAAGATACAATATTGTTTGTATCAATGTTGTGTGAGTGTCCTCACACGTAGGCCAGACACAAGTGTTGATTCTTGCAAGATCACCAGGCAAGGCTTGCGTCACCCCACCGAAGCAAAAGGACTCGAACCCAAGCACTCTTGGCAAGGATAGTGAGCTTCAACCACCCAGCTAAAGCTTTGGTGGTGCATTCTCAAAGATACTATAACCCATAGATGTATCCAAATTTTTAGGCCCTTCTAATGCAATTGCACAAAATATTCCTGAGATAAAATCTGATGGGAAACAGTGGTCCTCATAATATGAAGATGCAATTTAAAGCTTAATGATATATTTTCCTTATGCTTTTATATGAATGGACATACAGGACAGAACTTGAATATGTAAGTGTATTGCAACAGTCATAGTTTCAAGATTCTCTAGACTACTATAGCCTCCTAACCGAAAAAGAGAAAAACAGAAACTATAAAGAAAAAAAAAAGAACAAAAAAGGGTCCACACCTCTATCAACTCTAATCCTCTAAAATCTAAACATCTTAATCTGAATTGGGTAATGTTTTTTTATTTGAATATGCATTATCACTTCTAGATATACTATATACAGTTGCTCCCCCGCGCACCCCCCCCCCCCGGGAAAGGGTCCACACCTCTATCAACTCTAATCCTCTAAAATCTAAACATCTTAATCTGAATTGGATTCTCCAAATCCAGCAGGTTTCCTTTCTTTCGATGTTGCATTTGCCACAAGTCGAATCAAACCCTTGAAAGGAAAGATCAGCCCGTGGAAAGCTAGTCATTTGTGGCCAATGAAGATACTAATGCAACATCTACTCTCTGATAGACTAATTAGAAAAGGAAAAGAGGGGAAGGGAAGGGAAGGTATCCTATAACCACATGGCTGCTGGCTCACAGGCTACCATGATCTCACAGGATACAATTATCACTATGACTCCAATAGCATGGATTGGACGTGCAGGATGGAGATTCAACTATGCCCTGATAAACACGACCATTCAATATGCTACCTCGGGTATAAACCAAGTAAAACGCACCATTTTATCATCATTGCTTCTACAAGCAATTCCAATTGCCCCTTGAGCAACAGCTGGAAGCATTTCATCAATTGAAAGAATATATTTCACATTATCTGTCATATTCAACCGCTTGAGTCCAGCTAATGCCAACAAAGTTGCTTGGACCACTCCATTTTGAAGCTTTCCCAACCGTGTCTGGACATTTCCCCGAAAGTTTTCCTCGACCTGTAAAATGGAATTAACCAATAGGGTATATAAGTAACAGTAGAAAGACATCCCTGATCGCAAATATACTGTAACATCCTGAGAATATAAATAATAACTGAAATTGTGAGATGAAAGGAACCACAAAGGTTGTGCTAAAAGAAAGCCGACAATATTAGGCAACAATGATACTGACAGCTTGAGGAAATTCAGCAAGCATACATGCCAACTCAGAAAAGTTAGTTTTTAGGATTAAAGCAAAGCCTTCTACATTATGAGAATCTCAAGAATAAATCTTGGCTCTTTATCAGAATCTATGCAATTTAGATTACTTCTTATAAATCCTAAAGTCACTTTATTTTTCTTTCTTTCCCCTTTTAAGCATAAGTCCAATGACGCTGTAACATGTTCAAATATTGCCTCACTGCTAATGTTGCCCCTGCCACTAGACACATAACAAAGACAGCAATCTCCTACCAACTAGTCAAAATTATATATAATTATATTTTAGTTTCTTACGTGCTTTTACCCTGGTGCTCCTTGATCTCGTAGAAAACAGTAATATCCTCAATTCCATCATCAGACACTCATCAATTCAGAAACCCTGCATATTGTTCAAGCCCGTGATCACATTCAGACTCACTTATGAGACCCTTATGAACTCCTAGCTACAAAAATCCAGTAAGACTATATGATTTTGTTTAGGATAGCATTGAAGGCCTTAATCAGGTGCACCCCAACTTTCACAACTAAGTCATAATCAGCTTGCCATCTGTTCTTGGCTTCATCTCATGTCTCTTATTAATAAGAGCAGAATCACAATAAGCCTCTTATTAAACCAATTTCATTTGGCACTGTACCATGGACCCACCATTCATTGGCATCATGATCTTTATGAGTCTGGATATTCTACTTTCAACTCACTTGACCATATGCATTTCCATACAAAGTCAGTCAATCTCCATGGATTATCAAATTGAAGAGATGATACATTTGGAATTAAGCCTTCCATAGAGTATTTTATAGTCTATGCAACTGCCCTCATCTGACTACTAATAAGATCAATGAAGGATTTGAAAGAAAAAAATCTGGTTCATATGCATATATAAGTATCAAATATCTTTCATCTATTCTGCATACTGACAAAGAGGTAATCCAAGTAGACAGTCATCAAAGATGCTTCAAAAATTTACATAGACTCCATTAAGCATGCATGGTGATCAGTAGTAATTTGGTACAACATATTCCACCTTTCCAACTAGATCAAATGGCTATCTACTGGTGTAGATGAATAAAAATGAAAGAACAAAGGATTAATCGTAGAATATAAGTCCTAGAAAGTTTACCACAAACTAAAATTTATTTCATTAAGCCTTTCAGTCTCATTTAAATATTTAATATCTAATCCTCTTGCCTGAAGAAAAAAAATCTACTCGGGACGCATCAAATTAACAGAAATCACTAAAAATTCACCAAAAGAAGAAATAAGATATTTTTATTCTATTTATTCATAACTTGTACGAAATCAGTGATGCACATAAGCCCAATAAGGAAAAAGAGAAACAAGCAGAACAACAGATTGAAGACAAAAAATATGAGCAAGCAATTGAAATGGCATCATTTTTAGATTCCTAAAGATGATCACTTCTTAAAAGAGTAGATGGAAATTCATACAAAAAAAATTCTATGTTGAAAAGGGGAGAAACAGGAATGCTATAAAAAAAGATATCATTTATGTAAAATAATGTGTTTCCACACCAGACCCTAGTTTAGCCAAGTCAATTTCATATTTCAAGTTAATTTACATGAACTAGACTATTTAGACTTCCAAAAAAAGACTGCTTGAAGAAATTTCCGGGCATAGTCCTGACAATATAATTAACAAGTGATAGTATAACTTACATTGAGTGATGGATATCTGTGGAGTATTTGCGATTTTCTTCTGAGTGAAGCAGTACCAACAACACTTCCAGCAGGAAGACTAACAAGAGAAGATGCACTCAAGGAGATAAATGCATCTCGTACATCCTCACGTTCAAGGTTGCATGGAAGAATTGTCTTATCTGGTAAATAAGTGGGAACATCTTTCATTGAGTGGACAGCAATGTCAATTTCACCATTTATTAGTGCCTCATCTATCTCTTTTGTGAACAATCCTTTCCCACCTATGTCTGCAAGTGGTTGAGTTAGGATTTTATCACCAGTTGTTTTTATTATTTCAATTTTAATAGCCCCTTCTTCAGCTAGCTCTGGATGTAACGCCATGAGTTTTTCTCGTGTCTCATAAGCCTGAGCAAGTGCTAGTGGGCTGTCAGACATGTAAGAAGAATATAAACAATCAGAAGAAAAAGGAGGAATCCGAGACAATTCACTAATATTGCTAAGTTTAAGTTAAATAATCAAACTCCCTAATAATATAGCCATGATGTACTTATATATATATATAATTCAGAAAATTCAATACTAGAGTTTCAGTTAGAACAGGATAATAAAATTACCCAAATGATCAATGCCTCAAGAAATAAACAAGAAGAGAGACACAACCTTCTTTTTCAGCAAAACAAGATACAAACCGAAGCAAATAAGAGGAAATCAATGAAGAGTATACAAAATTCCACACATTAAACTAAACCCATAACGGAAATTTAGTGCAGATAAGATAACTCGCAAAAGCGAGAAAGAGAAACACAGAGCAATAAATTGAAACCTTCATTCAGCAGAATAAGCAACCCATTGAATTTAAACACCTATAACATCAATAGTTCGCATAATAGTGCCAAATTTAGGCCACAGTAGACAAAACAAAAGCAGACCTAGAAGAGTACACGGAGTGAAATGACGCGAAAAGAGAGGATACCTTCCTCTTGTGCCAATTCTGATGAGTGCAGTCTGGGTCATCTGTTCAACGGCAACACAGGCCCTTGTAACCCTAAAGCTCTGTTTCCTATTATAGCTAGGTAAAGCTTGAGTCTTGAGGAATGGCAGAGAGAACCCAAGAACCGAGACCGATCCAATAGTGCAGGAGTTGACTGCAAAAGTAAAGCGTGGCTGCATTAGACCACCATGGTTTATAGACAGAGAAGACAACGTCTCCATTGACGTAAGCCTAAAAAGAGAGGATCCAATAAAAAGGAGGAGTGATTTTGCTTATGGTTTTGGCTTCGAAGGGATAGTTGTCTGCTTGAGTTGGAGTGGTGGATCTCTGAGCGGATACACTGGATAGGATATTAGGATTTGCAATGGCTTAGATCCCCTACGGTTAATTACCATGCAGTCCTCTACAACTTCCGACTCACATTTGTCTGTTGCCAGGCTGCCAGTTTGCCTTCTATGTTTTGGAATTTGGATGTACCAATTTAATATAAATAATTAAAAAGTGATCAGTCGGACAGCGATTTGTGTAGCGTAAAAGTGATTAGTAAGACGGGAGTGTATATTAATATTAATATTTTATATTATATAAATAATAAATAATAAATAGATGTAAGATTGCTAATAAATTTAAAAGAAAATTGAAGCTAATTATCTTTTAACATTTACATAAAACTAATTATCAATATATTAGTTTAAACAATCTTATTTTGAAAAAGTTTAATTGAATAAAACATCAAATTTGAATAAATTTAGTTTTTTGAAAAGTGATAAATGTGTAAAGATTCTTGATGTGAGAATATATATATATATATATATATATTGAATACTTTAATCATTATTTATGAGTGTTTAATTTGGTGAAAAAATAGCTTATATCCTAAATGGTAAAAGTAATTATCACTGCTCTAATTATTATTGAAAAGTTGAGAAAAACCAGTTTCTTGTTGTAGAATTTTTTAGAGACATAAAATCATTATTTAACATTAGTTTATTAATTGTAAAATCTGATCTTGTTATTACATATAAATGATGTTCTACCTCTTGCATTTGTGATTGAACAGGAGACATAGGAGGAGGAGAAAGAAGATTCTTCTAATTCAATGTTTTGACTTGATTAACTTATTTTTTGTTTTTCAATATTATGAGGTATATATATTGGTCTAGAGATTATTAGTTCAAAATTAACTCCACTTAATGGTGTTGGAATTCTTTGTTCAAATAATTGTCTAGGAGTTGATTTTATTAAAGAAGTTGAATGCCTAGTTGGTTCAATATTTTGAATATTAATTGATGAATGTCTTCATGAATTAAATCTTATAATTACACTACCATCTGCAAATTCCCCTACTTAAGATACATCTATTTTTGAAACATCTCGAGGAAGATACAAATCCTCAAATCGCCATATTTCAGGAATTGTGATCTCATTCTATTTGAGTAACTTAAGTGTTATTGTGTTAGCATGTTGAGTATTAGCTTATAATATTAATGTTTCTCCTGGTTGAGATTGTTTTAAAGCTTTTGGATTTATCATTATAGTCATAATTTTGTAATATATTCTATATATGAGAGTTATGGCTCTAGAGTCTTGTTCAAAACTAATATTTTTAGTTTGAATATTTAAAGTTAAAACTTTTAAAATTGTAGGATCAAATAAATTAATCGAAAAATTAGGATAACAATTAAAAAAAATACTGGACCATTAGCTAAATTAGATTGAATAATAGAAAGTAAAGAGTTTGAAAATTTTCTATCTTGCATCTCTTAGCATTAATAATATAGGACAATCTATGCCTAATCTAAAGAAAAGTTTTATAGCTATTTGCACTAATCATGAATGCAAATATCTGAATCCTTCTGATCTATGTTTTGAAATAGCTTTTGAAGAAAGCAGTTAGATATTTTCATGTTCTTTAGAAATAGACAAAGTTTGTTCCGTAGTTTTTATTGAATAATTAGTCTGAAATAAATAGTTTTTACATCTTTTTGGGGATATGGCAATTTAATAAATCTTGTTCAATTTTTGAAATATTAAATTCTTGACTATTCATGATAACATTAGGATTATTTTGCTGATCAAGTATATTAGAAGAAGATGATGAAGAAGAGGACTCCTCTTGAGCATCAATGTTACATCTAGATGACGTTCATCTAATTAAACTAGCTATGAGAAATAAATTCAGAACATTAAACTAATATAGAATTCAAATCTACAAGACTCAAGCTAAATTGAGGGACCACAAATCCGAGACCACCCTAAACGCCTAACTACAGCTCACACGGGCTGACCAATGGAAACAAACACAGGCTTACCAACACAGCTACTGAAGCAACCACAGATATGAAGACTAAATTAAATTTAAATGAACTAAATTTAAACAATAGGAATAGTAAAATTAAACAAACAAAACCTAAACTTGGCTTTGATACCAAAAGGAGGCAGGATCATCGTTGTTATAGATAGAATAGATTTAAGAAATCTATTAATAAATATGTTATAAGGAATATATATTTGTGAAATATTATAAAAATAATAATTTAAAGGATAAATGTAAAGATATCTTCAAATAGAATAAACAAAATAAATGATTTGAAAATGCTTGTTTATAAAATTCTTGATAACTTACTTACAACTGAAAAAGAACTTACAGAGTACAAAAGACTTCAAACTCTCCAATGCACTCCCCGATTACATTGAATATTAAGACTTATATAGAGATAAACCTCAAAGCATTTGAAATTCGAACATTATTGAGAACACTATTAACTTTTTGACAAAGTTACAAACATAATTGAGAATACTGTATAACTTTTGACAATTACAAAGAATTTTTATCTCTTAAACTGTAACCTTTTTGACGTTTGCGCTTATTGACCGACATGGAGCATCTTCTTCATAAAAAGATAGACATTATTATCGTCTTATTTTTTAGTTTTGGTTTTCTAGATCATGAGAAATCTTTTGTATTTGGCTCAAACTATATTATTACAGATCACGTAGGTCTTGAGAGCACGGGTAACCAAATGGATCAAAATTAGAGGAGATGTCCTCATCATCATTATTATCATCGTCATCATCATCAGATAATTAGGAAAGTTCTTCCAATAATTTTTCTTTCTTTCTCTTCTTGACATGAGGGATGGTGACGATGAAGAACTACTTATTAATAAATCTTGAGACTTATAGAATTGAGAATTAGCAGAAAACCAATTTGTTACCGCTTGATTACAGACATTCTAGCATTCAAATTTTGGCCACCATTTGATTTTATAAATTCTACTGAGAACTAAGGGATACCCTTGAAACATGAGTGAAATTTCGTAGTCCCTACAAAAGATCCATGGGACGAAGAAAGTTGAAACATATAATAAATCTTTACCATAATCCTTTTTAATGGTTGAATGAGATTTAAAGAGATTAAAAGCTTATTTTCAGATTGGAGGGAAAATCTTTTCAGAATGTCCATAATAAACCCACCATTCAAGAAACCAAATGAGAAAATCTTTTAGACATCTGCAATCAAAATGAATAAACCAAGGGTGTTTGATAGGCTTCATGAGAAACACGACAGCCATAAACTCTTTTTTCGTGGTGGAATAGTTGAGTTGGGCATCATTAAGTGTTCTACTAGCATAGTAGATCACATGTGAATGCTTATCCACTCGTTGCCCCAAAATTGCCCTTATAGCATAATCAGATACATCACACATAATCTCAAAAGGAACTGACCAGTTAGGTGCCATGATAATAGGCACCGGTGTCAACTTTCTTTCAAAGCATTAAAGGCAATAAAGCAATCATCATCAAAAGTGAAAGGAACATCTTTAGACAACAAATTACATAATGGTCGACTTATCTTAGAAAAATATTTGATAAATCTCCTATAGAAACCTGCGTGTCCTAAGAAACTCCTAGTCCCCTTAACCGAAGTCGGGGGGGGGGGGGGGGTGGCAATTTAGCAATCAAGTCAATTTTAGCCTTATCTACTTCAATACCTTTACTATAAATCACATGCCTTAATACAATGCCATGTTGTACCATAAAATGACTCTTCTCCCAACTGAGTGTTAAATTACACTCAATGCATCTTTCAAGTACCAAAGTCAAATTATGCAAATAGTTATCAAATGAGGTTCCAAAAACTGAAAAATCATCCATAAATACCTCAATGAATTTCTCCACCATAACCGAGAAAACTGACATCATGCATCTTTAGAATGTGGCTGGAGCATTGCATAGGCTAAATGGCATCCTCCTAAAGGCAAATGTCCTAAATGGGCATGTGAATGTTGTCTTTTCTTGATCATTCGATGCAATCGGCACTTGATAATAACTTGAAAGACCATCAAGAAAACAATATGAATCATGCCCTGCTAGTCTTTCCAACATCTGATCAATAAAAAGAAGTGGAAAATGATCCTTTCTAGTAGCTGAGTTTAGTTTCCTATAATCAATGCACATTCTTCATCCTGTAGTCATCCTAGTGGGCACTAGCTCATTCTTCTCGTTTCGCACCACTGTAATCCCAGACTTCTTAGGCACAACATGAACTGGACTAACCCACTTACTATCTGAAATTGGGTAAATAACTTCTGCATCCATGAGTTTTAAAAATTCTTTCTTCACTACCTCATGCAGGTTAGGGTTTAGTCTCTTTTGAGCTTCTCTCACAGGTTTGGCACCATCCTCTAAAATGATCTTATGCATACATGTAGCAGGACTAATACCCTTGATGTCACTTATACTCAATCTTATAGCTCTCCTAAGTCTGCTAAGCTCCTTCACAACTCTCTCCTCTTGGGTTTGGGTCAAAGTTGATAAAATAATCACAGGATATGTGTCACCCTCTCCCAGAAATATGTACTTAAGGTGCTTAGGTAACTCTTTAAGTTCAAGCTTAGGTGGAGTAGTATATTCCCTAGGTAGGGAACTTGGCAATTCTAAAGGTTAACTAGACTCTTCTTGGGGTGACACTGGTATTGCACTATCTAACATCTCATGATACCCTTTAGTCTCCTCTTCTAGTGTTTCCTCTACTCTCTCAGTTGTAAAAGCAACTTCAAGCTTGTCCTCTATTTCTGTCTGCAAGCAAGTGTCATAAACAAGTGAGTCCACACAATCAATAAAAAAAACACTCATCGTTAGTAGAAATAGAAGAAGAAGTGGTTAAAGAATCAAACACTTTAAATTGTACAGTCTCTCCCAAGACTGTCATCGTTAACCTCCCATTATGAACATCAATAATAGTCTTGGTTGTGGCTATAAATGGTCTACCAAGAAGAATTGTGTGCTCTTTGTCCTTAGATGGGGTTTCTTCCATCTCCAATACCACGAAATCCACAGGCACAATCACTTTGTCTACCTGCACCAATATATCCTCAACTATTCTCTTAGGATATTTAACTGACCTATCAGCGAGTTGAAGGGACATAGTTTTTGACTTAAGCTCCCCCAAACCTAGTTGCAAGCATATCGAATATGGCATGAGATTTATACTTGCTCCTAAGTCTAGCATCACTTTGGCGACCTTCTTGTTTCACATTGTGATGTTGATGATAAAACTTCCAGGATCTTTCAGCTTAGGTGGCAAGCTTTGTTGGAAAACTATACTAGCAACTTTTGACACCATCACTTTCTTGTTCTTCATATATTTCCTCTTTTTGGTGTTAAGTTCCTTAAAGAATTTCGTATATGATGGCATATTCCTAATAACATCCAAAAGAGGCAAATTAATATTCACTTTAGAAAGCATGTCAAAAATATCATAAAATTGTTTATCATGTTTAACATCCTTCAGACGACTTGGATAAGGAATAGGAGGCCTGTAAGGCTCAGTCGCCTTGTGCAGTGTCGTGAAGGAAGATGGCTCTTTCTCCTTGCTTTTCTAAAATGTTTGAGAAGATTGTGGATCTTCAGCTGGATTTCTTTTAGGAGTGTCATGCTACTTTTACTTTTCAATTGATTTTCCTGCATCACGTGGCAAGTCATAAGAAATTTTATTATCAGAATTGTTGTTAAGAATTTTACCACTTTGCAGCACTGTGATAGCCTTTGCTTGCTCAGATTGGCTAGAAAACTTCCCTTTTTGATGTACTTGCAATTGTTTCGCAAGTTTCCCAACTTATACTTCCACCTTCTTCATTGATGCCTCTAAGGAATCCAACCTTTGGCGATGTCTCTCATGGTTCTTTTTGCTAACTTGAATAAAATCACTCAAGTTCTCCTCTAAAGTTGGATTTCTAGGCTGACTAGGTGGTGCAACTTGGTTTTGATATGGAATCGGTCTTGAACTTTGAGCATATGCCGGAGTGTTGTTAGTCTTCCAGGAGAAATTGGGATGATTTTTTCACCCAGGGTTGTAGATGTTAGAATATGGATCATTCCTCGGCCTAGGTTGGTAAGACTCCATTGCATTAACTTGTTATTGTTCATTTCCTGCATAAGATTCATAAGATAAAGAACAAGTGTTAGTACCATGATAAAAAACCCTACAAACTCCACATACCTCATTGTTGGGCGTGTTTGTGGTAGTGAGAAGTTTGATTTGTTTGGTCAACTCTGCAAGTTGCATTGCCATATCGTTGTTGGCGCTCAATTCATTAAGCCCAACTCTCTTTCCTCTTACACTCTTTTATTGGGAATTAGCACCCAACATCTCATATTGCTCGCATGTCTCCTCAACAATTTTTTCTCATATGGCTCCATTGGCAGCGTTATCAACCATATATTGACACTGTTGTGTCAATCCATCATAGAAGAATTGATTTTGTAGCTGCAATAGGTAATGATGGTGGGGACACTTGATTAGAAGCATCTTGAACCTGTCCTATGCTTCATGGAAGGGTTCTCCCTCCATTTGTGAGAATGTGACAATCTTAATTCTTAACTCAGTGGTCTTCTGATGGGAGTAGAATTTGTTCATGAATCGATTATAGACTGCTTCCCATGTAGTCAAAGAACTGGGTGAAAGAGTCATCAACCACGCTTTTGCTCTATCTTTTAATATGTAGGGGAAACATCTCATCCTGAGTTGATCCTCATTTAGCCCCTGTAGAGGAAAAGTCTGCACTGTTGCATAGAAATCCCTTATGAAGGTTAATGGGTCTTCATTTGGAATTCTGTAGAATGAAGGGAGCATGCTAAAGTGGATATTTTTTTATCTCATAATTCTGTGCAACTTCCCCCAATTGGATGCAAAATGTGTGTAGACTGAGGTTTTAACCCAAAAGGGGGGTGAATTGGGTTTATAAAAACTTTCACTAATTAATCGTAAGTTTATAAAAACAGGTAAGTCCACAAGCATGTAAACAAGTAATGTGCTGTAAACAAAAGAGTTTAAGGAATAGAATATGCAAACTCAGTTTATAGTGGTTCGGTAATATCGGATTCATTCCGACCCTACATCCACTCTCTTTAAGGAACCTCCTTGAAGTAATCCACTAAAACTCTTAGTCGCGCAACTTCACGGGTGTTACACAAACCTTACAAATAGTCCCTTCCTCTTGGAAGCTTATCCCTTCCTCTCGGAAGCTAATCTCTTCCTTTTGGAAGCTAATTCCTTTACAATAAATATGAGTTGCTGTAAGGTAAATGGTAGAGAGACAACAATGAATGCTTTTACAAATGAATAATATCTTTCATTCAAAGTAAAGCTTAAAGAATGGCTCAACAATAAGTGTTTCAAAGATTTTGTGTATTAATGAGCAAAAACTTAATTAAATGTGTAATACTCTCACTATTAAATGCCCATTGGAGTGGGTTTATATAGCATTGAATTAATATAGCTGTTTGGTACTGACTTGGTATGTTTTGGTACATTTAAATACTCAAGTCTGGCGCAATTTTTCAAATTACCAATCGATTAGGTCTTAGTACCAGTTGATTGGATCAAGTGAAAAGTCTCATTTTTAAGGCTTTGAAGGAGTATCAGTCGACTGGGGACTTATTGTTCAATATACCAATCGACTGGTATGAAGCACCCAGTCGACTGGAGACACACTGTCCCATATACCAGTCTTCTGGTATAAGCACCCAGTCGACTGGGTTTTCCTTCAACCCAGTTTTTTATGCTTTGAAATGTTTTTGACTTAAAAACGTTCGAATGAATAGTTTTGTTTAAAAGTTTTTACTAAAAGAGCCATAGGACAAGCTAGTTACCTGAACAAGTGAGATTTACAACTTGTTTCAATACCTTATGCCTATAATAAATCTTTTGTCTTGACTTGGTGTCTGATTCGGGTTGAGTTATTGTGTCTTGATTCCTAGCTGTATGCTTTTATCGTTTAAAACACTTAGATAACACTGTTAGTACAATTAGAGTTGTGTTTTGTCATTATTAAAATTTAGATGAGGGTTAACAATCTCCCCCTTTTTGATGATGACAAAACTAATGAGAGAAAACAGTTTTAAAAATTAAGTGTTTGGTTTTTAGGAAAAATTGGGCAGAGTTTTCTCTTTTTTTTTGAATAAAACCAACCTGTAAAAAGTTCAAAATAGTTTATATTCAATACAACCAAGTAACTTAATGATTACGCCCAAAACATATGCGGTTGTTGTAGCACGGCTTTGGGGTGTCGATTCCACAGACAAACAAGTTAACTACAAAAGAAGGTGTGAACCATAACACAAACGATAAAGATTTAAATGAGTAGATATGAATTTCTGGTAATGAAGTAATTGTGTAAAATAGATTATAAAATATAATAATGAGGATAACAAGGATCCGAAAGTCCTCCCTAGGTTCGTTGCCCTACACCTAACTTGATTCAGTTATTTTTATCTCGGTTGCAAGTTTCGCATCCCAAGCAGGCAACTGGCAAGTATCCAATGAGCACATATATAAACCCTAATATGATTGTAATGAAATACTTCTTATTTTTGATTCATGCACATGTGATCTATCCTATAGGTTTATCAAGAAATGACAATATATCTTTGTCGACAATATTGCAGTAATGGACAAACCTAAAAGCTAGATTTACTGGACTCAATTATACCTAAACAATCTTGACATAAGAGAAGTATGACCAAATTTATATCAAGAAAAAAAGTTACAATCACTGGAATAGATAAGATCTTATAATTAGATAAAGAAGTAAATCATGACAATGTTTGACAATAAATTCTTATTACAACTGAATCAATTAAAGGAAGATAAGAACAACTACACCTAGGGATTCATCCCTTCGCCTTGCTTAGAAGTTCGTTAGCCATGGTGTTCATGGCTAAACACTTTTGTGGATGAGAGCTGCTGCCTTCAGTTTTCTGGGTTTTTTTTCACAACCAAGATCCCCTCTCTTAAGCCCTAAGTGTCCTATTTATAGTACAAGGGTCCAAGGGGTGTTCTTGGGTTTTAATCTAATGTTTAAAACCCTAATTAAAGTCTAACTCGGAGATACAATCCCATGTGCGCACTGCAGTGCTGCTTGAGGAGCACCGCGATGCTGGTTGTTTGTTAATAGTGAGGGAGTTTCTAGGCACCGCGGTGCTGACTGAGGAGCACCGCGGTGCTGGCTGTTTGCTGATTTTCTTCATACTTTGCCTCTCCGCAGCCACTCCTATGCTTCGTCGTGGATAGAACGTGGTGCTTTTAAACAATGATCGCTTCTTCTTCTCTTTGGACTCAAAATACCTGAAAATGCACTGGAATAAGTTAGTGGTCCAATAATATTACTTAAGAGTTTTTAACACATAAAAGTACAATAAAGACCGAGAAGAATCATAAAATGCTAACAATTAAACATCGTTGAGATGCATTTTATGGCTCTTATCACAACCCCAACTAGCTTATTGCTAGGCCCTAGCAATTCAAGCGGAAATAAGAGATGAAATCCATGGTGGGAATCGAAATAAAGTAAAGCAATATCAGTGTTAACCAAGAGTAATCCACATTTTGTCTCAAAAATTTCGCATAACACACAACATATAAAATCGTTTAAATTCACCCAAGTTCGAAAGTAAGCCAAACATAAATCTTGAAATCGTTATTGACTCTTAACATCCATCTTACCACAATCCATTAATCTGTACACCCGGATGATTTTATGCATAACCTTCGTGAATACAAGTCTTGGCCTCTAAAAATATAATAAATTGTGTAACCTCAATCACATAAACAAGCTCCATAGGCTTATTTTTCAAATCACTCTCCACTATTGTAGAAAAATCACACTACGTTGGCTCAATAGGTCTTTACTAAGCTTGTAATGTTAGGCTAAGGTAAAGGTTAAGAAAGAACGGGAAGTATTCAACAAGTAAAAGAACTTAATCTCTTAGTTTTGAACATAGCTCTTTAAGCACTAGATAACCTTACTTCAATACCCAACTCTTCCAACCATTTTCCGAGCATTTCTTTCAATAAATCACCATTTTTTTTCTTTCTTTGCCATAATTCACTTTTTTTTTGGCACATAAGACCGTTCACTTCTTTTTTCATCATTTTTTTTCTTTTCCAAAACCCCCAACTTATCTCTTTTCATGTATTTGCGCTATGGTAGTAATATATTTTTTTTCTCATACTTTCATCCTTACTCCTCTAGAGTGCTTCTCAACAAATGTGTATAACTAAGTTCTTTTAAAAGGAAGGTAAGGATAAAATATTTTAGGCTCATAAAGGTGAGTAAATGGGTTATTGAAAGAAATAAGGCTCAAATTCTTTTTCAAGAAAAAGGCTAAAATGGGTGACTAGTGATAAATATAGCAATGGTAAGTTTGGAAGGCTCAAACGGTTCAAAAATGGCCTATATCATATCCTACGTAGTGTGCATTCTAGAAATTCACCTCAAATGATTATCAAATAAGTTCTAGAGCTTCTCGAGACCGTAAAAGTATTCACAAAATAATCACACATAAAACTTCTTTAAATGTTTTAGACTAATCATACATTCTTACCGCAAACTAGAGTCTCAAACCAAGTGAAGATTGATACTTAAATTTATTTCAAACCGAAGCAAGATTTAACCTCTTCTAAATGCTGTATGTTATTTCAATTAAGCTTATATCATTGACATGTGAATTACATCCAAGGCAAACACAAATCATGCTTAAAGCAAAAGGTAAGGAAAGGTAACACCAAGCAATTTTAAAGAAATACATCTCCACCCCCAACTTAAAATTTGTATTGTCCTCAATGTTAAAGAGAGAGTAAAGAAAAACTCCCTTTGTAAGCGCGAGTGCATAGGTGCTGAAAAATGTGTACCACCAGGTGAATTGCATGCCATTCTTCTTGCTGAAATTCTAATCTATAATATAGAACAAGACAACAAAAAAGTAAACAACTATGGTGTACCCTTAAGATTTCCCCATATGTTAGGTTAGCACATGAAATGTAGAAAAATCACTAAAATGAGAAAAAGAAACTAACAAAAAAATAGACTAAAGAAAGAGAAAATAAGAGATAGAACCCAAAAGTATTCCTCTAAATCTCGTCATCATCTGCATTCCCTTCACTCTCTTCACCTTCCTCGGGAAGTGGATCAAAAGACGAACCCGGATAGGGTGGCATAGTAGGAAAATTACTCATATTACAACCAGTAGTAGAGGCAAGGTGTTGGTACATCTAACCAAATGAGGAGTTGACCTCTGTTTGATAATCGGCTTGTCGAGCCAAAAATTAGTCTTGACGATCTAACCTAGCAAGCAATAATGTCTGCTAACTCTTTATCCGCTCAAGTCGCTCGACAACCGTGAAATGCCTAAAGGTGGGGGAATGAGTAGCAAATACTACCTCCTCTCCCAGAATTGGTGGCCTGGAGGTTTTAATCTGAGCTAGCAGGATACCATCAATGGGTCTTTTAGAGGGTTGAGTTTCCTCATCAGGGCTGTATTAGACTCCGGCTTGGATGCACAATTGGGTTATTAAAGAAGGAAAATATAATCCGAGCTTTTGTCTAATAGTGTGTTTGATCGAATCATATATGACTTGGCCTACATCGATAGTCACATATGCACTATATTCACTATGTTCAATGTCAGGTAATCCATAGAAGCTATTAATGGTTAAGCTGCTAAAAGAAACTGTTCGCCCCCTGACTCTTACTTTACCATTCCTATGCTCGGGTGCATTTGTGTAAAATTCTCTAACCAAATTCGGAAAGGAGGGTGAGGGTGGTCTTGTAAATGTACCCCAATTCCTATCTAGAATCATTCTAAATAAGGTCGGATTGTCCCTCTCAGTGATGTTGAATCTTCTTTCAGGAATGGGTTTTCGATTTTGTAAAATACTAATATATCTCTCACTTGCTTCAAAACTCACAAATTTGGTCTCATCATACTCATGTTGTGGTTTCCCCCTAGGTCTCTTGGTCTTTGGTGCCATGGAAATCAAATATTTAGAATAATAGACTTAAGGCAAAATGTAACCATTAAATAGCATAAATGCACAATAAAATGGAAGAAAGTGGTCTTACTTGATGTGTATAGTGGAGAGAAGAAATACTATCTACCTCTTGAAGTGTTCTTGATGAACCCAATGGTCTTCTTATAACCAAGCTTTTGAGAGAGAATGCTAGCAAAATCAGCAAAATGAGTGAGTAATTTAGTAAGAGATGATGGTATAAACAAGAAAGTTTTGAGTGCAAATGAGTTGGCAAGTAAGGATTTGTTGCAAAGGGGAGAGAGGAGGTAGTGTGCTGCTGGTTTTGTGAAAGAAGAAATGAAGAAGGAGGCTGCAAAATGGCTTTTATAGTGCAGAATTTATGGTTAGCTATGTGCTGGGCTCGAGCTAGCGCTGTGCAGTGCGCTGTGGTGCTAGGCCTGGCGTGCTGGGCCTGGTTCTGTGTGCTACGCTGTGCACTGCGGTGCTGGGCCTGGCGTTGCTGAGCTTGGTTCTGGGCACCGCTGTGTTGGGTCTAACACTGCGGTGCTGGGCCTAGCGCTGCGGTGCTGGGCCTGGCACTGTTGAGCTTGATTCTGGGCACCACAGTGCACATTAGTGTCCAAAAAAACTGTGTTGGTTGCCAAAAGAAAAATAAATTAAAGTTAAAAAGTAATCCTTGAAAATTTAAATTACACTAAAAGAAAAACTGACAATTGAGATTGAATAAAACGTAATTAAAAATAAAACAAACAAATCGAAAGAAAAATAAATGAAAACATACCTGTGTGGTGAAGTTAAGGGGAATAGACCGGATCTATAAGTAGAATTTCTTCCACTTTCGGGTCTTGCCTATCAATTAAGATCTTGAGGTGCTGTCCATTTACTTTAAAAACCTGGCCATCTCTAGTATCCTCAATTTCTACCACCCAATTTTCAAAAACATTTTTCACTATAAAAGGGCCGGTCCATCTTGATCGAAGTTTTCTAGGATGCTTATGAAGTCTAGAGTCATATAAGAACACCCGATCATTGGGTTTAAATGTTTTTATCATGGAATACTTTCATCTTAGCCTTATAGATTCTAGAATTTTCATAAGCATCGTTTCTTAACTCTTCTAACTCGGTCAACTGATATTTTCTAAGCTTACCTGCTTTGGCCATATTAAAATTAAAAGATTTTATGGCTCAATAAGCTCGATGCTCGAGCTCCATGGGTAAATGGCAAGGCTTTCCAAAAACAAGCCGATAAGGTAACATACCTAAGGGAGTTTTAAAGGCTGTACGGTAAGCCCAAAGCGCATCAGTTAGTCTCAACGACCAATCCTTGCGATCAGGGTTAACCATTTTTTCTAAAATTTGTTTAATCTCCCTATTAGCAAGCTCTACTTGTCCACTAGTCTGAGGATGGTAAGCAGTCAAGATTTTATGTAATACCCCATATTTTTTCATCAAATACTCAAAAGAACGGTTGCAAAAATATGTACCTCGATCACTAATTATAGCATGTGGTGTGCCAAATCGAGATAACACATTTTCTTTAAGGAATTTAATCACCGTTCCGTTATCATTGCTTCGAAAAGCTGCTGCCTTTACCCACTTAGATACATAATCTATTGCCACAATGATATATTGGTATCCAAAAGAAGGAGGAAAGGGTCCCATGAAATCGATTCCCCAACAATCAAAGATTTCAATTACTAAAATAGGGTTTAAGGGCATCATATTTTAGTGAGACATAGCTCCTAACTTTTGACACCTTTCACATGAGCGACAATAGGTGTTTGCATCTATAAACAAGGTAGGCCAATAAAATCCACACTGTAAAATTTTTGAAGCAGTTTTTTTCATTGAAAAGTAGCCTCCACAAGCTTGGGAGTGACAAAATTCTAAGACATTCGCAATCTCTTCATTAGGAATGCAACGCCTTAGAATTTGGTCAGGGCAGTACTTGAAAAGATAGGGGTCATCCCAATAGAAATTACGTACCTCATATAAGAATTTCCTCTTATCTTGAGCACTCCAATCCATAGGTATCTCACCTGTAGCCAAATAGTTTATGATGTGAGCAAACCATGGTAAAGAAGTAATGGATAATAATTGCTCATCAGGAAAATCGTCCTTGATTGGCATGTCATCACAAGTGTCCCCGAATGTAAGTCCCGAGAGGTGGTCGACTACTACATTTTGCACTCCTTTCTTGTCCTTGATGGTGATATCAAATTCTTGCAAGAGGAGGATCCATCGGATTAGTCGTGCCTTAGCATCCTTCTTTGTGAGAAGATATTTGAGGGCAGCATGATGTGTAAAAATAAGGATAAGCGACCCAATTAAATAAGCACAAAATTTATCTAAAGAAAATACTACAGCTAGCAATTCTTTTTTAGTTGTAGAGTAATTCATTTGAGCACTATTTAAAGTATTACTAGCATAGTAAATGACAAAAGGATTTCCCTCGCTTCGCTGTCCAAGAATAGCACCTACAGCGTAGTCACTAGCATTACACATGATTTCAAAAGGCAAAGTACAATATGGTGATTGCATTATAGGTGCGGAAGTAAGCTTGCTGATTAGCATTTGGAATGCTTCTTGACAAGCTTCTTTCCATTCAAAGGGAGTGTCTTTAACTAGGAGGGCACTTAGAGGTCTAGAGATGTTTGAAAAATTCTGTATGAACCTCCTATAAAAACCAGCATGACCAAGGAAAAATCTCACATCCTTTATTGTCTTAGGGATAGGTAATTTAGAGATTAATTCAATCTTAGATTGATCAACCTCTATTCCTTTAGAAGAGACAATATGCCCTAAGACAATACCGGATGATACCATGAAATGACATTTTTCCCAATTTAAAACCAATTCTTTTTCTTCACAGCGAATTAATACTCTTTCCAAATTCATTAAGCATGCTTCAAATGAAGATCCAAAAACAGTTAGGTCATACATAAAAACTTCCATACAACTTTTAACAATGTCACTAAAAATACTCATCATGCAGCATTGAAAAGTAGCAGGGGCGTTATATAATCCAAATGGCATTATACGAAAAGCATAGGTGCCAAAGGGACAAGTAAAAGTGGTATTTTCTTGGTCTTCTAATGCAATCTCTATTTGATAATAACCATCTAGAAAACAATAAAAGGGATGACCAGCTACACGCTCAAGAATTTGATCAATAAAAGGGAGTGGGAAATGGTCTTTCCAAGTGGCAGCATTTAATTTTCTATAATCAATGCACATACGCCACCCGGTCACAAGTTTGGTAGGGACTAGCTCTCCTAGGTCATTCTTCACCACAGTGACTCAAAACTTTTTAGGGACGACTTGTGTAGCTCTTACCCACTTACTATCAGCTATGAGATATATAATACCTGCATCTAACAGTTTCAACACTTCATTTTTCACTACTTCTTTCATAGTGGGGTTAAGCCTACGTTGAGGGTCTCTACGAGGACTAGTTCCTTCATCCAAATTTATTTTATGGGAGAAAATTAAGGGACTAATTCCCTTTAAATCAGCCATGCTCCATCCCAGGGCTGATTTTTTTGCATTTAAAGTTTGAATTAATTTCTTACCTTGGCTCTCAGATAATTCAGAAGAAATAATAACAAGAAAGGTATCACCTAGACCGAGAAAGGTATGTTTTAAATCCTCAGGTAGCAGCTTCAATTCGACTTTAGGTGCTTCCATACTTGAGGGGACTTGTGTCTTGCTTCTTTCGGGCAGCTTCTCAAATCTCGGTTGCCATGCCCGATTGCTATAATCCTGAGATTTGTCAAAAACAACACAAATATTAATTATATCAGTTTTATCACCAAATAAATCAATCTCAGAATTAACAAGAAAATTCCTAAGAGGATCGTAATCATGGGCTAAGGAAACTCCCTCATTGATGAGTGACTCAATCATATAAAGCTGGTGGTTTTCATCCTCATCTTCGGGCTGTTTTGCAACATTGAAGATATTCACTTCAAGGGTCATATTGCCAAAGGACAACTTCATGAGTCCATTCTTACAATTTATTAGAGCATTCGCAGTAGCAAGAAAAGGTCTACCCAAAATCAAAGGGATTTAGAGTTAGTGTCAACAGCAGAAGTGGTATCAAGAATTAAGAAATCAACAGGATAGTAAAATTTATCAATTTGAATAAAAACATCCTTTACCACACCCCGAGGTACTTTGACTGAACGGTCAGTCAATTGCAATACCACGCCGGTTGATTTGATTTCTTCTAACCCCAGTTGTAAGTAAATGGAGAACGACATCAGGTTTACACTAGCTCCTAAATCTAGCAAAGCCTGTCCAACCTCATGATTTCCAATGCTGCAAGCAATGGTAGGACAGCCTGGATCTTTGTATTTTGGGAGAATTCCTTTCTCAATTAATGCACTAACTTGCTCAGTTAGGAATGCTGTTTTCTTGACATGGTATTTCCTCTTAATTATGCATAAATCCTTGAGAACTTTTGATAGGTAGGGACTTGTTTAATCACATGTAAAACAGGAAGATTAAGTTTCACTTGCCTTAAGTTCTCAAGGATTTCATTATTTATTTCCAGATTTTTCTTGTTGGATTTTAAGGCTTGGGGGAATGGTGCCTTAACATAATTTTTTGGTCACTTCAGGCTCCTTAGGCAGTTCGGCTTCACTACTAATTTGACATTTTCTCACATCTTTGGGTTTATTTATTAGTGGGATGTGTAGTGACTTACCACTTTGGGTCACAATGACATTTACATCTTTCAAATTTTCTTGTGCCACATGTTGACCATGAGGTATGGACTGAGCTTGGGAAAGGAACTTACCTCGCTCAGTCACACTCAAAGAGCCCATTAATTTAGATACTTGGCTCCTTATTTCTTTGTTTTCCTCAACCACTTATGTATTTATAGCCTCACACCTTTGGTTTGTCTTACCTTATGCTTCTATAAAAGCATGTAAGGTGTCTTCTAAAGAGGTCCTAGAGGATGAGGGTGTATGATAAGGTGCTGGGTATGATCTAGGGGGTTGTTGTGCATGCTACTGATTTTCAGATTTTCAGCTGAAATTGGGGTGATTTCACCATTCCGGATTATAAGTGTTAGAGAAGGGTGCTGAAGGTTTCTTGTACATGCATAAGGCATTACATTGTTCCTCATACAACCCTCTCATGTCAACAAATGTGGGGCAATATTGAGCAGGATGATCAACCCCACCCACACAAAACATGGTTATAAAGGTTTGGCTTGATTAACCATATGTGTTGGTTTTTGAGATTTTAATGCCTCTAACTCCCTAGTAAGCATCTTGACCTTGGTCTCAAGATTATCCTCTTCCCTAAGATGGTAGATTCCTCCACCATTAGGGTTTCCTATAGGTCGTGACCTATTTGTGCTTTCAGTAGTACTATGTCTAGTCTATGTGTGAGCTTTTTCAGCAAGCTCATTGAGGTACTCAATAGCCTCATTAGGATCTTTTTGCAGAAATTCACCATTGAACATCATCTCTACAAAATGGCAATCTCTATAGGTAAGACCCTCATAGAAATAGCTCACTAAACGCCAATTTTCATACCCATGATGTGGACACATACTTAACAGTTCTTTAAACTTCTCCCAAGACTGATACAAAGTCTCATTTTCCTTTTGTGCAAAGGTGGAGATTTGTCTTTTCAATGCATTAGTCTTATATTGAGGGAAGTACTTGTTAAAAAAGACTTGGGCCATCTTATTCTATGACCCAATTGATCGTGGTCTCAGCGAGTATAACCAACTCGTAGCTTTATCCTTCAAGGAGAAAGGAAAAAACTTGAGTCTCACGATATCATCAGTTGCATCTTGACTATGAAAAGTCGTAACTACTTCCTCAAATTCTCTAATGTGCACATAGGGGTTTTCATTTTCTAAGCCATGAAAAGTAGGGAGTAATTGTATCATCCCTGTTTTAAAATCTTGATGGCGAGTGTTGGCTGGAAACATAATACATGATGGTGTGGCTGTCTGGCTAGGGTGTAGGTAATCTCTAAGTGTCCTAGCAGCATTTTCATTAGGGTTTTCAGCCATGTTAACAAAATTTTCTATATTTTCTGTTGGGTGTACACTAGGGTTTGATCTAGGTGAGGTTTCACTAACGGACGTGGAAGGGAAAGGTATTTCTAATTCGGTTCCCTTAATAAATCTCTCTCGTGAATCTCTCGGTCTAAGCATACACCAACTGAGTTTTTAAAAGTGATAAATAAAACAGAACACAAAAAAAATAAGAAAATCAAAACTAATAGAAAGGAACGATAGTACAGTCTTGTCTTAGAGTTGACAAACTTCTTTGTAAGTAAGCGCGTTTCCCCAACAATGGCGCCAAAATTTGATTACGCCCAAAACATACACGGTTGTTGTAGCACGGCTTTGGGGTGTCGATTCCACAGGGAAACAAGTTAACTACGAAAGAAAGTGTAAACTATAACACAAACGATAAAGATTTAAGTGAGTAGATATGAATTTCTGGTAATGAAGTAATTGTGTAAAATAGATTGTAAAATATAATAGGAGGATAACAGGGATCCGAGAGTCCTCCCTAGGTTCATTGCCCTACACCTAACTTGATTCAGTTATTTTTATCTCGGTTGCAAGTTTCGCATCCCAAACAGGCAACCGACAAGTATTCAATGAGCACATATATAAACCCTAATATGATTGTAATGAAATACTTCTTATTTTCGATTCATGCACATGTGATCTATCCTATAGGTTTATCAAGAAACGACAATATATCTTTGTCGACAATATTGTAGTAATGGACAAACCTAAAAGCTAGATTTACCGGACTCAATTATACCCAAACAATCTTGACATAAGAGCAGTATGACTAAATTTATATCAAGAAAAAAAGATACAATTACTGGAATAGATAAGATCTTATAATTAGATAAAGAAGTAAATCATGACAATGTTTGACAATAAATTCTTATTACAACTTAATCAAATAAGGGAAGGTAGGAACAACTACACCTAGGGATTCATCCTTTCGCCTTGCTTGGAAGTTAGTTAGCCACGGTGTCCATGGCTAAACACTTTTGTGGATAAGAGTTGCTGCCTTCAGTTTTCTGGGTTTTTCTTCACAACTAAGATCCCCTCTCTTAAGCCCTAAGTGTCCTATTTATAGTACAAGGGTCCAAGGGGTGTTCTTGGGTTTTAATCTAATGTTTAAAACCTTAATTAAAGTCTAACTCAGAGATACAATCTCGTGTGCGCGCTGCGGTGTTGCTTGAGGAGCACCACGGTGCTAGGCATAATCTGGCTGGGCGAGCTTCTGGGCACCGCGGTGCTGGCTATTTGTTCACAATGAGGGAGTTTCTGGGCACCACGGTGCTGACTGAGAAGCACCGCAGTGCTGGCTGTTTGCTGATTTTCTTCATGCTTTGCCTCTTCGTAGCCACTCCTATGCTTCATCATGCATGGAACATTGGTGCTTTTAAACAATGATCGCTTCTTCTTCTCTTTGGACTCAAAATACTTGAAAATGCACTGGAATAAGTTAGTGGTCCAATAATATTACTTAAGAGTTATCAACACATAAAAGTGCAATAAAGACTGAAAAGAATCATAAAATGCTAACAATTAAACATCGTTGAGATGCATTTTATGGCTCTTATCACTCAACATATAGTCCTATATAACAAGTGTTTTGGAGCAATACTCCCCCTAAATCTATGCACTACTTTAAGGTTACAGTTATTTTTCTTATATTTCTCCCCCGTTTTGACAATATTAGAAAAGGGGGTAGTAAACCAAAAAATAAGCCACATAGACACTACAGACATTAAGATAATGCATAGACAAACTTTTATGCAAAAATTTGACATAATTTGAAGCTAAGAAGACTTCTTGGGAAGAGCCGAAAGTTTCCATACATTTAGAAGCAGTTACAGCATTTATCCAAGCAAAGAAGTATTTACATGAAGCAAACATATTGCGTAAAAGTAAAGCAAGGATATGAATCAAAATGTAAAATAAAATATAAACATATAAAGTAAATATCCATACATAATGGGCTTTTCAGAGCCTAAACTGAAAAGCTACAATATATGATAAAATGATGTCCGTGCTAAGAACAACTAAAAGCTATAGCTATATACAACTGAAAAGTAATACAAAAAGCAACTCAGGGAGTGGGAGAGTCAGAGCTGTCATGAATGAGATCCCGAAGCTCAGCCAAGGAACCCTCGATATGCTCTCGGTGCAACTAAAAGTCATCCCGGAGGGAGCAAAGGTCATAATGCGTGGTGTCGACCGAAGAGCTCAAGCTCTGGAATCTGGACTGCATAGTCAGCTGGAGGCTCATTATAGCCTGAAGAAGATTGTCGTACCCAGTTAGGGGGAGAAAAGGAGATTTTGGTGGAAATTTGAGATTTCAACTGTAGAAAGTTGAAATAAGTGGTATGGAGGTGTAGATCAAGGTGTTTATGAAGTGTTTTGAGGAGTTTTTGGTTAAAATGATGAATTTTTTTAGAGAGAGAAAGCTTAGAGTTTCAAAAATGGCATGAAAAACTGAAAAATCTAAAGAGACTATTTATAGAATCGTGATACCAGTCGACTAGGTCCTTTGCAGATTTGAAATTTTTTAACATACCAGTCAACTGGAGTGTGACACCAGTCGATTAGATAAACTGGTAGAGAAATGCCAGTCGACTGGGTAGTTAACTAAATTTCAAAAAATGGCTCCAAACAAGGTCTTGGTTTGCTAGTCGGTTGGTATAGACTTACCAGAAGACTGGGAAATTAGGCAGAGACTTACCAGTCGATTGGGATAGACTTACCAGTCAACTAGACCCTTAAGAAAACTTTCAGTCTTGAGTTTTAGCATGAAATTTGTTTATCTATGCCATCTTGAGTGAGAAAAATATTAAATAAGGTTTAATGCTCTTTCACTAGATTTCAAGAATGCAAAATGATGAATGATGAAGCAATCAGACATACAGTTTATCATAATCTAACAATCCTATTAACAGTCTAATTTTGCAAAAACTAGCTTCACTTAGAGGTTTAGTAAGAATGTCAGCTATTTTATCCTCTGAAGGTATGAATTCTGGTCTTATATCACCTTTTTTAGCATTGTCTCTTAAGAAATGATGTCTAATTTCTATGTGTTTAGTTCTAGAGTGCTGAATAGGGTTCTTGGTTAGGTTGTTAGCACTAGTATTATCGCAATGTATTGGGATACTTTTAAAGTTCATGACATAATCTTCTAGTTGTTGTTTCATCCATAATACTTGGGCACAACAACTTCCAGCTACAACGTATTCCGCCTCGGTGGTTGATAGTGCAACGGAGTTTTGTTTCTTGGAAAACCAAGAGGTTAACATTGCGCCTAAGAATTGGCATGTTCCACTTGTGCTTTTTCTATCTAACTTACACCCAGCAAAGTCAACATCTGAATATCCTACAAGCTCAAAAGATGAATCTCTAGAGTACTATAATCCTAAGGTTTGAGTTCCTTGTAGATATCTAAGAATTCTTTTCACTGCAATTACATGTGATTCCTTAAGATTAGCCTGAAATCTAGCACACATACATACACTGAACATTATATTAGGTCTACTTGCAGTTAAATAAAGTAAAGCTCCTATCATGCTTCTATAATATTTAGTGTCTACACACTTTCCTCCTTCATCAAGGTCAAGTTTTGTAGATGTGCTCATAAGAGTACCAAGCAACTTTGAGTTTTCCATCCCGAACCTATTTAGTAGGTCCTTAGTGTATTTCGATTGATTGATGAAGATGCCTCATTTCAATTGTTTGATTTGAAGTCTAAGGAAGTAGGTAAGCTCTCCCATCATGCTCATTTCAAATTCACCTTGCATGCACTTGGCAAACTCTTGACACATAGATTCATTAGTGGCACCAAATAATATCATCAACATATATTTGGACTAGAAAAGTGTCATTTTTGTGAGTTTTTGTGAAGAGGGTTATGTCTATCCTACCTCTTACAAAGTCATTGTTAATAAAAATTTTACTTAGTGTTTCATACCATGCTCTTGGAGCTTGCTTTAACCCATATAGAGCCTTAGAGAGCTTGTAGACATGATTTAGAATACTGAAATTCTCAAATCCAAGAGATTGCACAACATATACCTCTTCTTTTATAAAGCCGTTTAAAAAGTCACTTTTTACATCCATTTGAAACAATTTTGTTGACCCTCATCTAAATTTTAATGATGACAAAACACAACTCTAATTATACTAACAGTTTTATCTAAGTGTTTTAAACGATAAAAGCAAATAACCAAGAATCATGATACAAGAACTCAACCCGAATCAGACACCAAGTCAAGACAGAAGATCTAGTATAAGCATAAGGTATTGAAACAAGTTGTAAATCTCACATGTTTAGGTAACTAGCTTGTCTTATGGCTCATTTTGAAAAATCATTTTAACAAAACTATTCATTCAAATGTTTTTAAGCCAAAAAAACATTTCAAAACATGAACAACTGGGTTGAAGGGCAACCCAGTCGACTGGGTACTTATACCAGAAGACTAGTAAATGGGACAGTGTGTCCTCAGTCGACTACGTGCTTCATACC
The DNA here is from genome assembly GCA_023935145.1 of Bretschneidera sinensis. Classification (NCBI taxonomy): domain Eukaryota; kingdom Viridiplantae; phylum Streptophyta; class Magnoliopsida; order Brassicales; family Akaniaceae; genus Bretschneidera; species Bretschneidera sinensis. The sequence goes on along the minus strand of CM043697.1, from coordinate 76,433,910 downwards.
AGTCGACTGGTATATTGAACAGTGTGTCCCCAGTCGACTGGTATACTTGACCCAGTCGACTGGTACTTTTCATACCCCCAAAAGTGAGACTTTTCACTTGACCCAGTTGATTAGTACTAAGACCTAGTCGACTGATAATTTAAAAAATATGACCGTTGAGGTGCCAGACTTGAACATTTAAATGTATCAAAACGTACCAAGTTAGTTCCAAACGGCCATATTAATTCAAGGCTATATAAACCCACTCCTATGAGCATTTAAGAGGGTGAGATTACACATTCAATCAAGTTTTTGCTCATTAATACACAAAAGCTTTGAAAAATTTATTGTTGAGCCATTCTTCAAGCTTTACCTTGAAAGAGAGATATTATTCAGTTGTACAAGCTTTCATTGTTGTCTCTCTACTATTTACTTTACAGCAACTCATATTTATTGTAAAGGGATTAGCTTCTGAAAGGAAAGGATTAGCTTCCAAGAGGAAGGGATAAGCTTCCAAAAGGAAGGGACTCTTTGTAAGGTTTGTGCAACACCCATGAAGTTGGACGACTAAGAGTTTTAGTGGATTGCTTCAAGGAGGTTCCTTGAAGAGAATGGACATAGGGTCGGAACGAATCCAATATTGCCGAACCACTATAAACTGAGTTTGCATCTTCTATTCCTTTAATTCTTTTGTTTACAGCACATTACTTGTTTACATGCTTGTGGATTTATCTGTTTTTATAAACTTATGATTAATTAGCAAAAGTTTTTATAAACCCAATTCACCCCCCTCTTAGGTTGAAACCTCAGTCTACAAATTTGAATTTGTTATAGAATGCAAAGGCTAATAACATTCAAATAGCTTCTAATCTTGCTACGGGAGCATAGGTCTCATCATAATCTATTCTTTCTTCTTGATTATATCCCTTAGCAACTAGTCTAGCCTTGTCTCTAGTCACTATTCCATTTTCATCCATCTTATTTCTAAATACCCATTTAGTTCCTATTATTGTATGATTCTTTGGTATAGGAACTAGATTCCATACATTGTTTCTTTCAAATTGATTTATTTCTTTTTGTATGGAAATTATCCAATCATTATCTTTTTCGGCTTCTACAAATGTTTTAGGTTCTATTTGAGACAAATAAGCTACATAGTTGCAAATATTTCTAATAGAAGAACGAGTTCTTACCTCTTGCGAAGGATCACCAATCACTTGATTGATCGGGTGATAATTTACATACCTCCAATCTTTGGGAAGACTATCCTCTTGTTGACTTGTAGATGGTTGGTCCAATTTGAGAGTTTTCATCCCTTGATTAGTTTGAGGTGGGCTCTCCTTTGGGTATACAATGGGAGAAGATGTCTCCGTTCTTGGAATGAAATCTGCATCATCATTGAAAGATAATTCTCTACTACTAATTCGGTTAGACTCATCTAGGGTTACATGTACGAATTCTTCTACCACTAGAGTTCTTTTATTGAAGACTCTATAAGCCTTACTAAAGGTTGAGTATCCTAAGAATATCCCTTCATTGTTCTTAGAGTCAAATTTACCAAAGTTAGTTTTATTGTTATTTAGGATGAAGCATTTACAACCAAAGGTACAAAAATAGGAGATATTAGGCTTTCTACCTTTCCATAATTCATATGGAGTTTTGTCAAGCATAGTGTAACGACCCATCCAAGGTTGGCCACCCCTAGACGGTGTCATCACATTTTGAAAATCCAAGCACGACGCATATATGCAACAATAAATATAAGATTACCAGATTTTTTTTTTCCTTTTCCTTATCCTTTAACAGGAGAGGTAAAGAAATCTGATATTCACTTAAACATAATATACATTAATGCATGAATATTTACAATAAAATTTTTACAAGTCTTTAACTCGATTGTCTGAGGATATTGACACGTACTTGGCTTACAGAAAAAGATCTCGTCTGATTCTCAACCCACCAGACTATTTAGCTTGACTGTTACCTGAAATCATTGAACAGTGAGGAGTGAGCTTCACAAGCTCAGCGAATTAATTTACTGAAAGTATTCCAAATTTCATCAATAATCCTTTAATATTTAAAATTTATTTTCGCATAACCTGAAGACAACTTTTTACTATCAATCTCTTCTTCTCAATCATTGGTTCACCTTAAGACTATCAATTATCTCCTAATTACCTCGTAATGAGGTTCATATCAAAAAGTCCATCATTTAGGTAAGTCTTATCACCCTACTATCTCTTTCTATGAAACCTAGCCATCTATAATTAAATTCACAAAAAGTATCACATCTCAGCATCTCAAAAATCTCATCATTATAGCTGTCTCTTTTTATGAGACCCAGCCATCTATAATTTAATTCACAATTAATATACTACATCTCATCATCTCAAAAATCTCATCATTATAGCTGTCTCTTTTTATGAGACCCAGCCATCTATAACTTAATTCACAATTAATATACCACATCTCAGCATCTCAATAATGCAATGATAATTAAAACAGATGCAGATGCATGAATGATTATGATGAGAACGTTTTCCTACCTGTCGACAGGTTATTATTATCTTAGACCGACTGCCCTCCCGGTTCTTTTATTCTCATCAAACCAGCTGCCTTCCCGGTTAATTCCAGCATATACCGGCTGTCACGGTTTTCACTTTTCATCCCAGCATATACCGCCTGTCACGGTTTTTATTTTTCATCCCAGCATATACTGGCTATCACGGTTTTATTTTTCATCCCAGCATATACCGGCTGTCAGGGTTATTTCATTAGACCGGCTGCCTTCCTGGTTCTTTCGGTTATATTATTTAATGCATATGTGCATGAACAATGATATGAAACAGTAATATAAACAGTAATATAAAAACAATATAAAGATTCAAACCACTTAATTTGGCTATCCTAATTATCCACAAATTTTATATAAACAAGGCTTCTTTAAAATTTCTTACATCCAATCATCCAGATTTTTATCAAATTATAAAAATTCCACAAGATTCTTCTCTTCCCAAATCACATAAAATAATCCATTAAAGTCTGTCCAGATCCACTAAATTTTATCTCAAATTGTCCATCATAATTTGTCAAGATCCACTAAAATTCATCTTAAATCATCCATAAAAATTTAGCAAGATCCACTAAAATTCATCTCGTCATAATTCGTGTTAAAACATCAGTATGTCTCATCAATAATTTATTTATTGCTTTTATTCTCAAATAAAACTTATAATTTCCGAAAATATTACTTCTCACTGAGAAATATTTCTACATGTCCAAATTTTCTACCATACTCCTAAATCAATTTTTCATCTATCACCCAAGCATACTTAAATAATTAATTTTAATATTATCACTAAATAATTTATTTTTGATTTAGACTACTTAAAGTAAATCTAACTCACCACGTAGCACTTAAAGCTACTCATGGGCCACCTCTTTGCCTTTCCCGTTCTTCTTCGAATTTTCTCTCAATTGCTGACTACCAACACCTGACATAATATTGGAATTTTAAATTTCTTATTATTTCTTCTTTTCTCCATAAACTACATAGTTTGAAAAATTCCTATTTTAACCTCCTAAAACTTTCATAAATGATAAAATAACATTACCTTATTACCTTCTGCTATTCTGATAGCTTCCCAAAATTTTTTCAAAAATACCCTCAAAATTTTGTTCCTTCCACATTTCTTTAAACTCCCAAGTGTTTTAAGAACACAGATGAATTATTTGGAACTATAGGAAAAATTCTTCGTGCAAATACACAACTTAAAGCTCATATTTATAGGGGAGCTCGGCTGAAAATCAGCAGCCCCCCATTCTCTCCCAAATTCTCCATGATATGGAGATATCATTTTAATACTAAAAACATTATGATTAAAAAAAAACATCATCATTAAATCTCTCCACTTGCACCATTAAAAAATTCTCTCCACTTACACTAGGAAACAAAATATAAAGACAACCATTTGCATTATTCTTTCGGTGGCAGTAGGTGGCAGACCTGCTGCCACGATTTACTGTTCATTGTTGACTTTTTTTTTTTTTGCTTTTCAACCTTTGTCTCCAAAAATCTTTATTCAACCATTCTGGGATTTTTAACTCTTTGTCATATTTATAAAAAATATACACTTACCCAACTTTTAAAATACGGATATTACAAATCTACCCACCTTACAAAATTTCGCCCCTGAAATTTCCTTGCTGAAATCAAGTAAGAGTTGGGGATAATCCTTCCTCGTTATTTCTTCATGTTCCCACATGACTTCTTCAACATCTTTATTGCACCATAATACTTGAATCAAAGGAATAACTTTATTGCGTAAGACTTGCTCTTTTCTGTCTAGGATTTCGACTGGTGCTAGCATAATAGTCAAGTCCTTCTGAATTTCTATCGTCTGATTCGTGATATCATGGGACTCATCTTGCAAGTACTTCCTCAGTAGTGACACATAAAAAGCATTATGTAATTGCCTTAATTCCAGAGGCAATTTCAAACGATATGCTATGGGTCCAATTCTTTCGATCACCTCATAGGGTCCCATAAATCTTGGGCTCAACTTTCCCTTTTTCTTAAATCTCAACACTCCCTTCCACGGAGATATCTTCAAGAATACCCAATCACCAACTTGGAATTCAAGAAGTTGTCTTCTTTTGTCAGCATATCCTTTATGTCTGCTCTGAGCTGCTCTGAGGTTCTCCCTAACCAGTTTGATTCTTTCAGTAGTCAAGTCTATCATTTCTGGGCCATATATCTTTCTTTCTCCAACTTCTTCCCAGTATACTGAAGTTCTACAACTCCTTCCAAACAAAGCTTCGAAGGGTGCCATCCCAATACTAGTTTGATATTAATTATTGTATACAAACTCTATCAAAGGCAAATAAGCATCCCAGCTTACTGAGAAGCTCAGTACACTTGCCCTCAGCATATCTTCTAGCATTCTGATGATTCTCTCTGTCTGTCCATCAGTTTGTGGGTGAAAAGCTGTACTAAACTGTAATTGCGTACCCATAGCTTCTTGAAAACCCCTCCAAAATCTAGAAGTAAATCTAGAATCTCTATCTGATACAATACTCAGGGGCACTCCATGTAATTTCACTATCTCTGCCACATACAACTCAGCCAACTTTTCTGGACTCCAGGTAGTTTTAATAGGAAGAAAATGTGAAGATTTAGAAAGTCTATCCACTATAACCCACACAGCATCATGCCCTCTCTGGGTACGGGGAAAACCAGGGACAAAATCCATACTTACATTTTCCCATGGCCACTCAGGTATCGGAAGAGGTTGTAATAAACCTGCTGGATGCCTATTCTCAGATTTTATCTGTTGACAAGTCAAACATCTAGCAATGTATTCTGCTACATCCCTCTTCATCCCTGACCACCAATAATTCTGTTTTAACCCCCTATACATCTTATTATTTCCCGGGTGCATGGAATATATCGAATCATGAGCCTCCTTTAGTATTTCTTTTCTCATCTCCACATCATTGGGAACACAAATTTGTTGTCCCGATACTACCATACCATCTTCTCTGATTCTAAACTCGGTTGGCTTCCCGCTCAACACTTCCTGCCTGATTTTCTCTATTCCCTCATCTTTACTCTGTAGCTGTAATAAACGATCAATAATAGGAGATTGAATTACCATATTTGCCATTAATGCTCCTTTATTACTGACACTCAATTACATCCTCATTCCTCTTAATTCTATCATCAGGCTAGTATCATGACTCCCAAAAGCAGCTAATCTCCCTGTAGCTTTTCTACTCAATGCATCTGCTACTACATTAGCCTTTCTTGGATGATAATGAATTGTACAATCATAATCACAAATTAATTCCATCCACCTCCTCTGCCTTAAATTCAATTCCTTCTGGGTTGTTAAATGCATCAAACTTTTATGATCAGTAAAAATTTCACACTTGGCTCCATATAAATGGTGTCTCAAAATCTTCAAAGCAAAAACTGTGGCAGCCAATTCTAAATCATGGGTCGGGTAATTTCTTTCATGATTCTTCAGTTTCCTAGATGCATAAGCTATAACTTTCCTATGTTGCATCAACACACATCCCAACCCCTGATGTGACGCATCACTATAGACCACAAATCCTTCATCACCAGATGGAAGCATTAATACTGGGGCAGTAGTCAGTTTTTCTTTCAACAGCTGGAAACTTCTCTCACATTCCTCTGACCACCTAAACTTTTCATCTTTCCTGGTCAATTTAGTCAAAGGTCTAGCAATCATAGAAAAATTTTGAATCAATCTCCTATAATAATCAGCCAATCCCAAAAAGCTTCTAATTTCAGTTACATTCGTGGGTCTCTCCCAAGTCAACACTGCTTCTACTTTCTGTGGGTCAACTGCTATTCCCTCTTCCGACACAACATGCCCCAAGAAGGATATTTCATTCAACCAAAACTCACATTTAGAGAATTTCGCATATAATTTCTCCTTCCTCAGAATCTCCAACACTATCTCCAAATGTCGCATATGCTCATCTTCATTCTTAGAATATACTAAAATATCATCAATAAACACAATTACAAATCTGTCCAAGAATGGTTTAAACACCCGGTTCATAAGATCCATAAATTTCGCAGGAGCATTGGTCAACCCAAAAGGCATCACCAAGAACTCATAATGACCATAACGTGTCCTAAAAGCAGTTTTAGGCACGCCCCCATCTTTTATCCTCAATTGATGATATCCCAACCTCAAGTCTATCTTAGAGAACACTCTAGCTTCCTGTAATTGCTCGAATAGGTCATCTATCCTGGGTAAAGGATATCTATTTTTGATTGTGATCTTATTCAATTGTCTATAATCAATACACAACCTCAATATCCCATCATTCTTCTTGACAAATAACACAGGGGCTCCCCAGGGTGATGTACTAGGTTGGATAAACTGTTTATCTAGTAACTCCTAAAGCTGAACTTTCAACTCTCTCAATTCAGCTGGTGCCATTCTATAGGGTGCTATGGATATGGGTGCTGATCCTGGAATCACTTCAATAGAAAATTCGATTTCCCTATTGGAAGGCCATCCAGACAACTCCTCAGGGAATACATCAGAAAAATCTTTTACCACAGAGATTTCTTCTAACTGTCTACCCTCTTTGCTAGAATCCACCACATATGCTAAATATCCCTCACAACCCTTCCTCAACCATTTACTAGCAGTTAAGGCATAAATCAGACAATTAACAAGTATTTTACGTTCTCCCTGAAAATTAAACTCCTCCTGCCCGGGTATCCTGAACACCACATTTTTCCTAAAACAATCTACCCATGCATGACATGCAGATAACCAATTCATCCCTAAAATCACATCAAAATCTATCATATCTAAAGGCAATAAATCAACCTCAAATTCTCGGTCAGCAATATTAATCACACAACCTTGATAAATTGTTCTGATAATAACCCTATCTCCAGTCGGAACCTCAACAATAATGGCATGCATCAAAGGACTAGCACTGACATCAATAGATTTCATATAACTACTAGATGCAAAAGAATAGATTGCACCAGGATCAATCAATAATCTAGCAGCCCTACCAAGGATAGATATCATACCCATAACAACATCAGGAGTGGCTTGTGCATCCTGCTGGGTCAATGCATAGACTCGACCATCTCTGGAATAAATTTGACTGCCACGTCCTCACTCTGCTACAGATCCTCGACCTCTGCCCTGCACACTTCCTGATCCGCAGCCTCTCTCCATCGGTCTTCTCCCGACACTTCCAATGCTTGCTTCAACTGACTTCCCCGCTGGACAATCTGCAGCAACATGTCCTCCCTCACCACATACAAAGCATATCTGTGTAGGGTAGTTCCGAGATAAATGCCCTATCTGATTACATTTAAAGCAAACCCTTGACTCCCGATCATAAATCAGATTTTCACTTCCCCTTGGTGGCATATTCATTCCTCTACCATAACTCCCAATCCCAATAGCTTGTCTCCCAAATCGAGGGGTCCCATTGGTATTACTATGAGCTACTGAAGTAACAGACCTTGCTTGCCTCTGAGTCTGCCCTACCTTTCCTTGTGACAAAGAACGCCCCCTCTGGGGTGGTCTCCCGCCCTGTACACCCATACTGCTACCACCTCTAGATCCCTCAAATCTAGTTCTCTTCAACCAATCCCTCATACCTTTAAACTCTATTAAATCTCTCTCAATCTGCAATGCTTCATCTACTAGTACAGCATAATTTTCTATGCCCATGTAAGAGAGTTTAAAACAAATTTCATAGTGTAATCCGTCTAAAAATCTCTTGCATTTTCTTTCCTCTGTATTCACGAACTCGGGTACAAATCTTGACAGTGCTACAAATTTACTATCATATTCAACCACCGATAAATTTCCCTACTTTAGGTGGATAAATTCTCTTTCTTGTTGTGCCCGAAAAGAATCTGAAAAATACTTTGCAAAGAATTCATCCTTAAATTTATTCCAAGTCAAGGGTTGATCTATTCGTGTACTCATCCTGGGCAAAATATCCTTCCACCATTGAGAAGCCTCTCCCTCCAGTATAAACGAAGCAAAAGCAACCTTCTGTTTATCAGACACCGGTAAGACCTCAAAATATTTCTCCACATGCTCAATCCACTGTTCAGCTTCCACCGGATTTACAGATCCTTTAAACGACTGAGGTTTAAACTTAAGAAACCTCACAAAACAATCCCCTTGCATTTCATTTACAAATACCCCTCCATCAGGAACCTCTTGCCTCCCTACCTCTAGTTCTCTTCCATTCCTTTCTTCTAATATTCTTTGCAAATTAGCAGCCCGTTCTTCGGCTGTATTAATTCTCTCTAAAGCACAGTTAAGAGCATCTTGCAATTCTTCATTCCTACTTTTAGATACTTCCCCAGCTCTACTCGTACCAGTTGCACTATCACCAAGTTCCCTTGCGTGAACCACCGACTCAACTTCTTCCTCTGCTTCAGTCCTCCTAAAAATTGGGGGTCTACCACGTCCCCTCTGATTTTGAACTCTACCTCTAGTTCTCGCACGACCACGTGTCATCCTCAGACTCTGCATTTAAGAATATTATTTATTTAGATCTTCCACTTTTTATGTTCTCATGCAGTCTACAGAATCTTAAAACCTAATGCTCTGATACCAAAATTGTAACGACCCATCCCAGGTTGGCCACCCCTAGACGGTGTCATCACATTTTGAAAATCCAAGTACGATGCACATATGCAACAATAAATATAAGATTACCAGATTTTTTTTCTTTTTTTTTCTTTTCCCTTATCCTTTAACAGGAGAGGTAAAGAAATCTGATATTCACTTAAACATAATATACATTAATGCATGAATATTTACAATAAAATTTTTAAAAGTCTTTAACTCGATTGTTTGAGGATATTGACACGTACTTGGCTTACAAAAAAAGATCCCGTCTGATTCTCAACCCACCAGACTATTTAGCTTGACTGTTACCTGAAATCATTGAACAGTGAGGAGTGAGCTTCACAAGCTCAGCGAATTAAATTTACTGAAAGTATTCCAAATTCCATCAATAATCCTTTAATATTTAAAATTTGTTTTCGCATAACCTGAAGACAACTTTCTACTATCAATCTCTTCTTCTCAATCATTGGTTCACCTTAAGACTATCAATTATCTCCTAATTACCTCGTAATGAGGTTCATATCAAAAAGTCCATCATTTAGGTAAGTCTTATCACCCTACTGTCTCTTTCTATGAAACTCAACCTTCTATAATTAAATTCACAAAAAGTATCACATCTCAGCATCTCAAAAATCTCATCATTATAGCTGTCTCTTTTTATGAGACCCAACCATCTATACTTTAATTCACAATTAATATACTACATCTCATCATCTAAAAAATCTCATCATTATAGTTGTCTCTTTTTATGAGACCCAGCCATCTATAACTTAATTCACAATTAATATACCACATCTCAGCATCTCAATAATGCAATGATAATTAAAACAAATGCAGATGCATGAATGATTATGATGGGAACGTCTTCCCACCTATCGACAGGTTATTATTATCTTAGACCGACTGCCCTCCTGGTTATTTTATTCTCATCAAACCGACTGCCTTCCCGGTTAATTCCAGCATATATCGGCTGTCACGGTTTTCACTTTTCATCCCAGCATATACCGGCTGTCACGGTTTTATTTTTCATCCCAGCATATACCGGCTGTCACGGTTATTTCATTAGACCGGTTGCCTTCCCGGTTTTTTCGGTTATATTATTTAATGCATATGTGCATGAACAATGATATGAAACAGTAATATAAACAGTAATATAAAAACAATATAAAGATTAAAACCACTTAATTTGGCTATTCTAATTATCCACAAATTTTATATAAACAAGGCTTCTTTAAAATTTCTTACATCCAATCATCCAGATTTTTATCAAATTATAAAAATTCCACAAGATTCTTCTCTTCCCAAATCACATCAAATAATCCATTAAAGTCTGTCCAGATCCACTAAATTTTATCTCAAATTGTCCATCAGAATTTGTCAAGATCCACTGAAATTCATCTTAAATCATCCATAAAAATTTAGCAAGATCCACTAAAATTCATCTTGTCATAATTCGTGTTAAAACATCAGTATGTCTCACCAATAATTTATTTATTGCTTTTATTCTCAAATAAAACTTATAATTTCCAAAAATATTACTTCTCACCGAGAAATATTTCTACATGTCCAAATTTTCTATCATACCCCAAAATCAATTTTTCATCTATCACCCAAGCATACTTAAATAATTAATTTTAATATTATTACTAAATAATTGATTTTTGATTTAGACTACTTAAAGTAAATCTAACTCACCACGTAGCACTTAAAGCTACTCGTGGGCCACCTCTTTGCCTTTCCTGTTCTTATTCGAATTTTCTCCCGATTGCTGACTACCAACACCTGACATAATATTGGAATTTTAAATTTCTTATTATTTCTTCTTTTCTCCATAAACTACACAGTTTGAAAAATTCCTATTTTAACCTCCCGAAACTTTCATAAATGATAAAATAACATTACCTTATTATCTTCTACTATTCTGATAGCTTCCCAAAATATTTTCGAAAATACCCTCAAAATTTTGTTCCTTCCACCTTCCTTTAAACTCCCAAGTGTTTTAAGAACACAGATGAATTATTTGGAACTATAGGAAAAATTCTTCGTGCAAATACACAACTTAAAGCTCATATTTATAGGGGAGCTCGGCTGAAAATCAGCAGCCTCCCCCTCTCTCCCAAATTCTCCATGATATGGAGATATCATTTTAATACTAAAAACATCATGATTAAAAAAAACATCATCATTAAATCTCTCCACTTACACCATTAAAAAATTCTCTCCACTTACACTAGGAAACAAAATATAAAGACAACCATTTGCATTATTCTTTCGGTGGCAGTAGGTGGCAGACCTGCTGCCACGATTTACTGTTCATTGTTGACTTTTTTTTTTTTTTTTTTTTTTGCTTTTCAACCTTTGTCTCCAGAAATCTTTATTCAGCCATTCTGGAATTTTTAACTCTTTGTCATATTTATAAAAAATATACACTTACCCAAGTTTTAAAATACGGATATTACACATAGGCCTAATTAAAATTCAATTCAAGATACTGCTTCTGCCCAAAAGTATTTTGGTAAGCTATTTTCACAAAGTATTGTTCTTCCAAATTCTTCTAGAACTCTATTTTTCTTCCCAACAACTCCATTTTGTTGAGGAGTTCTAGTAGCTGAAAAGTTGTGATCAATTAAATTTTCATCACAAAATTTTAAAAAACTTTAGTTTTCAAATTCTTTTCCATGATCACTTCTAATGCTTGAAATACAGATTCCTTTCTCATTTTGAACCTTTTTGCAAATGTTTTCAAATCCTTTAAAAGCTTCATCCTTGTAAGCAATAAAGATAACAAAGATATATCTTGAATAGTCATCAACAAAAACAAGAGCATATTGATGGCCACTTAGACTAATGGTACTTATTGGACCAAATAAGTTCATATGCAAAAGTTCCAATGGTCTAGTAGTTGAGACTATATTTTTTGATTTAAAAGAAATTCTAGTTTGTTTTCCCATTTGACAAGCATCACATACTTTATCTTTTTCAAATTTGATTTTAGGTAGTCCAATGACTAAATCTTTTCTTGAAATGATTTTAAGCAAATTCATGTTCACGTGACCAAGCCTTCTATGCCATAGCCATGGGTTTTCACTAAATGCGGGAAAACATTTTTCGTTTTCTGAATGGAAGAATTTTAAATCAACTATATAGACATTTTTATGTCTATGGCCAACAAACTTCATCTTGTTACTCTTAATGTCTATAACTAGACAATGAGAGGTTTCAAATATGATTTTGTTTCCTTTGTCACATAGTTGACTAATACTTAGTAGATTTGGCTTAAGGCCTTGTACTAGCAATACATTCTCTATAGTAGAAATCATTACCGACTTTTCCATGCCCAATGGTCTTTATTTTTGTATTGTCTCCAATGGTGACATGTTCGCTATCTCCTAGAGTTAGCTCTTTGAATACATTTTTATCACTGATCATGTGCTTTGAGCATCCACTATCAAGGTACCAACAGTTACATTTTTCTTTGGTATGGAGACAAATCTACATCACACAAGGATATACAATTGCATTTTTAGGTACTCAAAATTTACTGGGTCCTTTGGGGTTAGTCCTTGAAAATATGGCTCTTTTTGGGACCCATACTTTCTTAACAACATATAGTGTTCTTGATAATGCATAATCCTAGGACAATAGTTATTGAAATTTTTAGGGTGACTTAATTGTGCATGTCTATAATTCTTAGAGTAGGAGTTTCTAGGATACATGTTTCTAATTTGATGAATATGCATATCATTTCTAGGAAATGTATGATGATGATTTCTTGGATACATGCTCGCATTATTATTACTATGCAGATTATTTTTGGAATAACCATGATAGTAATCCCTAGGATGTGCTTGTCCAGTGTGCAAGTCTTGAGTATACATGTTATTTCTAAGATGCATATGATGGTTACTCCTAGGATGTGTATAAGCATTTCTTGAATGAGCATACATATAAGCATGAGTATTTCTAGGATGTTTCATTCTTGTATATGCATTAGAATTAGTATTTCTAGACCTGTTAGCATTCATTGAGGGAATGCTTTTGACCTTGCTAGTGGTCTTTGAAGTAGAGGCTTCATTCACACATGATGCTTTCATGAATAAGCTCTCTTTTGATTTTTGCTTGCCTAATGGAGAATATTCTAACCCGAATTTTCCTCCACTTAATCATTGGGAAGATAGCACTTCATTAAGCTTTTCTTTTCCAAGCATGAGTCTAGATATTGTGTCATTCAATTCTAATATCTTCTTCTTTAAGTTTTTATTTTCATCTTTAAGAAAATCTTAAGAAGAATCATTAAGCAATGAAGATATTTATTTTTTTCTTCTTTTAGACTTATCATCTCTTTAGAAAGAGATGACACCTCTTTCATAAGGGTAGAGTTCCTAGAATCGATTTTTTTTTTCAATTCTTCATGCATTTCATTTATGACTTCTATCAATTCTTCACTACTACTAACAATGTTATTTTTTGAAGAGGGAGAAGTTGATACCTCATTTTCATCATCGATTGCCATAAGACATAGGTTGGCAATTTTCTTGTATCTGATCTCTTTATCCGAGGAGTCTTCTTCTTCGTCATCACTCCAAGTGGTTGCAATCACAGCTTTCTTCTTGAAGCTCCTGTATGGTTTGCTTGTAGTTGCATAATCGACCTTGATGTGACCAGGCATCTTGCATCCATAACACACAAGTGGTTCCCTTTTTGAAGTGGGATCCTTTGTGTAAGGTTTCTTACTTTTCTTCAAGAATATGTGAAACTGTTTGGTGATTAAAGCCATCTCACCATCTTCTTCGCTGCTCTTCACCTCTTCTTCCTATTCTTCTTCTTTGTTGCTCGTAGAGGCTTTGAGAGTAATCACTTTTTTCTTCTTCTCATCATCATTGATAATGGGATTCATTTCTTCCATCTCATATGTCTCGACATCAAGTTTGTCATGATCTTTGGCCTCCTGAATGGCCTTCTTCTTTGGTTTCCAATTAGGTGGCAGAGATCTTAAGATTTTTCTCGTTAGTTCAAACTCCTCAATGTTCCTACCAAGAAGCTTCAAACTGTTAACAATAGTTGTGAAATGTGAGTGCATTTGAGAAATTGTTTCGTTATGAGACATTTTAAAAGATTCATATTCGGAAACTAGCATATAGATTTTTGATTTTTTAACCTCACTAGTTCCTTTATACATCTTGCAGTTTATCCCTATTGTGCGAAAATCTACCTAAATTAATAAGCAAATATTCATACTTGTTTTACTTGCAAGTGCACAAGGTCAATAGTAGCATAATGTGCAAATGCGAGATTATCTCCACAAGGATTGGTAAATCTTGTTTTAGAATTAGTTTCGCAATATAAAAAGATAGAAATAAATATCGAGTTTGAAATAATAATAATAAAAGCGTAGGGACTTGAAATCCACCACTAATCATGCGACCCCAATAAAACAATATGCCAATGTTTTACTCATGTCATGAATACCTAATGTTTGTCAACCTAAGGACTTGGTCCACTCCTTAAGCTATTGAGTTCCCTAAACAACGAGTTAGGCATGGTGTATACTCTAACTCTTTTCTTTCTTAAGGGATTCAACATGGTGTATACTGAGTTGTTCCTTAAGAGAGCATAGGATCTGTGGAAATCGACAACCACACAAGACCTAGGGCTTGGTCCGCTCCCGGTTTCCCATGTTGATTAATCCCAAGAATCCGGCATGGATATCTTTTGTTACTAATGTTAAACCTAAGACTCGGTCATCCAAATTGATTCAACTAACTAATTTATACCACATGCATATGTTGATCAGCAAACACATATAAGGAATTTAAATAAACACAGATATTAATCAAGCTAAGAATCACAACATAAATATCGCAAAGGCACCAATACTAAATTATTGAGTAAACATAATTAGGGCTTCAACCAAGCCCTACTAAAAGTTTAGTCACACATAATAAAATAAAGGAAAGAAGAAACCCAAGAGAGCTCCATTGAAGAGTCGTCAATTCTTCTCTAAAATCCCCTCTAGCCTCTGGCCTCCCGACCCAAAACTCAAACTAAAAGGAAGCCCTTCTCTCTGTGTTTTACAGGCCTATTTATAAGGCTTTGGAACATTAGAAACCCTAAAACTCGGAAAACAAAACCCTACAATTATTTCCAAAATAGGAACTACCGTTTTGATGTTTTACTGATGCATGTGCGCTCGATCCTGGGCTTCTGCGCTCGAGCCTTCTTCTTATGTGCACTAGTACTCGTGCGCTCGATCGCACTCTTCTGTGCACTCAATCGCACTAGACAGACACCAAATTTTCCAAATTTTCTCTCTGAGATCCAAAATGCTTCATTTTCTCCAAGAACCTATAAAAACCCAGAAAACACAGAAAGGAAGTAAAATAGAATAAAATACACACTAAGGGCTTAACAAATATAAATTAAGGGGCTTAAATACAAATATTTAAGCACTTATCACACCCCCAAACTTACATATTGCTAGTTCCTACAAAATGAAAAACTAACTGAAAAACAATAACAAAGATAAATTCATCATTCATGTTATTTAAAAATTTGGGTTCGCACACAAAACCATGATATTAATTTATGAGTAGGCTTAAAATATAAACACATCTTTATAATGAATAAAAGTTTTAAAGTCTAATTACATATTCGAGGCTGGTTAAAGCATCACAAGTCTGAGTTAATGTGTTGTGTATTAGCACATAAAAGATGAGGCTTCCAAATAACTCTAATGTATAGTGTTTTGGTGTCTTAACATTCATCGAATTTCCTATCAGAATGAACAATAATGACATAGTTTTATTTCTTTCTTTTTCTTTTATTATGAGATTTTTGCCACATTGAGTTTCCTTAAGCTTTCTAATTGACCCATGTAGAGAGTATTTAGCCAATAACTCCCAAACCAGATGGTTTTAGGGCATTATGTGTAAAAAAACCCCTAAGGACTTACTAACTCGAGTAAAAAAGGCTACGAAACTAACTGCTCTTAATAATGCCAAGCAAAATTCCCACCTTTTGATGTGAACACTCACTGCTTACTGAGGCAAGAGGTCCAGTTACTCAATGGAAAGTTTTAATGATCATTATAAGCACAATTCACACCTTTTGACGTGAACACTCACTGTTTATGAGGCAAGAGGTCTAGTTATTTAGTGGAAAGTTATTTTAATGATCATTAGGAGCATTTTATTTTCTTTTTTATTTTTAATTTATTTTCTTCTATTTTTCTATGCCAAGGTGCTCTTCTAACAAGTTATTCGATTACGGTTAGGCCATGGAAACAAACACATAAAAATTATATGTCATACCTCACACAATTATGTGCTAATGTGCTTGTGTCAGATTCAGATCAAACTTGTGAATTCTTAAATGCCTTGAAGTAAGTAATTAAACTTTTAACAATTTATTATTAGACCATGATTTCTAGATTTTAAGCTTATTGATGAAATCTTATCACAATATTCGTTTAGATCAACCAAAATTTTTAACACAATATGAACATGCATTTATCTTTTTTAAAAAAACTAGGACAAAGTGTGTGAATGTGTCTCCCATACCCCCAAACTTAAATTACACATTGTCCCCAATGTGTGAATAACATAGAAAGATCTGACCTGGGAGATAGAGAACTAGCTGGGTCGGCATGGCACATAGCACACCTCTAAACTTGAACAGATGCACACATTGTCCCTAAAAAGAAAAACTAATGTAACACGGGAAAACAAGAAGTACTAAAAATAAATAAATAACAATAAATATGAAAAACAATAAAAATAAAAGGATAAGCTGTGGGGTGCCTCCCATGAGCACTAAGTTTAACGTCTTCAGCCAGTTGCTCTTATTCCCTCCTAGAAAAGCATAAGTTGAATGTACCCGTAATTGCTTCAATGCCAAATTTGGTGCTTGGATGCTTTGGAGAGGCCTTAATGATGTTATCAGTAATATCTGCAGATTATGGCTCAACATCCGATCTTGTTAATCCATGGGTGAGGGTGGACTCCAATGGAGCAATGTGATGGACCTGAAAAACTTCCTCAACAACACCTTGCATCATATATACATTAGAACATTCCATATTATCTTGGGGTAATTTTAATGTATCAAATATGTTGAATTCAACCTTCTTATCATTTACCTTCATACTTACAATACCCTTTTTCACATAAATTTTTGTATCAATAGTTCTCATAAAAGGGTCTTCCTAAGATGATGGGCAATGGCATAGGAGATTCTTCCATATCTAATACGATAAAATCAGCAGGTAAAATAAATGTACCTATCTTTACCAAGACATCCTCAATAATACCTCTTGGTCTTTTTATGCTTCTGTCTGCCAGTTGCAAGGTGATGGAAGTTGGTTGAAGCTCCCCCAAACTTAATGTCTCGAATACCGTGTATAGCAGCAAATTGACACTCGCCCCTAAATCCAATAATTCATGCTTAAAAATCTGGTTACCTATCTTGCAAGGAATGGTAAAACTACCCGGATCTTTCAGTTTTGGTGGTAGTTTTCTTAATAGCACAACACTTACCTCTTCCGTTAAAGCTATTGTCTTATGTTCCTGAAACTTCCTCTTATGAGTGCAACAATCTTTCAAAAATTTAGCATAAGCTGGTATTTATTGAATTGCATCTAATAAGGGAATATTTATTTCTAATTTCCGCAAAGTTTCAAAAATATCAAGTAGTTTACTTTCTTTCTTAGGCTTTACTAACCTTTGAGGGAAGGGTGGTGCATTCCACTTCTCCATTTCACTTATCTTTGATGTGGATGCTCTATCTAGAGATGCTTATGTAGGCTTAGCAGCTC
Source organism: Bretschneidera sinensis (assembly GCA_023935145.1). Taxonomy (NCBI): domain Eukaryota; kingdom Viridiplantae; phylum Streptophyta; class Magnoliopsida; order Brassicales; family Akaniaceae; genus Bretschneidera; species Bretschneidera sinensis. The sequence goes on along the minus strand of CM043697.1, from coordinate 76,415,955 downwards.
CTATGATCTTACAATTTCTGAGAATTATCATGGCATTCAGTTGCTGATGTTCTCTTGGATTAGGTATTGTTTGGGTTGGAAGTTCACCATGCTTCCTTTCACTCAGCTTTTTAGCAATTTGCCCCACTTGTACTTCTAGTCTTTGAATGGCTTGCTCATGCTTTGCATTGACTTGTCTTTGCTCAGTCTAAAATTGTCTTTCCTCTACCATGAACTGTTCTTGTGAAGCCATCAGTTGTTGTTGTTGAGTTTCCAATTGCATTACAAGACTCTCTAGGTCACTCTCATTGGATTCCGAAATTGATTGAGCTACTGGTTGGGAGTTCCTTTGCTACCCTTAAAGATTCTGGGCATTCCGATCATTGTTCCATGTGAAGTTGGAGTGGTTCCGCCATCCAAGATTGTAGGTATTTGTATATGGATCGTTGTTTGGTCCCACATAATTCGCTTGCTCTTGATCTGCAGATGAATACAAAGGGCAAGTGTTAGTAGTGTGATCAAAACAAGAACATATAGCACATACCTAGAGTTGTGTGGTGATTACGCCCAAAGAGTAACGCAGTTGTTGTAGCACAGCTTTGGGGTGTCGATTCCACAGGGAAACAAGTTATCTACAAAAGAAGGTGTGAACCATAACACAAACGATAAAGATTTAAGTGAGAAAATATGAACTTTTGATAATGAAGTAATTGTGTAAAATAGATTGTAAAATATAGTAGAGGAACAACAAGGTTCCGGGAATCCTCCCTAGGTTCGTTGCCCTAATCCTAACTTGGTTCAGTTGTTTTTATCTCGATTGCAAGTTTCACATCCTAAACAAGTAATCGGCAAGTATTCAATAAGAGCATATATAAACCCTAATGTAATTGTTATGAAATACTTTACTTTTGATTCATACACACATGATCTGTCCTATAGGTTTATCAAGAAACGACATATATCTTTTATGACAATATTGAAGTAATGGACAAGCCTAAAGAATAAATCTATCGGACTCAATTATACCCAAACAATCTTAACATAAGAAAAGCATGACTAGATTTATATCAAGGAAAAAGATACAATCACCAGATTAGAGAAAATCTTATAATTAGATAGCAAAGTAAATCATAACAATATCTTGACAATAAATCATTATTACAACTAAACCAAATAAAGAAAAATAGGAACAACTACACCTAGGGATTCATCCATTTGCCTTGCTTGGAGATTAGTTAGCTATGGGGCTCAAGGTTGATCACTTTGATAGAGGAGAGTGTGGCTCATTCTTTGAGTTTTTCAGACTTTTCTTCCCTTTTTCTTTTCTTCAACCTAAGTGATCTATTTATAGTACAAGGGTCCAAGGGTGTTTTTGGGTTTAATCTATTGCTAAAACCTTAATTAAGTTCAGACTCGGAGATGGGAAAAACGTGTGCGCGTTGCAGCACAGGCTGAGGCATGCTGTGGCATGGGCCGGTGGTCCCTGGGTGCTGCGGCATGGGCTGGAGCATGCCGCAGCATGAGCTGATGCAGAAAAGGTGGAACTCCTGGATGCTGCAACACAGATTGAGGCATGCTGTAGCACACCCTGGTGCTTTGATTTCTCTTAATGTTTGCTTCTTACTTTGATACTTCGTTATGCATGGAATCTTGGCGTTTGAAGCAACGATCGTTTTTCCTTCTCTTTTGGACTCAAAGTACCTGAAAATGCACCGAGATAAGTCAATGATCAAGAATATCACTTTAGGGTTATTAACGTATAAAAATGCAATTAACACCGAGATCAACCCTAAAATACTAACAATTAAGCATTTGTTGAGATGCATTTTATGGCTCTCATCATGTGGCTTGTGAACGAGGTGAGATGTTCTGAGAAGTCATGGCTTCTACAAGCATATCTAGCTTCCTCTCCATTACAGCCATCTGATTTGAAGATCCACCATTTAAGTTCACTTCATACATACCCTTGCTCTTTACTCCTGGTCTACCTCTGGATGAGAATTGCTGGGTGTGCTCACTTAAGATCTCAAAAAGCTGCATAGCTTCTTCACTGCTCCTTTCCATCAGCACACCTCCACAATCTAAATCAACTATACCTTTATTTATGTCATTTAGACCTTCATAAAAGGCTACTACCAGCTCATCTTGAGGTAGATTGTGATGTGGACATTTGAGTAGAAGCTCATTGAAGTGTCCCCATGCTTCAAAGAACAGGTCTCCATTCTTATGCTAGAAAGATTGAATCTCCTTCCTCATCTGCCTTGTCTTTTGTGCTGGGAAAAATTTCCTTAGAAACTTACTAGAGAGCTCTTCCCAAGTATGGATGGACACTACAGGCAAAGAATTATACCACAACTTAGCTTTATCTTTTAATGAAAAAGAGAAAAGAATTAACCTGATTCCCTTTTGATTTAGGCCCTGGAAGTGCTGGAACTTGCAGAGATCAAAGAATTCATGTAGATGCAAGTGTGGATCCTCAGTAGGTGTACCCCTAAAGTGAGTCAAAGCATTTAGTATCTGTGGGGATATGTAATAGTTACCCTTCACCTCAAGTTGATAAGCAATGCATGAGGGTTGATCGAGGTTCCGTGGAATGAATGATTGCTTCATGGGTCATCGCTCTGGTGGTTGGTTGTCAAACTGTTTCGCCATTTGTGTATCTCCTTCGAATTTTTCTTCTGCCTCCCCAACGTTGGCTCTAAGCCTTTGTCTAATGGTCCGCTCAAGCTCTGTATCGAGGGGAAAGAATGTTGGATTCCTGGATCGAAGCCCTTGCATGAATCAGCTGAAATACTATGGTGCAACAGCTTCTGTACTGTTGTTCGGGTAGTCTCTGAAGCTTTTGCGCTCGAGCGCACCAAGAACAACGCTCGATCGTAGTGTGAAGTGCGCACTACACTCGACCGCAAGGCCAGAAATTGCTCTGCTGCAGACCTGAAACAGAAACAGAAAAACAGAAAGATGAAAAAAATTAGGTTTTTGATAAAAGAATAAAAAGAACAGAAAAACAGAAAGGTGAAAAATTAGGTTTATGATAAAAGAATAAATATATACTGAACAGAATAAAAAAAATGAAAATTAAATCTAAATAGAAATTTAGCGCAATTCCTGGCAACGACACCAAAAACTTGTTGTGCGAAAATCTACCTAAATTAATAAGCAAATATTCGTACTTGTTTTACTTGCAAGTGCACAAGGTCAACAATAGCATAGTGTGCAAATGCGAGATCATCTCCATAGGGATTGGTAAATCTTGTTTTAGAATTAGTTTCGCAATATAAAAAGATAGAAATAAATATTGAGTTTGAAATAATAATAATAAAAGTGTAGGAACTTGATATTCACCACTAATCATGCGACCCCAATAAAACAATATGTCAATGCTTTACTCATGTCATGAATACCTAATGTTTGTCAACCTAAGGGCTTGGTCCACTCCTTAAACTATTGATTTCCCTAAGCAACGAGTTAGGCATGGTGTATACTCTAACTCTTTTCTTTCTTGAGGGATTTAGCATGGTGTATACTGAGTTGATCCTTAAGAGAGCATAGGATTGTGGAAATCGACAACCACACGAGACCTAGGGCTTGGTCCGCTCCCGGTTTTCCATGTTGATTAATCCCAAGAATCCAGCGTGGATATCTTTTGTTATTAATGTTAAACCCAGGACTTGGTCATCCAAATTGATTCAACTAACTAATCCATACCACATGTATATGTTGATCAGCAAACACATATGAGGAAGTTAAATAAACACAGGCATTAATCAAGTTAAGAATCACAACATAAATATCGTAAAGGCGCCAATACTGAATTATTGAGTAAACATAATTAGGGCTTCAACCAAGCCCTACTTAAAGTTTAATTACACATAATAAAATAAAGGAAAGAAGAAACCCGAGAGTGCTCCATTGAAGAGTCATCAATTCTTCTCTGAAATCCCCTCTAGCCTTTGGCCTCCTGACCTAAAACTCAAACTAAAAGGAAGCCCTCATCTCTGTGTTTTACAGGCCTATTTATAAGGCTTTGGAACATCTAGAAACCTTAAAACTTGGAAAACAAAAACCTACACTCGATCGCACTCTTTTGTGCGCACCAGTACTCGTGCGCTCGATCGCACTCTTTTGTGCGCACTAGTACTCGTGCGCTCGATCGCACTCTTTTGTGCGTTTGATCGCACTAAACAGACCGCAGATTTTCCATATTTTCTCTCTGAGTTTCAAAATGCTTCCTTTTCTCCAAGAACCTATAATAACCCAGAAAACATAGAAATGAAGTAAAATAGAAAAAAATACGCACACTAAGGGCTTAACAAATGTAAATTAAGGGGCTTAAATATGAATATTTAAGCACTTATCAATCCCAAATCTCCTTACCCAAAATGCATGCAAAAATTTTATTATATTTTGAAATATCTAAAGCATAATGTAAAATGCTTAGGGCTCTACTATTGAGAGACATCATTCTACAATCCTCATCATTGAACTCAGTTTTGAGTTTAGGCATTGTATGATTGATTTCTCCAATAGTTATTTCCTTTGAAAGAATTCTAGGTCCTTCCTCAATGACTTTCCATAGATTATAATCTTGTCATTCAACAAAGATTTTCATCATATTTTTCCAATAGTTATAGTTGAAGCCATTGAACAAGGGAGGCCTAGTGTATGAGTGCCCCTCAAAATAGCTATTCGATGCTATCGGATCAACTCAAGGATTTTAAGCCTAAAATTGAGAACAAGGCTCTGATATCAATTATAGACTGAGGTTTCAACCCAAAAGTGGGGGCGAATTAGGTTTATAAAAACTTTCACTACTTAATCGTAAGTTTATAAAAACAAGTAAGTCCTCAAGCATGCAAGCAAGTAATATGCTGTAAACAAAAGAGTTTAAGGAATAAAAAATGCAAACTCAGTTTATATTGGTTCGGCAATATCGAATTCATTCCAACCCTATGTCCACTCTCTTCAAGGAACCTCCTTGAAGTAATCCACTAAAACTCTTAGTCGTGCAACTTCACAGGTGTTGCACAAACCTTACAAACAATCCCTTCCTCTTGGAAGCTTATCCCTTCCTTTAGGAAGCTAATCTCTTCCTTTCGGAAGCTAATCCCTTTACAATAAATATGAGTTGCTGTAAAGTAAATGGTAGAGAGATAGCAATGAATGCTTTTACAAATTAATAATATCTCTCCTTCAAAGTAAAGCTTGAAGAATGGCTCAACAATAAGTGTTTCAAAGCTTTTGTGTATTAATGAGAAAAAACTTGATTGAATGTGTAATATTCTCACTATTAAATGCCTATTGGAGTGGATTTATATAGCCTTGAATTAATATGGCCATTTGGTACTGACTTGGTATGTTTTGGTACATTTGAATGCTCAAGTCTGGCGCCTCAACAGTCGTATTTTTCGAATTACCAATCGACTAGGTCTTAGTACCAGTCGACTGGGGACTTACTGTCCAATATACCAGTCGACTTATATGAAGCACCCAGTCGACTGGGGACACACTGTCTCATATATCAAGTCTTCTGGTATAAGCATCCAGTCGACTGGGTTTCCCTTAAACTCAGTTTTTCATGCTTTGAAATGTTTTTGACTTAAAAACGTTTGAATGAATAGTTTTATTAAAAAGCTTTTACTAAAAGAGCTATAGGACAAGCTAGTTACCTGAACAAGTGAGATTTACAACTTGTTTCAATACCTTATGCCTATACTAAATCTTCTGTCTTGACTTGGTGTCTAATTCGGGTTGAGTTCTTATGTCTTGATTCTTGGCTGTATGCTTTTATCGTTTAAAACACTTAGATAACACTGTTAGTACAATTAGAGTTGTGTTTTGTCATTGTTAAAATTTAGATGAGGGTCAACAATGTGGAAGTGTCGATGATTGGCCTTGCATACCCTTTCATCATAATTTGTCTTTCAGCTCCTTCCATTCTTTCAGGCTCATCTTTTTCTATTCCCTCAACCTTTTCTTCTTCTTCCGTAGGCTGTAACGTCTCCCTTAGCCTATGGATATTGTCTATTGTTGGCCCTAGATTTCTTATTTGGGATCTTCTACCGTCCATATACCTGAAGAAAACAAAATAAAAATTAAGCTACCAGGAATCAAGAGAGCGAAAATCAAGAAACAAATCAATGCCAAATTAAATCAAGAAAATCAAGAAGCAAATAAAGAAAATTTGATGAAATAAAAGAAATAAAAATTATGCCTTAAAGAAAGAAAATAAATAAAATAAAAATAAAAATAAAAACAAAGAAAATAACTAAAGAATTAAACGTCAATTTCCCTGCAACGGCGCCAAAAACTTGATGTGCAAATTTTAAATGCTCGCAAGTGCACGAATTACAAATAGTATTGCGATGAGTTTACTTTTGAGGTCGATCTCTCAAGGAATTGCAGTGGTTTAAATCCTTAATTACTTTATTAAAATTACTAAAACAAACTCTGAAATTAAATCGTAAACACTCTAATTAAAAGATTGGTGAAGAGAAAATTAAAATAAAAACAATTAAGTAAATTAAACAAAACGAATTATGAAGAGATGAGTATAATCAATGAGAACAATTGGGAGTTTAGCTTGCTATCCAATCATGAATTGGAACATTTGGTGAATATAAAGAATTAATCAACATCCAAGATTATTGGTATTTCTGCTAAGACTAAAGAATGCCATTGATCGTGTTTATTCTCAATTTATAACTAATTAATTAAATCTCATGGATCATGTTCATCAATTAATTAGTTAAATTAAGTATAAAGAAAACTTAACCACCTAAATCATAATTTGATTTGAATCCTGATTTAAATTCCTATTCAAGAAAGCTTAATTAGGTCTAGATGATTTGTCCTCAATCTAATCTCGAATATTAACCTTGACTATCAATAATAGATGGTCAATCCACAAGCAATAATCAAAGATATGAAGGATATTGAATAAGAAATAATCCGAAAAATTTCATAAAACTAAATCCACCCAAATATCCAAAACAATCAAGGCAGCTAAGCCAAACGCCCAACAATGCGTTCAGCCGCTCCTGTTTAAATCCCAATCACAGAATTCAAATACTAGGGTTACAAGCATATTGAAGGACAAAAGGAGTAGATAGAATTTTTTTCCCAAATTACAAGATGAATCCTCAAAGTCTTGAAGCGATTGATCGTCGTCTTCAATCTTTCGATAAGTCGTTTTGATGAAAGAAACCGTCTCCTCCTTCAATCTCCCAAAACTCCTCTTGATAATATCTCTCCAAGAACTGTCGTTGTCTCCCTTCTTCTCTGAGTCTAAAATTCTTATATAGGTGTATGGAGACGGCTTTGTAGACAGAAAAGTCACCCTAGGGTTTCTATTCAGGCCGTGTGCTTCTGATGTTGTCTAGGCCCAGTTCTGCTGCTGTCCAGGCTCGGTTCTGCTGTTGTCCAGGCCATGTGTTTGCTGCTGTCCAGGCCAAGTTTCTGATGTCCAGAACTGATCTGGTTGTGCTGCTGTCCAGCCCATACAAATCCCAAAAAATCAGAATTTAATAGCTCATTCACTTCTGCTATGCTGAAATCACGCACTGTCTGACCTTTGTCTACTAAAACTGCCATAACTTTCTATAGAAAAATCATATTTACGAGCTGTAAAATTCTTTAGAAAATAGAAATCTAGATCTTTCCAAGTATATATGGCTCATCTTCTAGTTCTTCCTGAATCAATATAGTTTAATCCGTAAAATTCACTTCTGCATGCTAAAATCACGCACAACCTGACCTTTGTCTACTAAAACTGCCATAACTTGCTCTAAAAAAATCATATTTATGAGCCGTAAAATTCTCCAGAAAATAGACATCTGGATCTTTCCAAGTATATATAGCTCATCTCTTGGTTCTTCCTGAATTAATACAGTTTAATCCATAAAAATGACTGATCTGTATGAGAAATTCTGGCAATTTAGTGAAACTCCTTTCCAAGTGCTTGTGAACCTGTAAAACAACGAAAAACAACTCAAAGTAACAAATTCCTAAGCTAAACATATAAATTAATACTTGAAAAACATATAAAATACTAGGACAAATATTTTTTCATCAATATGCCAATGTAGCATGATGCAATGCAATGTCTCATCTCGTAATCAATCATAATCCATCGAGGACGTCTCCGCATGTACCGGTACGTTTCAGAAACAATAAACTTTCAGAACCCCCTTGATCTGGACCGAGTCCAATCATCCAAATATATTAGGCACCCATACACCCCTTGTGGGAAGTGACCTATCGTCCTCACACATCACTCCCCCCTCAATAACATACCGTAAATTTCAATGCATGAAATGAAATAAAATCAAGTGATGAACACCAATAAAATCTCATCAATCCATACAATCACACAACATTCATCACAAAGGTTTTCAAATCACTATCTCAACATTAGTGTATAATTAACTTATCTTACCACATAGTTATACATATAATTATTATATTTTAATAATGAATTATAATTCTTATGTAACCTTATTGCTTTGGTTTCCCCATTAACCTTTGTGGTTACCAATAGTAGGGTAATACTCACCTTATGCCAAATTTTAGTCTTGGATCACTTCTTTGCCTTTACTACGATCATCCACCACTCCAAAATAGGGGTCTGAAAAGAACCCACAAAATCATTAAGTAGACATCTCCAACACCTAATCCAACCATACAGAATGAAGAGTAAGAAGTCAGAAACCTCCCTTAAAAATTTCATCACGATCGGACCATGGACCAACTCCAATTGTTAACTTGATCACAGTTGCTCTATTTTGGAAAAAAATCCAGAAACTCTTATTTCTCTCTCTTGCTGCACGAGATTGAAGGTAAAAAAAATGAGTTTTTATGGGTTTATTTACCCTTTTATACTACTTCTTACTCTTAAGAAATTTCCCAAATATCCTTCCTCAAATTATTTTAAAACTTTGCAAGTCCTTCCCTCATTTCCTACACTTCTCTCATTTTTAACCCAAAACTCTCTTCAATCTTTTCACTACAAGAAATAATTTAATAAAGTTTCTCATTAATTTATACTACAATAATTATTAACCAACAATCCTAGGCATACACATGTCCACTAACAATTTAATTTATAGACAGTTAACAGCAAAATATTTTTAATTTAAGGACTTTATAAGTGATTTGCCACCTCCAATTGCACATCGCGTTTCAAAGCCATGCGACCTGGTGTTCCAAAACGAACAATATTGTGCCAAGTGGGAGGTTGGATCGTTATAGTGGTATTAGAGCCCACTCTTGAAAGCTTGGCTAGCGATTTTAATCAGTGGGTTACTGAGTGTCGGACTACACAATAAGGTCGCTATGCCCAATGGAGGGAAGATTGTGATGCCCCAAGATGGTGATCAAGTCTTGGTATCCCATATCGGCTAAAGAGTGTTGGCATTTGTCTAGGGTTTAAACATGGATAAGGTTTAAACCAAGGTTGGAAGAATAAATTTTAGCATGTTAAAAGAGTGCACACAAGTGTGCGCCTCACTTTGGGTGTGTGCACACCTCTCCATTCAGCAAGACAAAGAAATGCGCACAACTGTGAGGGGTCCAGCTTCAGTGTGCACTGCAGCCGTCCTCCTCCCAGGTTGCAGTGCCCAGCAAGGGAGGTGATGGAGGAAGAGCAGCACCACACCTCTCCCTCACCAAGGCTGCGACGCCCTGAAAGTGGTGAAATGGGTGTTTTGCCTAGCGCCGCAGCATGCCCTGTTCAGTGCCTAGGCACTAGGCACACTGATGCACACATATTTCGCTTGATTCAGCATCTTGTTAAGTGCATGGGTGCAAGGTTAAAATGCACAACATCACTTAGAATTGATGGAGGGCCATGGTTGAGTGGTCATCAAGATCTAAAGGTGGAGATTGACTCTCAAGATTGGACAAGAAGTTGGTGCACTATATAAAGGGTTACCTAGCTTTATTCTCATTAACATTGTGACATAATTTGAGATAAATTGTAAAGAGTGACAGACATACAAGAGAGAATTGTGTGAGAGTGCAATGACACAAAACATAAGAGGGACTCATTATAGTGAGGCTAGTTGTAAAGAGAGAGGAGTATAGATTAGATAGAGAGCATTGTAATAGTTCTTATCATCTTCTTTCTTCTCTTCTTGGTTTCTTTAAGAACTTGAGGTTTCTTGAAGAGGGTTGCTGGATTGTAAAGAACCATTGATTTAGTGTTGAGAGTTCAGAGGAACTCACGGGGACGTAAGCTATTGCTAAACCTCGATAACAAATCGCTTGTCTTCTTTCTTTTTTTGATTTCTGTTCCTATTTTCGATTTCAAATCTTTACAAGTCATTCTAGACTTGGGTGTTTGGAAGATCACCACCTGGGCATCTTGTCAAGGTGATTTCCAACAGTGGTATCAAAGCTTTGGTTAAAGGGCATCAGAGCAAGAACAAGAAGGTGACGGAGTTAAGACTCCAAGAATCAAAGATCAACTTCTTGGGTGATTCAAGAACGGAGTAAAGATCAAGATCAGATCGTGTTCTTGAGAGTGATTCAAGAACGGTGTTAAGATTCATCTTTGATCGTGTTCTTGAGGTTGAAGAAAGCATTTGTGGGTATTGCATAAATCTGAGATTTTCTCTGCATAGATGGCTTCAAATTTCGTTGTTGAGAAATTTGATGGAAAGGGAGATTTAACCATTTGGAAGCAGAAGATCAAGGCGGTTCTTATGAAATAAAAAGTGGACTTGGCTATTAGAGAAGATGATGCTTTTCCAGTAAGTATCAGGGAGGATCAGCGGGTTAAGATGAAGAAAATGGCATACAACACCATCTTCTTGCACATGTCGGATAGTGTCACAAGTGAGTGCGGAGACTCGAAAGATCCGGCTGTCATATGAAAGAAACTAGATGAGTTGTTTCTTACCAAAACTCTCCCTAACAAAATTTATCTTCTTAAAAGAATCTTTGCTTTTAAAATAGATCCTAGTAAGGAGTTGCAAGATAATCTTGATGTCTTTAATAAACTAGTTCAAGATTTGGCTAGTTGTAGTATTAAATTCCTGGATGAACAATTGGCTGTTATTTTGTTAAATTCCTTTTCTGATTGTTTTGATAATTTGATTAATGCTATTGAGTATAGAAGAGATACTTTAACCAAGGAGATTTTGATCAATGCCATAAGGGCACATGATTTCAAAGCCAAGATGAGAGAAGCATCAAGTGGAGAAGGGTTGTTCATTAGAGGAAGGCCAGCAACTCGGAATGACAGTAGCACTCATGGCAACTACCGAGAGAAATCAAGAGGTAGAGGGCAGAGCCATGGAAGATCTCATTCCAAGACAAGACTTGGAGGAAAGAGGTGTTTCTACTGCAACAAGGAGGGCCATTTCAGAAAAGATTGCAAGAAGAAGATGTGGGATGAAAGAGGAGGAAATCATACCAAGAATGGAGAGGCTTCGATTGCCAAAGAATAGCAAGATGATGTTCTGGTTGTGTGCTCAAATGTGAGCAGAAGGCAAGGCAGCAAAAAGTGGATCTTGGATACCAGGTGCACTTATCACATGTGCCCTCACAAGGATTAGTTCAAGAATTTTCAGGAAACCAATGATGGAAATGTCTTCTTGGGGAATGACACTTCTTGCCAAGTGAGGGGATTGGAGACATCCAGATGAGGATGTTTGATGGAATCAAAAGGCTACTGTAAAACGTGAGGTATTTTCCAGATTTAAAAAGGAATTTGATCTCATTGGGGTAGCTGGATTCCTTGGGGTACTCATGCAAAGTAGAGGGAGGAAAGATCAAGGTGGCTAAGGGATCTTTGGTAGTGATCAAGGCAGCAATAAATGATGGACTCTATGAGATGATCAGAGAGACAAAAATCAATGATCAAACAGTAAGCTTGATGGCTGAGATGGATAGGACAACCCTTTGGCACACTCGCTTGGGACACATGATCGAAAAGAGCATGCAAGTTCTTAGCAAATATGGCCTACTTGGTGAAGACAAAGTAGAGAAACTTGATTTCTGTGAGTATTGCATTCTTGGGAAGCAACACCGGGTCAGCTTCAACACCGGAGTGCACAAGTCTAAGGGGATTCTTGACTACATTCATTCGAACCTTTGGGAACCAGTAAGGACACCAACACAGGGAGGCAACTTTTACTTTCTGTCTTTAATTGATGATTATTCAAGAAAACTGTGGGTTTATTTGCTTAGAAATAAATCAGATGCATTGAATAAATTTGTTGCTTGGAAAAAGTTGCTGGAGACTCAAACGGGTAGGGTAGTTAAGGCTTTATGAACCAATAATGTCTTAGAACTTTGTAATAAGGATTTTGATAAATTTTGTGAATTAAATGGCATTCTAAGGCATAGAACGGTTGTAAAAACACCTCAGCAAAATGGAGTTGCTGAGAGGATGAATAGAACCCTTATGGAAAAGGTTAGGTGCATGTTAATAGGACCTGGTTTACCAAAATATTTTTGGGGAGAAGCTGTGGCTACTGCTGCATACTTGGTAAATAGATCACCCTCTAGAGCTTTAGAGCTCAAGACTCCCATGGAGATATCGAGTGGAAAACCCCATGAATTAAGCAACCTTATGACTTTTGGGTGTGCTGCATTTACACATCAAAAGGATGATAAACTTAGCCCAAGGTCTAGAAAATGTGTATTTCTAGGGTATGGTGATGGGGTTAAGGGATATAGGTTGTGGTCCTTAGAAAAGAAAGGCATGAAACTCATAATAAGTAGGGATGTATTTTTAATGAATTGTTATTTCCCTACTTGGAGAAAACTAATCGTACAGGGCCTAGTGAGCAAACCAGTCTGGAATTTATGGAGCATCGTATCAAGGAGAATTCGGTTCAGGTAGAGCAAGGGAGGCAAGAGGGTTCGGACCAGGTAGAGCCCATTAATGAAGGCCATGCTCAGGGCACTCAAGAGGAGGCTGAACTGGAAGACGTTAATGCAGTAAGTCAGAATGACTATCAGCTTACAAAGGACCAAGAAAGGAGGATGGTGAGACCACCTTTGAGATATGGGTTTGCGGATGCTAATGTAGCAGCTCCTTGGACAGAAGAAGAGATGAGTGAACCAGAAACTTACATGGAAGCCATGGAGTGTAAGGATTCGTCAAAGTGGCAGCTGGCTATGGAGAAAGAAATGGATTTTTTGATGAAAAACAACTCTTGGGAGTTGGTGCCCAAACCAAAAAAAACAGAGAGTTATGGATTGTAGATGGATCTACAAGATCAAAGAAGGGAATACTCCAGGAGATTAAGTCTGTATAAAGCTAGGCTGGTGGCGAAGGGGTTCACACAAAAAGAAGGCATAGATTTCACTGAAATCTTCTCACCAGTTGTGAAGTACAAGATGATACGGATAATATTGGCAATGGTGGTCCAATTTAATTGGAAAATTAAGCAAATGGATGTGAAGACAGCATTCTTACATGGAGGGCTTGATGAGACCATCTACATAAGGCTACCCGAAGGCTATAAGGAAGGAAGGCAGGGAGAGTTGGTGTGCAAATTGAAGAAATCTCTCTATGGCTTGAAGCAATCACCTCGGTAATGGAATAAGAGGTTTGATTCCTTTGTGATCAGCTTGGGTTTCATGAGGAGCTACTATGATTCGTGCTTGTACTACAAGGGGCAAAAGGTTAAGGAAGTGGTGATCATCCTCATCTATGTTGATGATATGTTGTTGGTTGGGAGCATCATGGAGAGGATAAAAAAATTAAAGGCTCAACTCAATGAGGAGTTTGAGATGAAGGATCTTGGCCATGCACAGAAGATCCTTGGGATGTGTATCATCCGGGAAAGGGAGAGAAACAGATTGAAGATCTCTTAAACTTCCTACATAGAGAAGATGATATCTAAGTTCTCTATGAAAGATAGCAAACCAGTGAAAGTTCCCTTTGCTGGTCATTTCAAGTTCTCCAGCGATCAATGTCTGAGATCAGAGGCGGAGAAGAAGGAAATGGAAAAAGTCCCTTACTCTAGTGCTATTGGTTTTGTTATATTCACCATGGTAAGCAGTAGACCTGATATTGCTAATGCAATAAGTGTTCTCAGCAGGTTTATGAGTAATCCCAGAAAAGAGCATTGGCTTGGGATGAAGTGGTTGCTGAGGTACTTGAAGGGAAGCCCAGAAATAGGGCTGGTTTATGAGAAGAGGGGTAAGTTCATCTGCCTTGAGGGTTATGCAGATTCAGACTATGGAGCAGACCAGGATAAAAAGAGATCGATTACCTCCTACTTCTTCAACTTAAATGGATGTTGTGTAAGTTGAAAGGCTCAGTTGCAGCCGGTGGTAGCACTCTCAACAACCGAGGCTGAGTACATAGCGGCTACAGAAGCCATTAAGGAGGCTATATGGTGCAAAGGGTTGTTGGAAGATTTGAAGGTCCTAGAAGAGCAGGTTGTGGTGTTTTCGGATAGTCAAAGTGCATTGCACTTGTGCAAAAATCCAGTGTTCCATGAGAGGACAAAGCACATGGATGTTAAGTACCATTTCATTCGAAAAAATGTTACGAAATGATGCATCCATGTGGATAAGGTAGCCACGGAGGAAAATCCTGTAGATTTAGGAACCAAGGTTCTATCTCTAAGTAAGTTCAATCATTACCTTAGATTACTTAGGATTGGAGTCGGTTGATATGATGACTTAAGAAGAGTTTGGATCCTGAAGTTCTCTACACAATGGTTCGGGTTTAAACGCTTAGACCAAGGTAGAGATTGTTGGTATTTGTCTAAGGTTTAAACATGGTTTAAAAATGGCTAAGGTTTAAACCAAGGTTGGAAGAATAAATTTCAGCATGTTAAAAGAGTGCACACAAGTGTGCGCCTCACTTTGGGTGTGTGCACACCTCTCCATTCAACAAGACAAAGAAGTGCGAACAACTGTGAGGGGTCCAGCTTCAGTGTGCGCTGTAGCGCTCCTCCTCCCAGGCCACAGTGCCCAGCAAGGGAGGTGTTGGAGGAAGGGCAGCGCCACACCTCTCCCTCACCAAGGCCGCGGCACCCAGAAAGTGGTGAAAAGGGTGTTTTGCCTAGCGCCGCAGCATGCACTGTTCAGTGCCTGGGCGCTAGGCACACTGATGCACACATATTCCACTTGATTCAGCCTCTTGTTAAGTGCATAGGTGCAAGGTTAAAATGCACAACATCACTTAAGATTGATGGAGGGCCATGGTTGAGTGGTCATCAAGATCTAAGGGTGGAGATTGACTCTTATGATTGGACAAGAAGTTGGTGCACTATATAAAGGGTCACCTAGCTTTATTCTCATTATCATTGTGACATAATTTGAGATCAGTTGTAAAGAGTGACAGACATACAAGAGAGAATTGTGTGAGAGTGCAAAGACACAAAACACAAGAGGGACTCATTGTAGTGAGGCTGGTTGTAAAAAGAGAGGAGTATAGATTAAATAGAGAGCATTGTAATAGTTCTTATCATCTTCTTTCTTCTCTTTTTGGTTTCTTCAAGAACTTGAGGTTTCTTGAAGAGAGTTATTGGATTGTAAAGAACCATTGATTTAGTGCAGAGATTTTAGAGGAACTCACGGGGACGTAGATTATTGCCGAACCTCGATAACAAATCGCTTGTCTTCTTTCTTTTTTTGATTTTTGTTCCTGTTTTCGATTCCAAATCTTTACAAGTCATTCTAGACTTGGGTGTTTGGAAGATCACCATCTGGGCATCTTGTCAAGGTGATTTCCAACAAAGAGGATATAACTAGGTTATTTATAAGTGTTTTCCACCTCCACTTGCATAACCCGCTTTAAAGCTGGGCAGCATGTGAACGATTCGAGACCAATCACACGACTTATAAACAGAAAGAAAAAAAGACAAGATTTACCCAGGTTCACCCCAGAATAGGACTAAGTCCTGCCAAAAGTTTCTTATTATCAACCTCACAAATATCTCGTTACAATGTATGCTCACATAAAGAGCATTTATTAGCAACTTAAGACATTCTAATTAGGGTCTAATTAGGATTTCCGCCTTGTTGCAGAACTACGGCTATTCATGGGCCCAAGCCCAAACCGCCAAGCTCACCGGGGAGTGGGACCCCCGTGTTCATCTGGGGTTCTACAGATCTGGTCCCGTGAAGTATGTACCAACTCTAACAATCTCAACTCTAACAATCTCCCACTTGGTAAATACTTCACACACATGGAACAATTCCCATGACTCTATTTCTTCAAGCCTATCTCAGTAGCACACCACTCAAACTTTGCTAGACTAACTGTCTTAGTCAAGAAATCTGCGTTGTTCACTGTTGTATCGGTTTTCTCCAATATTGTCACCTTTTCCCGGATAAAGTGATATTGGATATCAATGTGCTTCGTCTGTGAATGAAATGCATGATTCTTTGTTAAGAAGATAACACTTTTATTGTCATATTTCACCTTCACTGCTTCTTGTTTAAACCTAAACTCAGCACACAATCTTTGAATCCAAATCACTTCTTTTCCAGTATGACTTATTTCCATATACTCTGCTTCTGTAGATGAAAGAGCAACAACACTTTGCCTTTTGCTCATCCAACTCACTGCCCCACTAGATAGATTGAACATATATCCGCTTGTAGACGTCATGCTATAAATGTCTCCTCCCCAGTCAGCATCAACTAATCCTACAATATCAAGATTCTTCTTACCTTTCATACCTCCATAACACAATGAAAACTCTAATGTGCCATGAAGATATCTAAGAACTCTCTTGATTGCATTCTAATGCTCTTTCCCAAGATTAGACATATATCTACTCAATACTCCCACTGCTTAGGCAATATCTGGTCACGTACACACCATGGCGTACATCAAGCTTCCAACCGCACTAGCATAAGGTACGTGCGCCATCTCTTCAGCTTCTTCCTCCATCTTCGGACATTGTTCGGCAGATAACTTGGTTCCCAAAGGCATGGGAGTCCCTATCGGCTTGCTATCAGACATGTTGAATTTCTTCAACACTTCTTCAATATACTTCTTCTTACTTAGCCACAGTTTTCGATTTTCATGATCCCTCTTTATTTGCATACCAAAGATAAAATTTGCTAGCCCTAGGTTTTCATATCAAACTCTCTTGCCAACAATGCCTTGACAGTGCTAATCATCTTCCTATTATTTCCAATCAACAACATATTATCAACATACAAGGTTAAAATGACAAAATCAACCCCTAACCTTTTCACGTAGACGTAGTGATCAACATAGCTGCGAGTGAATCTAAGCTGAATGGCATATGTATCAAACTTCTGGTATCACATCCGCGATGACTACTTTAGTCCGTACAAAGACTTCTTCAATTTACAAACCAGCTTTTCCTTGCCTTTGCTCACAAAGCCTTCAGGTTGTTTCATGTAAATTTCCTCATCTAAGTCCCCATGAAGGAAAGCTGTCTTCACATCCAGTTGCTCAACCTCTAGATCATAAGTAGCTGCCATGGATAAGACACATCTGATAGATGCCAACTTTGCTACCGACGAAAATATCTCACTATAGTCAATTCCCTTTATTTGCGAGTACCTCTTTGCAACCAGACGTGCCTTGTACTTTTCTAGCATTCCATCTGCATTTGTTTTTTTTCTTGAAAATCCATTTGAACCCAATTGCCTTCCTATCTCTGGAAAATTTCATAAGGCTCTATGTTTAATTCTTGTCCAGTGCCTGCATCTCATC
Source organism: Bretschneidera sinensis (assembly GCA_023935145.1). Classification (NCBI taxonomy): domain Eukaryota; kingdom Viridiplantae; phylum Streptophyta; class Magnoliopsida; order Brassicales; family Akaniaceae; genus Bretschneidera; species Bretschneidera sinensis. The sequence continues at coordinate 76,398,308 of CM043697.1, read as the reverse complement.
TTTTATAGCATCCTCCCACAAATTTGCATCCTCCTAGGTCCTTGACTCTTTCACTATGCTAGGATCATCACCAGTAATATTTAAAGCATATAATGCACTGCAAGCACTAGGGGAATACCTAATGGGTGGTCTCCTAATCTATGTGGATCGCCTTATGACAGGCGTGATCTCTACCTCCGAGTCAGCATCTAAATCCTCATCCTCTACATCAGAAACATGAATATCGTGCTCAAACCCAACTGACTCAAAATCTGAAGTATCCGATGCAGTCTGTGGGGTAGTCTCCCACTCTTTATCTCTTGTGCTAAGGTCAATCTGAACCTACTTTGGTTGTTCCAGTATATCTTGGATAGTTGTCACATCCCTTTGTGTTTCCCTGAACACAACATCTCTGTTGTAAATTGTACTCTTGTTTTATGGATTCCATAACTTGTAACCCTTGACCCCATCCTTATAACCAATGAAAATGCACTTCACTGATTTGCTGTCAAGTTTGTTCCTATTTTCTTTTGGCACATCTATATAAGCATCACACGCAAACACCCTAACATGAGCCAAACTCGGCTTCTTCCCGAATAGTGCCTGAAACGGTGTCTGATCCTACAAAGCTGTGTATGTGACCTATTTTTTAGATAATATGTTGTAGCAGCCGCCTCTACCCAGAACTCCGGCTCCAAGCCTGCACAACTCAGAATATCTTTTGATTTCTCCATGAGTGACCGATTGGGTCTCTCGGCCACCCCATTCTGTTGAGGTGTATATGAAGTTGTTTTCTGTCTTGCAATGCCGCTTTCCACACAGAATTGCTCAAACTTGTTTAAGCAAAATTCTCCTCCATTATCTTTTCTCAAAACCTTTATCTTTCATTCCATCTGATTTTTTACCAATGCTTTAAACTCATAGATCTTATCAAATGCTTCAGCTTTACTTTTCATGAAGTAAATCCATGTATACCTTGAAAAATCGTCAATGAAAGAGACATAATACCTTGATTTTCAAAGAGATTGGATTGGAACTGGCCCAAACACATCACTATGTATTAAATCCAGAATACTCATTGTCTCTGTTGTGAGTTTTAAATTACTCGCAAGCGCACGAGTTGTTTCTAATATAGTGTGTGCAAGTGCGCGGTCGAATCCACAGAGAATTGCGTAATGAAAATAGATTTTTATCTAAACTAAACCTATTTTAACATAGTTCCGAATTTTGAACTGTGTCGTGCAAAGAATATAAACTAAATTAAATTGATTTAAAACAAATGATAAAAGCATTAAGGTTTCTGAATCCACCCCACCAAATTAAAGCATATATTTTCATGATTTTGTTCCTACAACCGACAAGCAATTATATCCGACGTATATTCTATATAAAAATAATTTATCAAATAATTCTATGAATCCATTTATATACAAATCACAATGAATACTCTAATTAAATCAAATCATCTAATGTATTCGTTTACTTTAGAATCACAATGGATATCCGATTTAATTTGAATGATTTGATGTATCCGTCAGATGAAACATATCGAATATCTAGTTTGAACAATTTATAAATAAAACAATCAATCATAAGAATTTACTTAAACAATTGAATTGAAATAGAATATCAATACTAAAATATCGGAATTGTACGAACATATATGAAAATATAATGCTTATCAATGGCGATGCTCTATCTTCAACCTTAGATGAAGGTTTTAGCCTCTCATGATTATGAAAATAAATTTCACAATTAAACTGCTAAACATTAAACTTTAAAACACAAAAGAAATAAATAAGCTGAAAATACATTTAGAGAGAAATTACACTTGCAGCTCATCTCTTTGTTTTTTCTTCTTTTGCTTTTGTTGTGCGACGCTCTCCCCCTTGATAGCAAAGCCTTCGAGATCCACACACACTGAAGATGAAGTGAAATGAGACTTTTATAGGGAAACTTCATGAGTGCAATGTGTTTCCAACCGATGTGGGATTTAAGCCTTCACATGCCGCTCAAAACTTTTACCCACATCTCTTTTATTTTAGCAGCTCATGTACTCAAATAAAATCTTCATTTAAATAAGAGAAAAAAGTCCCTAGACGATAGGCTGTTAAAATTTGGATATTCATTTTCTTCAAATCTGAAATAAAAGAGACGTGCTCTCTCTCAACATGGTGCACTTGATCAGCATGCTGCGCTGATAATAGTCTCTCTCCTTTCCAAAATAGGACCAATCACCATACTGCGTGAATGCGCTCCATCGCAGCATGGTGCGCTCGATCTTACTTCTTGTGTGCGCGATCGCAGGTGCACTCGATCATGGGCTTGGGCCCTTGAGTGCTGTTCCACTCGATCGTAGGTCTTCTGTGCTCGATCGCAACAACAGATTCCAGCTTTTCCCTATTTTTCTCTTTAAACCGGATAATTCCATAATGCTCCAAAAACCTAGAAAAACGCAATAAACATAGAAATGGGATAAAACACAATGAAATAACACAAATTAAGATCTTAACAAATATAAATTAAGGGGCTTAAATATGAATATTTAAGCAGTTATCAGCTCTCGTGCCAGCAGACTTAAAACTCACACGGTCTGCTTGCCATGTAGATAATGCTCACAAAATCCGAATCCCATGGAGCAATCTGGGACTCCCTTCACCATCTCCTTTGAAGATAAATTAGATAGTCCATTTTCACCGATATGCCCAAGCCTCTGATGCCACAACATAGAGGACATCACCTCATCATCAGTCGCCTTCTCAGAGATAAAATCTCAACTGCACTGACTTTGTACTGTACTTCCCAGCAGCTTGTACAACATACCATACCAAACACCTCATACAATTACTAACAATCCATGAGTCATCTTGCACAATTTTTTGTCACAGCTGAAATTCACTCCTCCATCTGCCATCTTGCTGACTAACATCAAGTTCCTGCTGAGACCCAGAATATGCATCACGCCTGGAAGTGTTCTGTTGGTCCCATCATTCATCCTTAACTTTTCCTTCCCATGACCAATAATTTTCACCGGAGAGTTATCTCCCAATAAAACATTTCCCCCATGAAAGGTTTCGTACTTATGAAAACAGTTCCTGTGAAGTGTCATGTGAAAGGATACTCTTGTGTCAATTATCTAAACAATCTGATCTGATTGAGCCAAACATGATGCCATATTTAAGTCACCATCATCATTATCATATTGGTCCTTGTTTCTTGAAGCTGATCTCTTGCTTATTCATTTTTTAGGCTTCACACTTTTACTTCTGCAATCCTTCTTTAGATGCTCAGGCTTCCTACACTTCCAACACTTCAACCCAGATTTATCCCTACTTTTCGATCTTCCCCTGAACTTGGGTTTATCACCAGACCATTTGTAGTCTTTATCATGGGTTCGCCCTCTCATAAATGAGGCCTCATTTGACATATTCTTTGTACCTTGCCACCTCATCTCCTCAGACAATAAGGTTGTCACGACATTCTTAAAAGACATATCAGTCGTATCACTACTAATTGCAACTATCAAGTTATCCCATGAATCAGGCAGTGAACAGAGTAGTGTAATAGCCTTATCGTCATCTGTCACATCAATACTGATAGATAATAAATGACCTATCAAAGTGTTGAACTCATGTAGATGAACAAAGAAAAAATCGCCCTCAGCCATCCGGAGGTTGTACAACTTCTTCCGCAGAAACAGTTTGTTTACCAGAGATTTACTCTGATAAAGACTTTCCAGCTTCTTCCAGGAATCTTTTGCAGTCTTTTCTCCAAAAATGTTTATCAAGATAGAATCAGCCAGGCACAACTAAATCAGACTTCGTGCCTTCCGATCGAGCTTCTCTCACTCTGTGATGGTCGCTAAAGATGATGTCGTGGACGCCGTACTCTTTGGTATCTCATCGCCTATCACCATCCATAGATCCCTATCCACGAGTAGAATTATACATCTTTAGTTTCCATAACTCGAAGCTCTTCCCTGCGAACTTCTCGATTTCAATCTGTGATCCAATCGACATCTCTGATCATTAATCCTGGAACATAAGGCTCTGATACCAATTGAATGATTCGAAACCTGTCAATCACAAGAATTATAAACAAAAAGAAAAAAGAAAACAAGATTTACCTAGGTTCACTTCATAATAGGGCTACATCCTGCGAGAAGTTTCTTATTATCAACCTCACAAATCTCTCGTTACAATGTATGCTTAGTACATAAAGAATATTTATAAGCAACTTAAGACATCCTAATTAGGTTCTAATTAGGACTTCTGCCTTACTGCAAAACTACGGCTATTCATTGGCCTAAGCCCAAACCGCCAAGCAAAAAACTAAACCCAACTCATGTGTAGGGCCTGAAAGTTTCGGGGGCACTGCTCCCTAACCCCCACTCGCTCACCTGGGAGCGAGACCCCCGCTTGCTCACCGGGGAGCTGGACCCCGTGTTCGTCCGGGGTTCTACAGATCTGGTCCCGTGAAGTATGCACCAACTCTAAAGGCCTAGTGTGCCAAAGCAGACAATATTGTGTCAAGTGAGAGGTGCTACTAAGTGAGTTAAATTTACTTTTAGTAAACGAGACCAACATGAAAAATGTATGGAAATTGATATAATAAATAATATGAATAGATTATTGAAATGATATGATGATATATGTTACTTGGATGAATAAATTGAAATATAAAAAAAATGATGAAATTAAAATAAGCATGAACAATAAGTTGATGAACTGAGAATATTGAAATGATATTATTGGATAAGAAGTTGATATGAAAAAGAAATGAATTTCTTAAAATTATGATGAATAAATTGATATGTTATATAACAAGACGATTTGATATGTATATAGTAAAGTAATGATATTTGAATGATATGATATGATAGTATGCTTGCGCGTTGATGATCATATGCATAGAGAGAATGTCAGTACCTTGATTGGTCTAGATGAAATATATCGACATATGGGAATACATTTCCAGATGATATACTAGAGATTGGTATTCCCATACGTTGATACATTTGATTTCATTTGTATATATTGTTTCTGATAGGAGAAAAATGTTGTATCTCCTCTGAAAAGAGTTGAGGCTGATGATGTAAACATTTTATACTAATGTATGTTTTTAAGTTGTTGCATAAGATCGTAAATGTGACGATTCCGTCTCGAGTAAGCCAACTCAGGATGAGTCGTTACAGGAGGAATGGTTCTAGTTAAATTAAAACATAGACAAGTCTTTGGGGCCAATACACAGTTTAACAAATTGGGAAAAAAGATTCTTAAACTCCTTTCCTATTGTCAAACAGATTTGCAAAGTTGCTTATAAACTACAACTCTCTCCTGCTGCAAAGATACATCATATTTTTCATATATCCTTACTAAAAGGATATAAAGGACCAAAGGAAGGCATTCCACCAAGTGCTATACTTGAATGTAGTTAGGAGGTTCATCCAATTTTCAAAACTCTAGTTGTAATAGGGGAAAGACAAATCTTGCAGCAATGGAATTGGGTCTTACAGTGGTTGATTCAATGGGAAGGACTTCCTTTGGAAGAGGCTACCTAGGAGTTTTCTAATGACTTCCACGCTTTCCACATTTACACCTTGAGGACAAGGTGGCTGTTAATGGGGGAAGTAATGATGCAGTTATGGACAAAGAGAACAAAAGAAAGCTTCAATGCTCAGATGATGCAGCAGGAACAAGCATGGATGCAGAGGCAGCTGTTGTAAACTCTAGAAGATCACTCAGAAAACAAAAACAACCAGGATTATAGTACCTGAGCAGAACCAAGAAAGGAAGAGGCTAAAGGAAAAATGCAGGGGAAGTTAATTAGTTACATAACAAAATGTAGCAACAAATGTAACCACCAATTAGCTAGCTAAGTAGCCCCTTACTAGTATAAAAAGAATGGTATTAGTCGGGAACAAATCAATCAATGAAAATCCAAAATTCTCTTCCTTCTTTCTTTTTCAACTTTCTTGGAGGTTAAGGTTGAACTCGAATCAAGTCACTTACTGAGTTGTGAAAGACAACAGGCAGCTATGGAGACCGTTCTTTGTGCAGAATTTTGAAGACTAGCGAAAGTAATATTTAAGTATGTACTACAAGGAAAGTAGAAATGAAATATGTACAGGAAGCCCATAACTATGCTAAGGCAACCACTGTAATATATGTGAATTGGAACTATTGTATTATGTTACGGTTCTGTATAAGGAAGTTGCTATTCTATTATGTTATGAATTCGTATTTATAAACAAGTTCACTATACGGATACTCCTTTCCTATGTTTCATACTTTTCTTACCTCTTTTGGATGGCTTCCATTAGTCCTACTATTGCCACTCCAATAAAATACCATGTAAGCCCTGCTAATGTAACCTGTAACCAAGAGCTATTAACAATGGACAATGCTAAAGAGCCGCCTATGTGTTCATTCAATTCACCACCAACTCCATCTCTAACTTCTAACTGAGCCATAACTACTGCAACTGTTGTTGTCACAATTGGAATTCCCCACCATATCAGGTTCCAACTCCTTTTTTCTCGGAAATCATGATCTTCAATTGTATCCTTCCTCTCACTACTAGGCAAAGGATCTGACTTTGAGGCAACTACAGAATCAGAGCTGCTTTCGGCTGAGGGCGGAAGAGCTTGAGTTGATGGGATCCAATACTCTTCATGATATATGTAATTTGATGGTGTTCTGTGGATCGATATTCTTTCTCTTGCTTGTTTTCTCGCAGCAGCAGCATTACGGAGCTTGTTAATATCTGGTTCATCTGATTTTCGGGCAATATGCATCAGACTTTGTTGAGAATCTGATGTAGATGATTTTGCATTGGGTGATTGCCAATTCAACCAATTTGAAATTGATCTGATCGCCATTATTGCTGAAATTCTTGCTTCCCTCTGCAAATCTGTCTCCTGAAATGAACTACCAGTCATTTTCTTGTACTTGAGCATAAGCTATTCAAAAGCAGAAGAAATTTGATTTATTTATCCAATGAAAAAAAGTAATATTGACATAATATTTTAATTGTTTTCACTTCCCTGCAAATAGCAAACTGTGATGACCTTGAGTGTTAGAATCCTAAAATTGAATGTATGCATAACACTTTTTGTTTCTTTTTTATTTTCTTGTTGAGTGTGTGAAAATGTTTTTAGAGCATTAATATAAATTGATGTTTATAAACTCTTAACGATATTCTTGGAAGATTACAAAAACTAAACAAATGGATTGAGTATATACAATCAAGTTTGCCAGGTTAATGAAACATAGAGGAAATGTAGGAATATTTGACATCTCAATTTTTTAGATAAACTTAAAAAATTGAAGAAAAAAATCATTAGAAATTTGAAATTCAGTGCATGCAATTTTTCATTTTCCAGAAGCTTCCAAAGTAATCTATGTTAATTCTACATTGGGGCTGAGCCAAAATTTTGCTAGGAATATATAGTTTAAAAAGTATGGCCACTGAACCCCTCCGCAGAAAGCAATAATGGTATGCAATTGCTATTATTAGAGTGGAAATTTTTAACTCTACAAGGAGGAAATGCTCTGTTATAGATACTGTGAACTTACCTTTGAGCTTTGGGTATCAGCTTTTTTCATGGCATAAGCAAATCTGGTTTTGAATTTCTTGACATCAATGAAAATGTTGGAGACACGCGTACCAACTGAGTTGCCTGCACCCACTCGTACATTACCTCGTGGCTGCATCGACATTAGAAATTCTAGGGCTGCTAGTTCCGACCTCTCCACAATCCTATTTTTCATTCAGAAGATGATAGAAACTCATGAAATTTCATAGAAAAACATTGAAAGAGATGTAAACAGTCCTATTTTTCATTACCGTATATCATCGAAACACTTCCCACTTTTCACATGTCGTTACATATCCTACCTAAATTAAGCCTGTAGTAATGTAGTGCCTCAGTTCTACTATCTAAATACTAACTGGGCCACTTTACATTAGCACCATCATTACTGTAATCATTCTAATTTGTGACTGTTCCATTTGCCTTTGCACTTGAAGTATTTCTGCAAGCAGAGCAGAATGGCACTATTTCAAGCGAGTATCCAAATTAAACCTCGCCTCCCCTAAAATAAAAGAATCCTTTCAGTCACAACAGTTTGCACTGTCTGGTATTTTACTCGTTGCACTAAACTTACCAGCACCACTTATGTCAAATTTAGTCATTATTTGCTCCTGTATTGGTCCATTTCAGTTGAAAAACTATGAAACTTAAACCTCAATATACTGGTTTTCTTCAATTATGGAGTACATATCTCCATGTTAGTACTAGAATAAGCATTATTGCCAAAGCAAGACAAGCAAAGAAAAAGGATACAAGAGTGAGAAATTTGATTAGTTCATGGATCTTATTCTTCCATTCAACTCAGTACAAAAGGTTTGTGTAGTCACAATAAAGATATACTTTCTTAAGCTAAAAATCTAGAGAGCCTTTTCATGTATAAGTTAGAAGCAGTTATTTTGTGGACTTTATATAATCAACTTGAAGTGATTAAAAAAAGAAAATTTTCTGTTATGATAAAGCGAAAACGAGAAAGAAGATTCTTACGAAATGCAATCAACGGGACATGCGTCTATAGCCTCTTGGATTTTGTGTTCAGGATCAGCCCACTGTGCAACAACCCTTGCTCTTCCATAAACTGATTCAATGGAAAATGTGTTTTCGGAAAATAAAGCACATTTTAAGCAACCAACACACTTCACTTCATCAACAAATACTGCTCTTTGTTCACTTTCTGACCCAAACCACGCAGAGTAAATGGGTTTTCCTGTGTACCCTCTGAGTTCTGCGATCTGGGTATGTTCCTGGACGAATTAAGCAAACAAATTCTTTTAACGTTCAATTTGGATTTCGTAGTATTTATACTTCAAATTGACAAATTTAGTTTTAAAAAGCTCGGACACAATTCAAAACTTAAAGATTTTGCAATTTCATGAATTTTTGCAAATCGTAGAAATTTCTGAATGTCATGTTTCCAAATTCACAAGTTTTAAAGCTAAATTGAAACATAAATTCAAAATTCATGAATCCAAATTAGCACTCAAGTATTATTTCCTCCCCACTTCTTCGATGTTTGTATGGCCAATATGATGGTTTGAATACAAGTTGCAGAATTCTTCCTGGCCAAAATTCACCTCAAATTTTCTTGATATTTTGGGCCAAATTAATATTTTCAATGGAGAAAAAAATATAGATGGTTACAAAAATAATTTTCATAAACAGATAATAATAATAATAATTAATAAATAAATAAAATAGAAAGATCACTGACCTTATCATAAACGAAACGCGAATTGGGATCAGATAAAACAGAATAAGCAACGTTTAGTATTATAGCCATGTCATGGCCAGCAGGGCCAGCAATATCAGGGTGACACCGTTTTTGCAGCATACGATAAGCTGATTTTATCTGTGATTGATCACAAGAACTATCTACGCCTAGAAGATCATAAAGATCGAAATCTGTGATGGATGAAGATGAAGAAGAAGAAGCAGCAGCTTTGCATGGGAACCTCCTAGCAGTTGAAGTCTTATAATTAAAAGTGAAAGTTTTAGGGTTTGAGTATCGAGGAATGATTGAAGTAACAGGAATGTATAGAGGGAGGCATGCAGCGGCAGGCATTTTTCCCCTTCGAAAGATGGATAGAAAAGAGGCTACCGTACCTGCATGTAATATGTAGAGAGGGAAAAGATACTTGTTATCCTAAGATATTTTTCTATGAAGGAGAAGTGGTTGGCTCTCCTCCCTTGACAGGGACAGGACTGTTACCTTCGGAGTCTCTCATAACTACAGACCATCGCTTTTATTTTATCCTTCAAACACGTCTTAAAAGTTATCCCACACCTCGAAAATTTGATTGACAATTGTTATTCCAGTTCCTAAATAATTATCAGTCTGCGTAATTGTAACAAATGTATAATTTAGTATTCTTTAAAGGGATTCAAATAAATAGTTTGATTTAACATTTTTTTCAGTTAGTCTGATTTGACACAATGACAGTACTAAGTTCAAACAAAGGTTGAAGCTTTTGTTTATTGATAAAAAAATTAAAATTGAGATTTAGATCACAAAATGTTAAATTTAGTTAAAAAAATTGTATAATTGTTTGTTTAATTTATATATGTGATCTAATAATATAATGACATGTGATGCTCGTCAAAAGCTAAAAGGTAAATTCATTGATAAAGTCTCATATCCAATAGCATGATGACATGTGGTGTCCGTCAAAGATAAAGTGGGAATCCTATAAACTAAACATGCTGACCAATCAAAAAACTACGCTTGAACAAGGATATAATAGTAAATTCACACCGAAATCTTAATACTGCTATAACATTTCGGCTTATGAATAAATCAAATATCATCTAAATCCAGGTTATGAATAAATCTCATAGTTATCGTAAAACTTATTGATCAATTACTCTCCTAATCGGATTCTACTTCGAAATATTATATAAGGGACTCTCAATATCAAAAGATACATAAAACTCTTATTTACAACTCTACAATATTTTCAGCTTACTGATAAGTGCTTAAATATTCATATTTAAGCTCCTTAATTTATAGTTGTTAGGCTCTTTGTTTATATATTTTAGTATATTCTACTTCATTTTTTGTATTTTCTGTGTTTTCCATAGATCTTTGAAGAAAAGATGACATTTTGGAGCTCTAAGGAAGAAAAACTAAAGATATGGAACCAGCTAGGTGTGCTCGAGCGCACCTCCTCTGTGATCGAGCGCACAAGCACTTGTGCGCACACCTAAAAGGCTCGAGTGCAACCCTGTGCTCGAGCGCAAAAGAGCGTGATCGAGGGCACACGCATAGAGAGGCGGCAAAGCCAGTTTTGAAAAAATTTCTTTCGGACTTATTTTGGAAATTAGGGTTTCGAGGCATCCTTAGAACCCTATATATAGGCTTGTAAAACACATAAACTTTACCTTTTGATTTTGCTTTGAGTTGTAAGCTTTGGAGAGGAAGTGACGACCCTTCTCTATAGTATTCTTCGGGTTTTATCTTTCTACTTAGTTTAGTTTATGATGTTTTGCTTAAACAGCATGTGTAACTAACTCCTTAATAGGGCTCGATTGAAGCCCTAGTTATGCTTTTTCATATATAAGTATTGATTGCCTTTGCAAATAGCTATGTTATGATGCTTTAATTGATTAATACATGTTTTATTGAATTCCTCATATGTGTTTGTATGATCAACGTATGCATGTGGTATGGATTAGTTAGTTAGATCAATTTGGATGACCCAGTCCTGGTTCTGACAATAGTAACAAAAGAAATCCACGTCGGATTCTTGGGTTAATCAACATGGAAAACCAGGAGCATAAAACGTGCCCTAAGTCTCGTCTGATTGTCGATCTCCACAGATCCTTATGCTCTCTTAAGGAACAACTCAGTATACACCATGTTGAATCCCTTAAGAGAGAAAAGAGTAAGAGTATACACCATGCCTAACTCGTTGCTTAGGGAGATTAATAGCTTAAGGAGCGGACCAAGCCCTTAGGTTGACAATCATTAGGTATTCTTGGTAGGGCTAGAGCATTGGCACATTACTTATTGGGAAAGTATGATTAGTGGTGGATATCAAAGCCCTATGTTCTTATCATTATCAATCTAAACTTAATATTTATTTCTATCAATTTTTACATTGAGAAATTGATTCTAAAACAAAATTCACCAATTCTTATGGAGATGATTTCCCACTAGCACACCATGCCACTATTGACCTTATGCACTTGCAAGTAAAACGAGTTCGATTATTTGCTTAATAATTTAGGTGGATAAACGCACAACAAGTTTTTGGTGCCGTTGTCGGGGATTACACTAAATTTCTTTTTAGAATTATTTTCGTTTAATTTAATCATTTTTAGTTTATTTTATTCTGTTTTATTTTATCAAATATCTAAAAAAAATTAAGTTTCTGTTTTTCACTTTTATTTTTGCTTCATCAAAAACCTAATCTATTTTCTTTTCGTGTCTATTCCAAGCACTACAGCAGAAGCTCTCTGAGACACTATGCTCACGCGCAACACCTTGTGCGATCGAGCGTAACCTCTTGTGCGTCGATCGCAACCTCTTGTGCGATCGAGCGCATTTGAGGCAGAGGCTACCCGAGCAGTAGTACTGAACTGCTGTACTGAATCAGTTTTCACTGATTCATGCAAGGGCTTCGATCCAGGCATCTAACTTTTTTCCCCCTCGATACAGAGCTTGAGCGGACCATTCGACGAAGGCTTAGAGATAACTCTGAGGAGGTAGAAGAAGAATTCTAGGAAGAAGCATTAAGGCAGAACAACTAGAAAACCAACAACCACATGAGAGACGATAGATGAAGCAATCCTTCATCCCAGGGAACATTGACCAGCCATCATGCATTGCGTATCAACCTGAGGTGGAAGGAAATTATTACATATCTCCGTAGATACTCAGTGCATTGACTCACTTTAGGGGTACACCTAATGAGGATCCATACTTGCACCTTCGGGAATTTTTCGATCTCTGCAAGTTCCAGCACATCCAGGGCCTAGACCAAGAAGGAATCAAGTTAATTCTTTTCATTTTTTCTTTAAAGATAAGGCTAAACTGTGGTACAATTGATTGCCTGCAGTTTCTATCCATACTTGGGAGAAGTTGGCCAGCAAGTTCCTAAGGAAGTTTTTCCCAGCCCAAAAGACGAGGCATGTAAGGAATGAGATTCAGTCTTTCTAACAGAAGGATAGAGACTTGTTCTTTGAGGCATGGGGAAATTTCAACGAGCTGCTACTCAAATGCCCACATCACAATCTACCTCAGGATGAACTGGTACAAGCTTTCTATGAAGGTTTAAGTGATACTAATAAAAGTATTGTGGATTCAGGTTGTGGTGGAGTGTTGATTGAGAAAAGCAGCGAAGAAGTCATGAAGCTATTTGAGACCTTAAGTGAGCACACCCAGTAGTTGTCCTCTCTAGGTAGACATGGACCCAAGAGCAAAGGTGTGTATGAGGTGACCCTACATGGAGGATCCTCTACCCAAATAGCTGCTGTGGAGAAGAAACTAGATCTGCTTATTAAAGCCATGACTGCTCAGAATGTCTCCCCTAATCCACCAGCTACACTGCTCCAGGTATGTGCTATATGTTCTCAATTTGATCATAATACTGAGACATGTCCTTTATATTCATCTGCAAACCTAGAGCAAGCAAATTATGTGGGACAAAACAACCATCCGCTAAAGAATAATCCGTATGCAAACACCTACAACCCTGGATGGCGAAATCACCCCAACTTCTCTTCGAGTAACAATCAGAACAGTCAAAGGCAGCAAAGGAACTCCCAACTAGCAGCCCACTCAGTTCCCGAAACAAAGAAAAATGACCTAGAGAGTCTTGTGAGGCAACTAGCAACCCAATAACAATAGTTGATGACTTCACAAGATCAATTCATAGTAGACGAAAAGCAATTTCGGACTAAGTTAAGACAGACCATTGCAAAACATGAACAAGCCATTCAAAGGCTAGAGGCATAAATAGGGCAACTGGCTAAAGAATTGAGTGGCAGAAAGCAAGGTGAGCTTCTAGCTCAAATATTACCTAACCCTAGGGGGCACCAGCAACTGAAGGCTGTCACAACCCTAAAAAATGGTAAGGTTATAGGAATCGATGAGTCTGCAAAAGCATCTCTAGAGAAATCGTCGACATCAAAGGTAAATAAGACGGAGAATGTGAATGCACCACCCTTCCTACAAAGGTTAGTAAAACAAAAGAAGGAAAATAAACTGCTTGATATCTTTGAAACTTTGTGGAAAGTAGAAATAAACATTCCCTTATTAGATGCAATTCAACAAATACCTACTTCTGCAAGATTGTTGCACTCTGATGAGTCTTAAATATTGCATATTAAAGCCCTTTAATTTATATTTGTTAGGTTCTTAATTTGTATTATTTCACTTTATTTTATATCTTTTTTGTGTTTTGTGTATTTTTATAGGTTTTTGGAGAAAATGAGGCCTTTCTGGAGATATCAAGCTTCAAGAGCAAAAAGGATGCCTAATGCGATCGATCGCACGAGATGTGCGATCGAGTGCATCTGCGCTCGAGCGCACCTGCCTACGAACGAGCGCATGGTCAACATCCCACATCGAAATATTTGCAGTTCAGTGCATCTGCGATCGATCGTAATAGACATGCGATCGAGTGCACGTGCGATTGTGCGCACAAGACATGCGATCGATCACATCATTCTACGATCGAGCGCACTCGGGCCAGTATCCCATATCGAATCTGAAACCTACAGTGCTCCGAGACTCCCCCTATATAAACACCATCTGACTTCATCATTCAGTGTACAATTCCTACGCCACTTTGGTGTTAACCGGTGGACGTCTGCTAGCATTCTGGTGGATCCCGAAGGCTTTACTACCACGAGGGGAAGCGCTGCCCATCAGCGAGTGGAATTTCTTTCATGTAAAGTTATTTATTTCTTTTTATTTAGTTTTTTTAGTTTAATATTTAGCACTTTTATTATGAACTGTAGTTTCATAGTTATGAGTGGCTAGAATCTTCAACTAAGGTTGAAGATGAAGCCTTGCCGTTGTTTGGCATAGTAGTTCAGATTTGTTTATACAATTTTGACATTTTTTAGTATAAATGTTCTGTCAATTATTTGAGTAAATCTTTTGATTGATTGAGTTTAAATTGTTCTGTTGGATATTCCTTGTGTTTCATCTGATGGATACATCGAATTGTTTTCGATTAAATTAGATTTCCTTTGTGATTTGTTAAAAGCGGATACATTAGATGCTTTTGATTTAATTGGGATATTCTTTGTTTTTTTGTCATAAGTTGGATTCATGGAATGTTTTGATAGGCTATGTTTTTAGGACATATATGCTTAAACTTTGGTGGGGTGGATTCGGAAACCTTAGTGTTTTTATTTTTAGTTTTTAAAATCAATTTAGTTTAGTTTTAATTTGTTTTCCAAAATATCATTCAAAATTCAGAACTAGGTTAAGATAAAGTTAGTTTAGATTAAATTATATTTTCACAACGCAATTTCCTGTGGATTCGACCTCATACTTGCACAACGCTATATTACAAACGACTTGTGCGCTTGCGAGTAAATTAAAACTTACAACAAGTTTTTGGCGTTGTTGCAGGGAATTGTTTGGTTTGTGAAATTTTTTGGTCTGAATTGATTTTATTTTTCTATTAGTTAGTTATAAAAAAAATGTGGATGAATCCAGCGCCGGTTTCACAGTCTTTAAAGGACATCATTAAGGAATACATGAAAATGACCGGCCCGTCCATCAATGCTGCCAACACATTCAATGTTGATAGCTGTTCCATCTATGCTAGTCCTATGCATTTAGCACAGAATTGTCCATCAATGTCGGCTTTTGCCGAGTATCCCATGGAACAAATAGATGCTTTCAATGAGTGTTGTTGGCAATCAAATGGATTATATTCCGAAACGTACAATCCAGGGTGGTGAGACCACTCTAATTTTTCATGGGAGCATAACCAACTGATGAATCAGGGAGGAGCCCCTTATCATGCTCACAATCAATACCCTCCCGAATTTCCTCTGCCAGTTCCAAGTTATAGTCACTCAGCCTATCCAGCACCATTACCTGCTTACCAAGCTCCCATTCAAACACCAGTGCCAGTTTCACAGTCACTTGAGGACACCCTTGAGGAGTACATGAAAATGACTAGCCAATCCATGAGCGAAGTAATGAGTGCAACAATAGAAAACACCCAAGCGATTGCCAAGCTAGAGAGTTAAATGGATCAAATCGCAAGTTACATGGGTGAAGGAGAGAATTGAGAGTTCCCCAGTCAACCTGATCCTAACCCAAAGGAACAGTTTGCGGTGGGTTATTTATCAACTCCTATGCATTGGCAGGAACAAGTGCAATCAACTGTCCCATACTTGTCTGGGAGACAAATGTACAATCAAGTGGAAGAGAACCCTGCTATGCACCAAGGGTAAGAAAGTGGCAACAATGAGAAGAGAGATGCTGAGCCATCTACAGCCACTCGTATTATTAAGAATCTCCCTAGGTCGTTTTTTCCTAAAGCGCCTTACCCTGAAAGCCTACAAGCGCCCAAGAAAGAAGGGAAGTCTGAGGACATTATGGAGGCATTTTTGCTCAGTTTGGAGAGGATTTGAATTTCGATAAGTTACTTGAGCAAGCAAATACTATCTTGGAGTCTGCTCCTCAAGAGAGCAGTAAGACAGAGGAGACTGTGGATGAATCCCGCATTGAGGACCCCCAAGAGGCGTGTTTTGCTCACTTTGGAGAGGACTTGGGCTTAGATAAGCTACTCGAGGAAGTGAATGCCATTTTGGAGTCTGATCCTCAAGAAAGCAATGAGATAGAGGAAACTGCAGCACTTGAACCCCTCAAGAAGGAACTTAAGCCTTTACCGGATAAGCTTAAGTATAAGTTCCTAGGTCCAGCTGATGAGAGTCGTAAAATGCATCTTAACTGTACTTAACTGTTATCACTTTAGGGTTGATCTAGGTTTTAATTACACTTTTATACGTTAACAACTCTAAAGTATCATTCTTGGATCATTGATCTATTTCGGTGCATTTTCAGGTACTTTAAGCACAAAAGATGAGGAAAAGTTATCATTGCTTGAAGTACAAAGACTTGAGGCATACTGGAGTGAAGGAATGCTTCCAAAAGGACAAGATGGAGGGCTTAAAAGAGCAACAGCTGCTGCCCGCACTGGAAAGAGTTTCACTAAATTGTGAGAATTGCCCGTACAGATCAATCATCTTTAAAAATTAAAATGTATTGATACAAGAAGAACCAGGAGATGAGCCATATATTCTTAGAAAGATCCGGAAGTCTATTTTCTGGAGAATTTTACGGTTCGTCAAAAGGATTTTTCTAGAGAAAGTTATGGCAGTTTTAGTAGACAAAGGTCAGGTTGTGCGGGCTATGCGGGATTTCAGCGTGATTTTGGGCTTAAATCTCACATCCCATATCGGTTGGAAAACACATTTCTATATTCCACATCCCACATCGGATGGGAAACACATTGCACTCTTGGTATTTGCCTATATAAGACCCACTCCACTTTAGCTTTGGAAATGAATGGGGGAGGAATCCAGAGGGTCTTTAGGAGCAATCCAGAGGGCCTTTAGGAGGAACCCAAACTTTAAAGTTTGAAGGTCGGGAGAGATGATCATCGAGAGGCCGGAGACAACTCGAGGACGCATGAGCCCCATGGCCGGCTAGTCTCCAAGCAAGGCGAAGGGATGAATCCCTAGGTGTAGTTGTTCTTATTTTCCTTTATTTGATTCGGTTGTAGTTGGAATTATTTTCATTAAATATTGTTATGTTTTATTCTTAATTTAATTAGTAGATTTATTATAACTCCGGTGGTTGCATGCTTCTTTTCCATATAAGTTCAGTCAAGCTTTTCTTATGTGTACCTGTTTGGGTGTGATTGAGTCCGGTAGATCTCTTTTATAGATTTGTCTGTTGCTGCGGTATCATCATTTTAGATATATCGTCGTCTCTTGATAATTTATAAGTTAGGTCATGTGTGTTAGAAAGTAAAGAATAATTCATAGCGATTACATTAAGATTTATAAATGCGCTTTAATTGAATATTTTCCGATTACCTGTTTGGGATGTGAAACCTGCAATCGAGATAAAAACAACTGAATCAAGTTAGGATTAGAGCAATGAACCTAGGGAGGATTCTCGGAACCTTGTTTTCATTTTTATTTTAAACTTATTTACAAAATTACCTTTTCCTCAAAACAACTCAGATTTTATCCTTTTAATCTTTTATCGTTTGTGTTAAGGTTTCCACCTTTTGTTGTACTTAACTTGTTTCCCTGTGGAATAGACACCCCAAAACTGTACTACAATAACCGTGTTATGTTTTGGGCGTAATCAAATTTTGGCGCCGTTGCCGGGGAAACGCACTTAAGTACATAGAAGCTTGTCAACTTTGAGTGTGATGGTAAAAAAAAAAAAAAAAAAATTTTGTTTTATTTATTTTATTTCCTCTCTTATTCATTTGGTGCATGCTTAGACAAGAGATCTGCGAGGTAGATTCATTAGAGGACCTGAGCTAGAATTACTCTTTCCTTCCGAGTCTGATAGTGAAACCTCGCCTAGATCAACCCATAGAGAAAACCCAAGTGAGAATCTAGAGGATTTTGTTAACATGACCGATAACCATAATGAGAATGTTGCTAGGACACTTCAGGATTACCTCCACCCTACACGCACAGCCATACCATCATGCATCATGTTTCCAGCCAATACTCGCCATCAAGATCTTAAACCAGGGATGATTCAATTACTCCCTATATTCCATGGCTTGGATAACGAAAACCCATATGTGCACATTAGAGAGTTTGAGGAAGTAGTTGCGACTTTTCATAGTCAAAACAAAACTCATGACATTATGAAACTTAAGCTCTTTCCTTTCGCTTTGAAGGATAGAGCCAAGAGTTGGCTATGCTCACTTAGACCACGATCTATTGGGTCGTGGACTGAGATGACTCGGGCTTTCTTTAACAAATACTTTCCCCAACATAAGACCAACACTTTGAAAAGGCAAATCTCCACCTTTGCACAAAAGGATAGTGAGACTTTATATCAGTCTTGGGAGAGATTTAAAGAGTTATTGAGTATGTGCCCTCACCATGGGTATGAGAGTTGGCGCTTAGTGAGCTATTTCTATGAGGGACTTACCTATAGAGAGCGCCAATTCGTAGAGATGATGTGTAATGGTGGGTTTTTAGAGAAAGATCCTGATGAGGCCATAGAGTACCTCAATGAGCTTGCTGAAAAAGCTCACACTTGGACTGGACTTAGTGCTACTGAAAGCACAAATAGGTCACGACCTATAGGGCACCCAAATGGTGGTGGAATTTACCATCTTAGGGAAGAGGATAACCTTAGAGCCAAGGTCGAGATGTTCACTAGGGAGATAAATGAGTTAAAGACTAAGAGCTTAAAGCCAACACACGTGATTAATCATGCAAAATCTTTTGAACCATGTTTTGTGTGTGGCAGGGTAGATCATCTCCTCCAAGAATGCCCCACATTTGCTGATATGAGAGGGCTGTATGAGGAACAATGTAATGCCTTAGGTATGTACAAAAAGCCTCTTGCACCTTTCTCTAACACTTATAACCCAGGGTGGCGAAATCACCCAAACTTCAGCTGAAAATCTGAAAACCAGCATGCACAGCCCCCTAGATCATCCCCTGCACCTTATCATGCACCCTTATCCTCTAGGAACTCGCTAGAAGACACCTTACAGGCCTTTATAGAGGCACAAGGTAAGACAAACCAAAGGTTTAAGGCATTATTTACGCAGGTGATGGAAGAGCATAA
Source organism: Bretschneidera sinensis (assembly GCA_023935145.1). Taxonomy (NCBI): domain Eukaryota; kingdom Viridiplantae; phylum Streptophyta; class Magnoliopsida; order Brassicales; family Akaniaceae; genus Bretschneidera; species Bretschneidera sinensis. The sequence continues at coordinate 76,378,932 of CM043697.1, read as the reverse complement.
AGAAATAAAGAGCCAAGTGTCCAAGTTGATGAGCTACTTGAGTGTGACTGAGCGAGGTAAGTTTCCTGCTCAAGCTCAGTCCACATCCCATGGTCAACACCTAGCACAAAAGAATTTGGATGAGGTAAATGCCATTGAGACACTTGGTGGTAAATCAGTACACATCCCAACAACGAAAAAATCAGAGGATGTGGCTGAAAGCCATCAAGCACAAGCATACATGATGGACTCGTTCATGGAAATGGTCCAGCACCTAAATCCATTAGAGTCCACCTTCACCCATGGCTTCACCAAAGCATATATCGAGCCAGCATTTGCAGATGTTACTGATTACATCCTTGAGGCCCCTCCCAAGCATAGAAGCACCAAATTTGGCAATGAAGCAATGGCAGATGCATTCAAGCTATGTTTTTCAAGGAGGGAATAAGAGCGTCTGGCTAAAGACGTAAAACTTAGCGCTCATGGGAGGCAGCCCACAACGTATCCTTTTACTTTTACTGTTTTTCATATTTATTTTTCTTGTTTATTATTATTCTTTTGTTGTTTTCCAGTTTTACTTTAGTATTTATTTTTCAGGGACAAATAAACGAAGCGGTTCAAATGATCGTGCACAACTTTCAACTCCACGCACCGTTGGTTAAAAAGGGAGTTTCCTTAACTTTCGTTTTTTTTCATTGAGGACAATGCTTATCTTAAGTTGGGGGTGGAAGATATACATTTCTTATTGCATATCATTGAACTGCTTGGTGTCATTTTTGTTTGTTTTTAGCATGCTTGGTGTTTACCTTAGAGTTAATTTACATGTCAATGATATAAACTTAATTGAGATAACATGTAGTATTTAAAAGAAGTTAAATCTTGCTTGAGTTTGAAATTAATTTAAGCATCAATCTTCATTTGGTTAGAGATTCTAGTTTGTGGTAAGATTGTATGATTAGTCTATAACATCTAGAGAAATTTTATGTGTGATTATTTTGTAAATATTTTTACGGTCTCAACAAGCTCTAGAACTTACTTGATAATCACTTGAGGCGAATTCCTAGAATGCACACTACTTAGGATATGATATAGGCTATTTTTGAACCGTTTGAGCCTTTCAAACCTACCATTGCTATATTTATCAATAGTCACCTATTTGAGCCTTTTTCTTGAAAAGAAAAATTGAGCCTTGTTTCTTTCGATAAACCATTTACTTACCTTTATGAGCCTAAAAATATTTTTATCCTTACCTTTCTTTTAAAAGAACTTAGTTATACACATGTTGTGAGAAGCACTTAAAAGGAGTAATGGTGGAAATATGAAAAAATATCACTACCGCAACCCAAGTATATTAAAGGAGATAAGTTGGGGGTTGTGGAAAAGAAAAGAAAAAAAATGAAAGAGAAGGTGAATGGTTATGTGCCAAAATAAAAAAAAATGAATTATGGCAAAGAAAGAAAAAAGAAAGAAAAGAAAAAAATGGTGATTTGTTGAAAGAAATGCTCGAAAAATGGTTGAAAGAGTTGGGTGTTGAAGTAAGGTTATCCAGTGCTTAAAGAGCTGTGTTCAAAACTACGAGATTAAGTTCTTTTACTTGTGAATTCTTCCCATTCTTTCTTAGCCTTTACCTTAGCTGAACGTTACAAGCTTATTAAAGACTTATTGATCCAATGTAGTGTGATTTTTCTACAACAGTGGAGAGTGATTTGAAAAGTGAGCTTATGGAGCTTGTTTTTGTGATTGATGTCACGCAATTTATTATGTTTTTAGAGGCCAAGACTTGTATTCATGAATGTTATGCATAAAATCATCCGGGTGTTTGGATTAATGGTTTGTGGTAAGATGGATGTTAAGAGTCAATAACGATTTTAAGATTGATGTTTGGATTACTTTTGGACTTAGGTGAAATTTAATGATTCTATGTGTCGTATGTTATGTGCAATTTTTGAGACAAAAAGTGAATTATTCTTGGTTCAACACTAGCATTGCTTTACTTTGTTTTTAACTCATTCTATAGAATTCATCTCTTATTTTCGCTTCAATTGTTATGGACTAGCAATAAGCTAGTTGGGGGTTGTGATGAGAGTCGTAAAATGCATCTTAACAGTACTTAACTGTTATCACTTTAGGGTTGATCTAGGTTTTAATTGCACTTTTATACGTTAACAACTCTAAAGTATCATTCTTGGATCATTGATCTATTTCGGTGCATTTTCAGGTATTTTAAGCACAAAAGATGAGGATAAGTTATCATTGCTTGAAGTACAAAGACTCGAGGCATACTGGAGTGAAGGAATGCTTCCGAAAGGACAAGATGGAGGGCTTAAAAGAGCAACAGCAGCTGCCCGCACTAGAAAGAGTTTCACTAAATTGTGAGAATTGCCCGTACAGATCAATCATCTTTGAAAATTAAACTGTATTGATACAAGAAGAACTAGGAGATGAGCCATATATGCTTAGAAAGATCCGAAAGTCTATTTTCTGGAGAATTTTATGGTTCATCAAAAGGATTTTTCTAGAGAAAGTTATGGCAGTTTTAGTAGACAAAGGTCAGGCTGTGCGGGCTATGCGGGATTTCAGCGTGATTTTAGGCTTAAATCCCACATCGGTTGGAAAACACATTTCTATATCCCACATTCCACATCGGATGGGAAACACATTGCACTCTTGGTATTTGCCTATATAAGACCCACTCCACTTTAGCTTTGGAAATGAATGGGGGATGAATCCAGAGGGCCTTTAGGAGGAACCCGAAGTTTAAAGTTTGAAGGTCGGGAGAGATGATCATTGGGGGGCCGGAGGCAACTCAAGGACGCATGAGTCCCATGGCCGGCTAGTCTCTAAGCAAGGCGAAGGGATGAATCCCTAGGTGTAGTTGTTCTTATTTTCCTTTATTTGATTCGGTTGTAGTTGGAATTATTTTCATTAAATATTGTTATGTTTTATTCTTAATTTAATTAGTAGATTTATTATAACTCCGGTGGTTGCATGCTTCTTTTTCATATAAGTTCAGTCAAGCTTTTCTTATGTGTACCTATTTGGGTGTGATTGAGTCCGGTAGATCTCTTTTATAGATTTGTCTGTTACTGCGGTATCGTCATTTTAGATATATCGTCGTCTCTTGATAATTTATAAGTTATGTCATATGTGTTAGAAAGTAAAGAATAATTCATAGCGATTACATTAAGATTTATAAATGCGCTTTAATTGAATATTTTTCGATTGCCTGTTTGGGATGTAAAACCTGCAATCAAGATAAAAATAACTGAATCAAGTTAGGATTAGAGCAATGAACCTAGGGAGGATTCTCGGAACCTTGTTGTCATTTTTATTTTAAACTTATTTACAAAATTACCCTTTCCTCAAAACAACTCAGATTTTATCCTTTTAATCTTTTATCGTTTGTGTTAAGGTTTCCACCTTTTGTTGTACTTAACTTGTTTCCCTGTGGAATCGACACCCCAAAACTGTACTACAATAACCGTGTTATGTTTTGGGCGTAATCACCAGCCGATTGTTTGCCTGTGATAATAGCTTCCGATTTGGGTGAGGCTCAATAGGAGAAATTATTAGATGTTCTAAGAGAGCACAAGGAAGCTATCGGTTGGACTATTGAGGATATCAGAGGAATCAGCCCCTCGTTGGTAATGCACAAGATACATTTGGAGGAGAATGCCAGGCCATCGAAGGAGCCATAAAGAAGGCTCAACCCAACTATGCAAGAGGTTGTGAGGGCAGAAATAATTAAGTTGTTAGATGCAGGGATCATTTATCCCATCTCTGATAGCAAATGGGTGAGCCCGATTCATGTTGTGCCCAAGCGAGCTGGACTGACGGTAGTAAAGAATAAAGTCAACGAGTTGGTGCCAACTCATGTTCAGTCAGGGTGGAGAGTGTGTATAGACTACCGTAAGCTGAACGTTGCCACAAGGAAGGATCACTTTCCATTGCCATTTATTGATCAGATGGTGGAGTGTTTGGCTGGGCACGAGTATTATTATTTTTTGGATGGTTATTCTGGATATAACTAAGTCCCCGTGGACCCCAAAGATTAGGAGAAGACGATGTTTACCTGTTCTTTTGAGACGTTTGCCTACTGTTGCATGCCCTTTGGGTTATGCAATGCACTCGCTACTTTTTCGCGATGCATGGTCAGTATATTCTCTGACATGGTAGAGCGGTTCTTAGAGATTTTCGTGGACGACTTCTCCGTCTTCGGTTCAACCTTTGAAGAGTGCCTGCACCGTCTCGCTTTGGTTTTAGTGCGGTGCAAGGAGAAGAACCTAGTGCTTAATTGGGAGAAGTGCCATTTTATGGTTAAGCAAGGCATTGTACTGGGGCATGTCGTATCTCATCAGGGGATTGAGGTCGACAAAGCGAAGGTGGATCTGATTTCCAACCTTCCACCCCCACGTACAGTGAAGGAGGTTCGATCTTTTCTGGGCCATACAGGTTTCTACAGGCGATTTATCCAGAATTTTAGCAAAACCGCTAGGCCCTTGTGCCAGTTATTATAAAAGGATGCCCTATTTATATTTGATGAGGACTGTAAGAAAGCATTTGGGGATCTGAAGAAGATTTTGACGTCCACACCCATTATTCAGCCACCCAACTGGGGTGTGCCCTTTGAGATTATGTGTGAGGCATCAGACTATGCTGTTAGAGTTGTTTTGGGGCAGTGTGTTGATAAACTTCCCCATGTTATCTACTATGCAAGTCGAACTCTAAACGACGCACAACTCAATTACTCTACCACTGAGAAGGGGTTGCTTGCAGTCGTTTTTACATTAGACAAGTTCAGATCCTACTTGTTAGGATCTAAAGTCATTATCTACTCGGACCATGCAGCATTGAAGAATCTTTTCTCAAAAAAAGATGCTAAATCTCGTCTTATCCGATGGATCTTGCTACTTCAAGAGTTCGACATTGAGATTCGGGATAAGAAAGGTTCAGAAAATGTGGTGGCAGACCATTTATCTAGATTGATTGTGGATTTCACTGAGGTCACCACTCCCATTTCTGAGACCTTTCCTGATGACCAGTTAATGCTCATTGCTCAAAATCCCGCTCCATGGTTTGCTGATATAGTAAGCTATCTTGTCACCGGACACATGCCTTTGCATTGGGGGCGACAAGATAAATCAAAGTTTTTAGCCATGGTAAAACATTTTTTCTGGGACGATCCTTATCTGTTTAAGTATTGTCCCGATCAGATCATCAGAAGGTGTATTCCTGAGCATGACCAATCTAACGTCATTGCCTTTTGTCATGATCATGCTTGTGGAGGCCATTTCAGTGCTAAAAAGACCGCTGCAAAGATTTTGCAGTGTGGATTTTATTGGCCTACCATGTTTTGAGGCTCTCACACCTACTGTGTATCTTGTGAGTGTTTCTAAAAGCTAAGGAGTCTTTCTAGGAGGAATATGATGCCCCTCAACCCTATTCTGATTGTTGAGATTTTTGACGTGTGGGGCATTGATTTTATAGGACCATTCCCAAACTTCTTTGGCAACTTGTACATTCTACTTACTGTGGACTATCTGTCCAAGTGGGTGGAGGCCGTTGCGTGCAAGACCAATGACAACAGAGTTGTGGTCCAGTTTTTGAAGGACACTATTTTTGCTCGATTTGGTATGCCTTGAGCAATCATAAGTGATGGGGGTAAGCACTTTTGCAACCGGATTTTTGAGCAGTTGATGAAGAAGTATTTCATCACACACAAGGTTGCCACCCCATATCACCCACAGACGAGTGGACAAGTGAAAATTTCTAATCGCGAGATCAAACACATTTTAGAGAAAACTGTGAACCCTAGTAGAAAGGATTGGTCTTTGCGATTGACTAATGCACTGTGGGCATATCGGACAGCCTTCAAGATGCCAATTGGCATGTCTCCCTATCGTATTGTGTGCGGAAAGGCATGTCACCTTCCGGTTGAATTAGAGCATAGAGCCTATTGGGCTATCAAGCAGTTGAACTTCAATCTTTGGAAGGCTGGCACACAAAGGAAGCTCCAACTCAATGAATTAGAGGAGCTATGGAACGATGCATACGATTGTGCACGATCCTACAAGGCACAAATGAAGAAGACTCATGACCAACACATTTTAAGACGAGCTTTTGAGCCGGGTCAAAAAGTTCTTCTTTACAATTCACGCTTGCATCTTTTTCCAGGCAAGCTCAAATCTCGTTGGACAGGCCCATTTATTATTCGGTCAGTTTTTCCTCATGGGGCCATCGAGATTGAGGATCCCAAGAATGGTAACATTTTTAAGGTAAATGGACAAAGGCTAAAACCATTCTTGGAGTTAAGGAGTCCGAACATAGAGACGATATTATTGGAGGATCCTCGTTACTCTGATTGAGTGTCGTCTACTAAGAGGAGTCTGGCTGAAGACTTTAAATTTAGCGCTCATGGGAGGCACCCCACAGCTTATCTTTTTATTTGTTTATTATTTTACATATTTATGCTTAATGTTTGTTTTCAGTATTTTTTGTTTTCCAGTATTTATTTTTCAGGGACAATGCGTACTTCAGTTCAAGTTTTGGGGTATGCTACGAGCCATACTAGTCCAGATAGTTCTCCATATCCCAGGTCAGCTCTTTCCATATTATTCACACATTGGGGTCAATGTGTAATTTAAGTTTGGGGGTATGTGATAGATATTTAAATATTCATATTTAAGCCCCCTTATTTACATTTGTTAGGTCCTTAATTACGTTAATTTGGTCTCTTTTACTCCATTTGTGTGTTTTACATGTTTTTATAGGGTTTTGGAGAAAAAGAAGCAGTTTTGGCACTTAAAGGAAGAAAGCTGGAATCCCTGGAGCATTCTCTGGACAAATTGCGATTGATCGCACCATGCAATGAGATCGAGCGCACATTGCGATCGTGCGCACACATGAAGGATCGAGCGCACACGTGAAGGATCGAGCGCACACTGCGATCGAGCGCAAGACATATGCGATCGAGCGCACATATACGGGCGTGAACAGTAAACTGCAGAACCCTGTTTTAGAAATAAGAGAATTTTCGTTTTAGGAAGGTTTAGGAACTCATGGGTCTCTTAGGACTTCTCAAAGACCTATAAATACACTTATAACTCACACACATAAGACACACCTCAGATAGAAAACACTTTTCTCTTTTCTTTTACTTGGAGTTGAGAGCTTGGGAGAGAATTAACGCATCTTCTCTCGGGTTTATTCTTCTCCTTTAATGTTTAGTTTATACATAATGTTTACTTCAGATAGTATGTGTAACTAACTTTCTTATAGGGCTCGATTGAAGCCCTAGTTATGCATTCCCATATTTATATTCATTGATAAAATCTTTGCCAATAGCTTTTATTATGTTTCTTAACTTGATTAATGTCTGTGCTTATTTAAATTCCTCACATGTATGTGTAAGGCCAACGTATGCATGTGGTATGGATAGGTTAGTTAGATCAATTTGGATGACCAAGTCCTGGGTCTAACATTAGTAACAAGGGATATCTTATCCAGATACCCGGGTTAATCAACATGGGAAACCGGGAGTAGATACCATGCCCTAGGTCTCATGTGGTTGTCGATTTCCATAGTACTTATGTTTTCTTAAGGAACAACTCAAGCAGATACCATGCTGAATCTCTTAAGGAAGAAAAGAGTTAGAGTAGATACCATGCCTAACTCGTTTCTTAGGGAAATCAATAGCTTAAGGAGTAGATACCATACCCTTAAGTTGGCAACCAGTAGGTATACATAATAAGGCTAGTGCACTGATACCTTATACAAATTGAGAAAGTATGACTAGTGGTGGATATCAAAGCCCTATGTCTTTATTATTATCAAATCACCTTCCAACGGTTATTTATCTCTTTTTACTTTAGAGAAACTGATTCTAAAAGCAACTTTATCAATCCCTGTGGAGATGACCTTGCTTTTGCACACTAGACTACTCTGATAACCTTGTGCACTTGCAAGTATAACTAGTACGATTATCCGCTTAATTATTTAGGTATAAATCGCTCAACAAGTTTTTGGTGCTGTTGCCGGGGATTGCGCTAAAGTTCTTTTTAGAATTACTTTCATTATTATTACGCTAGTATTGTTTACTATCTTTATTTTTCATCAAACCTAATTAAATTGTTTTCTGTTTTAGGCACATCAAACCCTAACTCACACTTCATGTGGTACTTGCGATCGAGCGCATTTAGGGCAGAAAGTATCTGAGCAGCAAAGTTGAACTGTTGCACTGAAGCTGTTTCTTCTTATTTATGCACGGACTGCGATCCCGACATCCAACTTTCTTTCCTCTTAATCCCGAACTTGAGCGGACTATCTGAAAAAAGCTAAGGAACAACTTCAAGAAGAACGAAGAAGGAGTCGAGAACGAAACACAAATGGCGGAACAGCTCGAGAACCAGCAACCACCTGCACGAGTACCGATGAAGCACTCCTTCATCCCTCGAAACATTGATCAACCATCATGCATTGTATATCAACCTGAGGCGGCGGGAAATTATTACATATCTCCGTAAATCTTGAATGCTTTGACTCATTTTAGAGGCACTCCTAACGAAGATCCACACTTACACCTCTGAGAATTTTTCGATCTTTGCAAGTTCCAGCACATACAAGGACTAGACCAAGAAGGAATAAGGTTGATTTTGTTCCCTTTTTCTTTGAAAGATAATGCTAAACTTTGGTATAATTCTTTGCCTGCAGTTTCCATCCACACTTGGGAGGAATTGGCAAGCAAGTTCCTGAAGAAGTTCTTCCCAGCCCAAAAGACAAGACAAATGAGGAAGGAGATCCAATCCTTCCAACAAAAGGATGTGGACCTCTTCTTCAAAGCATGGGGACACTTCAACGACTTGCTACTCAAATGCCCACACCATAACCTGCCTCAAGATGAACTGGTATAAGCCTTTTATGAAGGTTTAAATGATACTAACAAATGTATTATTGATTCAGGTTGTGGAGGAGTCCTGATGGAGAAAAGCAGTGTAGAAGCAATGGAGCTCTTCGAAACCCTCAGCGAGCACACCCAACAATTCTCCTCTCGAGGTAGACATGTGACCAAGGGTAAAAGTATGTATGAGGTAAATATAAATGGAGGATCTTCCCCTTAAATGGCAGCAATGGAGAGGAAACTAGATATGATTGTAAAAGCCATGACTACTCAAAATGCCTCATCCAGCCTACCATCCACCCCACTCCAGGTATGTGCAATTTGTTCTTAATACGACCATAATACTGATACATGTCCTTTGTACTCATCTATAGATCTGGAACAAGCCAACTACATGGGACCAAATAACTATCCACCGAAGAACAACCTGTATGCAAACACATACAACCCCGGATGGCGAAATCACCCGAATTTCTCATGGAGTAACAATCAAAACAATCAAGGACAGCAACGAAACACCCAGCCTATTGCTCATGCTATTCCCGAACCAAAGAAGAATGACCTCGAAAGTCTAGTAAGACAACTAGTGATGTCACAAGAACAGTTCATGACTCAGCAAAAACAAACAAGTGTGGCACATGAGCAAGCAATTCAAAGGCTAGAGGTACAAATAGGACAACTCGCTAAAGAGCTCAGTGGCAAAAAGCAAGGAGAGCTCCCAGCTCAAACACTACCTAACCCTAGGGGGCATCAACAATTAAACGCTGTGACAACCCTAAGAAGTGGCAAGGTGATAGGGTCCGATAAGCTTACAGCGTTGTCCAAAGAGACACCATCAGCATCAAGGGTAAGTGAGACAGAGAAGATGAATGCTCCACCCTTCCCGCAAAGGTTAGTAAAACAGAAGAAAGTCAATAAACTAATTAATATTTTTGAAACCTTGCGGAAAGTAAAAATTAATATTCCTTTGTTAGATGCCATTAAACAAATTCTTGCATATGCTAAGTTTTTAAAAGATTATAGCACTAACAAAAGGAAGTTCCAAGAGCATGAGACGGTAGCCTTAACCAAAGAGGTAAGTGCTGTAATTTTAAGAAAATTACCACCTAAACTAAAAGATCCGGGTAGTTTTACTATTCTTTTCAGGCTAGGTGACCAGCTGTTCGAACATGCACTATTGGATCTAGGAGCGAGTGTCAACTTGCTGCCATACAGTGTATACGAGACACTAGGTTTAGGGGAGCTTCAACCAACCTCCATCAATTTACAATTGGCTGATAGAAGCATCAAAAGACCAAGAGGTATCCTTAAGGACGTGTTGGTAGGAGTAGGAAAATTCATTATACCTACTGATTTTATAGTATTAGATATGGAAGAGTGTACTTTGCCATTGCCTCTCCCCATCATCCTAGGACACCCCTTTATGATAACTGCTGACACTAATATTAGTGTAAAACGGGGCATTGTCACAATGAGGGTAAATGATGAGGAGATAGAATTTCAAATATTTAATACATTACAATCAACCAATAATGATAATGAATATTCTAATATGAATTTCATGCAAAGTATTGTTGAGAAAGCTTCTCAAGACCATCGCACCACTACATTGGAGACTATCCCCAACCATGAGGACACAAGAGTGGACATTAGGCCGGAGGAGGACAATGTGATTAAAGACGTGCATCTTTTCAAGGACACACCAAAACCTTCAAGTAAGTGTGCTCTTCAAATTGAACCTTCTGCACTTACTCATACTATTTTTCCTTATTTTATTGACCAGGCGTCAAGATGGGAGATGAAGAAACTATCAAAAGCACTTGAACCACCTGATGTGGGCTCTAAGTGCCCCCCTCAAACCAACTAGCACGGTAGCAAGAGAGTGCTTGAGCAAAGTAAAAATTTGATTTCCTATTAAGCTCAAGCACCTCTATTGAGGTTAGTGGTACTGAGGCCACTAACAAATGGTAAGGTTTTATTGTTTCATTAAATTATCAGTTTTTTTTAGCTACGATAAGTTTTTTCTTTTGTCCATATGCTCTTCTTGCGATTGATCGCATCATCCAGTGCGATCGAGCGCACCCCGTGTGCGATCGAGCGCATTCGTGGCAGAAGTATTTATATATCTGAAAACCTTCACTCACGCACTCACACCTCTTCACTGTGTTCACTCGCACCCTAAACTCTCTCTCTCACTCGCTCTTACCGTCTACCCGCATCTCTCACGCTCACACTTTGCCACCATCATTCACCACCACTTCCATCTCCACCATCCTCCGTCACCAATCCATTGCCTCCATCACCGGCAATCACCACCACCTCCACTGTCACCACCCCGTATTCCCATCCCCATTAATCCATAAGGTACTCTTCACACACACGTACACGAATTTTAATGTTTTATTTACAAAACTCTTTATTCTTATATGTTATCTTGAGTGTGATTGAGTGCTTGTTTGTTTGCAGGAGGTTTGGCACACATTCAACTTGTCAAGATCGTAGCTTGTTTTTTTGGTGCACATCAACTATTCGGGGAAAAGCCTGACTGTGTGCGATCGATCGCATGGCATTTGCGATCGAGCGCATAGCCAGTGTGCGATCGAGCGCACACAAGTCACGATCGATCGCAAATTTGGCAGAAACTAGTATCAAGCATGTCCAAACCAACTGTTTCTACCTCTGGTGCCTCAAGCAGCCGTGCCTCCTCATCCCGGCCCAGCATCGAGCAACGAGAGCTGTTGTTCGAGACCACATTCGCCATCGATGATATATTCTGGCACATGGACGCCACGCAATGGGCCTTCCAAGCATTCTGACATCGAGGGTTGAAGTGGCTGTTTCAACCAGTGTGCTTCACTGCCTACTCCCAGCTTGTAGTCCAATTTTATGAGCATCTATCTTTCGACTGCAGCAGACTGAGAGTCCTCACCTCTTTAATTTGGGGCACGCCCATCGAGGTGACTAGTGCCGATATCGTCGCTGCTCTTTATTGCACCGATGAGTCCCCTCCTAAGGACACTGATATCGAGGAACAGCCGGAGTCTTTTGCCCTGGCCGAGATCATCACGAACGTGTGTGCTGGCCAGTATGCCGACAGGCATAACAATGCGGCCAGTCGGTCCAAGCTGCCTCCCCGACTGTGGCTTATTGATACGATCCTACAGCGTAACATGTGTCCATTAGGGCACAAGACACAGCAGCGAGACCAGTTTCTCCAGACTATATATGCCTTCCATAGAGGCCACTGGTACTCCATCCCGGCTGTCATTTGGAGCAAGCTGCATAAGTTTTGGGATCACGTACATGGCCATCAGACCACCACGGCCAATGCTTAAGGCCTTCCTTTCCCGTTCCTACTCTCCTCCATCCTCAAGAAGAAGATGATTTAAGGGACCCACAGTGACGAGCCAGTGCGAGAGCATCCTTTCTTCGGGAATGCTCAGTGGACACACAGCATCTCGCATATGCCACGAGGACCCCCAGTACCTGCTCCAACAGCTGAGTGAGTTGAGAAGGATTGCATGGAGACCGAGACCCCAATCATTAGCCCAGTACGTGAGGAGGACCATTCAGACATGAGACCCACCGAGTCCCAGCACTTTCTAGTTGAGCCGTCCTCCTTCCGAGGTGAGGTCTCTACTGCTACCACACTCGTGCATCAGCGCATGGATAGTTTAGAGGCACGGTTAGCACGCCATGAGGCTATACTGCAGGCCATTCTTGATTGCCTACCTCCAACACCCGGTACCTCTTCAACTGTACCACCTGATGATCAACAGTGAGTGGATACCATGTTTGGCTGAAGACGTTAAACTTAGCGCTCATGGGAGGCACCCCAATGCATATCCTTTTTTATAGTTTATGTTATTACTCGTATTTTATACTTTTATATTATTGTCTATTACTTGTTTTCCATTTTATCTTTGTTTTTCTTTCTTTTTCAAGGACTGTATCAGTGCATCCAGTTGAAGTTTGGGGGCGTGCTCCAAGCCATGTCAGCCATATAGCTCTCCATCTCCCACGTCAGATCCTTCCATGCTACTCACACATTGGAGACAATGTACAATTTAAGTTTGGGGGTATGGGGACACATTCACACACTCACTTGTCCCATAGTTTTTTTTTTTTTTTTTTTGTTGCCATTTTCGTAGATAAATATATGTTCATTTTGTCCAATAAACTTTTTTTTTTTAGATCTAAACAAAACTTTATGATTCGACTTCATCAGCGAGCTTAACACTTTGAACATATAGGCCAATAATCAAGTTTTGAACCTAGATCACTGCCTTTTAGGCATTTAAGAATTCACAAGTTTAACTTAAATTATCACGAGCACATTAGCACATAATTGTGTAGGGTATGACATGTTATTTGGATTTGTATGTTTCTTTTGCTTGACTATGAACTAAATGACCTATTAGATTAACATTTTGGCATATAAAAATAGAAAAGATTGATTCGTGCTCAAAAAGAAAAAAAATGATCCTAATGATCAATAAAAACAAATCTTCCGCTGAGTAACTGGACCTCTTGCCTCAGTAAGCATTGAGTGTCACGTCAAAAGGTGGAAAATTTTAAATGATCATTAAAAAGAACTTTTCGCTGAGTAACTGGCCCTCTTGCTTCAGTAAACATTGAGTGTCACATCCAAAGGTGGAAAATTCTAAGTGGTAGCACTAAAACCAATTAAGTTTCGTAGCTTTGTTGACTCGAGCTAGTAAGTCCTTAGGGGTGTTTTTCCACCTAATGCCCTAAAACCATCTGGTTTGGGAGTCATTGGCTAAACGCTCATTACACGAGTAAACAAGAAAGCTTAAGGGAACTAACGTGGCAAAAATCTCGCAAATAAAAGTCTATGCCATGTTTGTTGACTCTAGTAGGAAGTTTGATGAATCTTGAGTCATCGAAACACCACATGTTTGAATTTCTTGGAAGCCCAATCTTTTGTGTGCTAGTCACCACACACTAAAGTCAAACTTGTGATGTCTTAAACTACCTCATGAATATGATTTACGTTCAAAACTCTTATTCATTGTAAAAATATGTTTACACTAGTTAAGCTTGCTCATGAATGCGCATCATAGTTTTGTGTAAAATCTAGACTTTTGATTGACACTATGAACATTGGATTTATCTATGTTTTTCGTTTTAGTTTTTAATTTAGTATTGCTAAGGGACTAGCAATATGTAAGTTTGGGGGTGTGATAGATACTTAAATATTCATATTTAAGCCCCTTTATTTACATTTATTAGGTCCTTAATTACGTTAATTTGGTCTCTTTTACTCCATTTGTGTGTTTTACATGTTTTTATAAGGTTTTGGAGAAAAAGAAGCAGTTTTGGCACTTAAAGGAAGAAAACTGGAATCCCTGGAGCATTCTCTGGACAAATTGCGATCGATCGCGCCATGCAATGCGATCGAGCACACATTGCGATCGTGCGCACATATGAAGGATCGAGCACAAGACATATGCAATCGAGCGCACATGTACGAGCGTGAATAGTAAACTGCAGAACCCTATTTTGGAAATAAGAGAATTTTCGTTTTAGGAAGGTTTAGGAACTCATGGGTCTCTTAGGACTTCTCAAAGACCTATAAATACACTTGTAACTCACACACATAAGATACACCTCAGATAGAAAACACTTTTCTCTTTTCTTTTACTTGGAGTTGAGAGCTTGGGAGAGAATTGACGCCTCTTCTCTCGGGTTTATTCTTCTCCTTTAATGTTTAGTTTATTTATAATGTTTACTTTAGATAGTATGTGTAACTAACGTTCTTATAGGGCTCGATTGAAGCCCTAGTTATGCATTCCCATATTTATATTCATTGATAAAATCTTTGCCAATAGCTTTTATTATGTTACTTAACTTGATTAATGCCTGTGCTTATTTAAATTCCTCACATGTATATGTAAGGCCAACGTATGCATGTGGTATGGATAGGTTAGTTAGATCAATTTGGATGACCGAGTCCTGGGTCTAACATTAGTAACAAGGGATATCTTATCCGGATACCCGGGTTAATCAACATGGGAGACCGGGAGTAGATACCATTCCCTAGGTCTCATGTGGTTGTCGATTTCCATAGTACTTATGTTTTCTTAAGGAACAACTCAAGCAGATGCCATGCTGAATCCCTTAAGGAAGAAAAGAGTTAGAGTAGATACCATGCCTAACTCGTTGCTTAGGGAAATCAATAGCTTAAGGAGTAGATACCATGCCTTTAGGTTGGCAACCAGTAGGTATACATAATAAGGCTAGTTCACTGATACCTTATACAAATTGGGAAAGTATGACTAGTGGTGGATATCAAAGCCCTATGTCTTTATTATTATCAAATCACCTTTCAACAGTTATTTATCTCTTTTTACTTTAGAGAAACTGATTCTGAAAGCAACTTTACCAATCCCTGTGGAGATGACCTTGCTTTTGCACACTAGACTACACTGATAACCTTGTGCACTTGCAAGTATAACTAGTACGATTATCCGCTTAATTATTTAGGTATATAATCGCTCAACAGTATGGGAGACACATCACACACTTTGTTCTAAGTTGTTGTCTTTTCGTCGTAAAGATAAATACATGCTCATGTTATTTTGAAATTTTGGTTGATCTAAACATTTTCTGTGATGTGATGTCATAGGTAAGCTTAAAATTTTGAACACATGATCTGGTGATAAAGTTTTAAAATTTAGTTACTTACTTTAGGCATTCGAGAATTCACATGTTTGATCTAATCTAACACGAGCACATTAGCACAAATTTTGTGAGGTATGACATGTGATTTTAATGTGTACGTTTCTTTGTCTTAACTGAAACTGGATGACTTGTTGGATAAACACTTGGGCATAGAAAAGCATAAAAAAAATATAATAATAATACTACTAATGATCATCATCAATAAACTTTCCACTGAGTAAGTGCACCTCTTGTCTCAGTAAACAGTGAGTGTTCACGTCAAAAGGTGGGAATTTTATTCATAACGATCATTGCGAAATTTTTCGCTGAGTAACTAGACCTCTTGCCTCAGTAAGCAGTGAGTGTTCACGTCAAAAGATGAAAATTTTGTTTGGTAGCATTAAGGTCAGTTTAGTTTCGTATCCTTTTTTACTCGAGTTAGTAAGTCCTTAGGGGTGTCTTTACACCTAAGGCCTTAAAACCATCTGGTTTGGGAGTCATTGACCCAACACTCGCTACATGGGTCAATTAGAAAGCTTAAGGGAATTAAACATAGCAAAGCCTTATATATAAAAATTAAAATTAAAAAAGAAAAGAAAAGAAGAAAATAAAAACTATGCCATGTTCGTTCATTCTGATGGGAAATTTGGTGAATCTTGAGACATGGAGACCTTACACATTGGAGTTATTTGGAAGCTTCATTTTTATATGCTAATTCACTTTACACAGTGTCAGACTTGTGATGCCTTGACCTGCCTTTTGTAAGTAATTAGATTTTAACATTTCTATTCATTGCGGAGATGGGTTTTTCTTTTTAAATTTGCTCATGAATGAATATCATGGTGGTGTGTGCTCCTTAAATTTTTGGATAACATGAGTGATGAACTTATCTTTATGTTCTTTGTTTTTCATGTAGTTTTTATTTTGTTTTGCTAAGGGACTAGCAAAATATAAGTTTGGGGGTATTTGATGAGTCTTAAATATTGCATATTTAAGCCCTTTAATTTATATTTGTTAGGTTCTTAATTTGTATTATTTCACTTTATTTTATGTCTTTTTTGTGTTTTGTGTATTTTTATAGGTTTATGGAGAAAATAAGGCATTTCTGGAGATATCAAGCTTTAAGAGCAAAAAGGGTGCCTAATGCGATCGATCGCACGAGATGTGCGATCGAGCGTGTCTGCGCTCGAGCGCACCTGCCTACGAACGAGCACATGGTCAACATCCCACATCAAAATATTTGCAGTTCAGTGCATCTATGATTGATCATAACAGACATGCGATTGAGGGCACATACGATCGTGCGCACAAGAGATGCGATCGATCGCACCATTATGCGATCAAGCGCACTCGGGCCAGTATCCCACATCGAATCTGAAACCTACAGTGCTCCGAGACTCCCCCTATATAAACACCATCTGACTTCATCATTCAGTGTACAATTCCTAGGCCACTTTGGTGTTAACCGGTGGACGTCTGCTAGCATTCTGGTGGATCCCAAAGGCTTTGCTACCACGAGGGGAAGCGCCGCCCATCAGCGAGTGGAATTTCTCCCGTGTAAAGTTATTTATTTCTTTTTATTTAGTTTTTTTTAGTTTAATATTTAGCACTTTTATTATGAACTGTAGTTTCATAGTTATGAGTGGCTAGAATCTTCAACTAAGGTTGAAGATAAAGCCTTGCCGTTGTTTGGCATAGTAGTTCAGATTTGTTTATACAATTCTGACATTTTTTAGTATAAATGTTCTATCAATTATTTGAGTAAATCTTGTGATTGATTGAGTTTAAATTGTTCTATTGGATATTCTTTGTGTTTCATCTGATGGATACATCGAATTGTTTTCGATTAAATCGGATTTCCTTTGTGATTTGTTAAAAGCGGATACATTGGATGCTTTTGGTTTAATTGGGATATTCTTTGTTTTTTGTCGTAAGTTGGATTCATTGAATGTTTTGATAGGCTATGTTTTTAGGACATATATGCTTAACCTTTGGTGGGGTGGATTCGGAAACCTTAGTGTTTTTATTATTAGTTTTTAAAATCAATTTAGTTTAGTTTTAATTTGTTTTCCAAAATATCATTCAAAATTCGGAACTAGGTTAAGATAAAGTTAGTTTAGATTAAATTATATTTTCACAACGCAATTCCCTGTGGATTCGACCTCGCACTTGCACAACGCTATATTGCAAATGACTCGTGCGCTTGCGAGTAAATTAAAACTCACAACACACTCATAAGAGGAAGTTTTAGGAACATGAGACAGTAGCTCTAACAAAAGAGGTAAGTGATGTACTATTAAGAAAATTACCACCAAAACTGAAGGATCCGAGTAGTTTCACTATTCCCTGCAGGATAGGTGACCAGCTGTTTGAACAAGCATTACTAGATTTGGGAGTGAGTATAAACTTGCTACCATACACAATATTTGAAACCCTAGGTTTAGGGGAGCTTCAATTGACCTTCATCACTTTGCAGTTGGCAGATAGAAGCATCAAAAGACCTAGAGGTATTCTTGAGGATATCCTGGTAAAGGTAGGTGAGTTCATTTTACCTGCTGATTTCATTGTGTTAGCTATGGAGGAATACCCTATTCCATTACCTCTGCCCATCATCTTAGGAAGACCCTTCATGAGAACCATTGATACAAAAATTTGCGTAAAAAAAGGTATAGTAAGTATGAAGGTAAACGGTAAGAAAATAGAGTTTAAAATATTTGATGCATTAAAACTACCTCAAGATGATATGGAATGTTTAATGTATGTATGATGCAAAAGTTTTGTTGAGCAAGTTTTTCAGGTCCAACACATTGATCCATTGGAGACCATTATTACCCATAGCTTCACAAAAATGGATATTGAGCAAGAACCTGAAGATGTTACTGATGACATCATTAAAGCTATGCACCTCCTTGAGGCTTCTCCAAAACATCCAAGTAAGTATGCTCCTCCATTTGAATCTCTTATACCTACTAATACTACTCTTCTCCCTTTTATTATCCAGGCACCAACCTTATAATTGAATTAGCTACCAGAGCTTTTAACTTTTGCCTATTTGGGAGAGAAAAAGACATTATCTGTGACTGTGGCTGCTAATTTAAGTGTTGGAGAATAAGAGAAACTATTAAGAGTTCTTAGGGAGCATAGATCTGCCATTGGATGGACCATTGCTGATATCAAGGGGATAAGTCCAGCCAAGTCCATGCATCATATCTACCTTGAGGATGAAGCAAAGCCCACTCGAGATGCTCAAAGAAGACTTAACCCACACATGAAAGAGGTAGTAAAGGCCGAGATATTAAAACTATTAGATGTTGGCATTATCTACCCTATCTTAGACAGTAAATGGGTAAGTCTGATCCAAGTTGTTCCTAAAAAGAGTGGGATCACAGTGATGAAGAATGAGGATGAGGAGTTCATACCTACAAGAAAAACAACTGGTTGGAGGGTATATATTGATTACCGAAGATTAAACAAGGTGACCAGAAAAGATCATTTTCCCTTGCCATTCATTGATCAGATGTTAGGGAGACTAGCTGGCCATAACTATTATTGCTTCTTAGATGGGTATAATGGGTATAACCAAATTGCCATAGCACCTGAGGATCAAGAAAAGACTACCTTCACATGTCCTTTCGGCACATTTACTTATCGAAGGATGTCATTCGGTTTATGCAACGCACCAGCCACCTTTCAAAGATGTGTGATGAGCATATTTTTCGACATGGTGGAGAAATTTATTGAGGTATTCGTGGATAATTTCAGTGTTTTTGGTTCCAATTTTGATGAGTGCCTAAATCATCTAGAGAGTGTCCTAAAGAGATGTGAAGAGAGCAACTTAGTGTTGAATTGGGAGAAGTGTCACTTTATGGTTCAACAAGGCATTGTGTTGAGATTTTCGATCTCCAACAAAGGCATTGAGGTAGACAAGGCCAAAATAGACATCATTTCAAAGTTGCTTCCTCCTCTAACAGTCAAAGGAGTCAGAAGTTTCCTTGGACATGCTGGATTCTATAGATGATTCATTAAGGATTTCTCCAAAATCTCTAGACCTTTATGTGCATTGTTAGCTAAAGATACCAAGTTTGAATGGATTGATAATTGTATGAAAGCTTTCAACACACTGAAGGATGTGTTCACCTCCGCCCTAATAATGATGGAATCAGATTAGAATCTTCCATTCGAGTTGATGTCCGATGCTAGTGGCTTTGCCTTGGGAGTTGTCCTAGGCCAGAGAATCAATAAGGTACCTCATGCTATTTACTATGCTTCTATAACTTTAAATGATACTCAGCTTAACTATTCTACGACTGAAAAAGAATTGTTAGCTGTTATTTTTGCTTTAGAGAAGTTTAGATCATATCTGATTGGCTCTAAGGTTATTGTATTTACTGATCATGCTGCCTTGAGATATATGTTTTCTAAGAAAGATGCAAAGCCTAGGTTAATCAGATGGGTATTCCTATTGCAAGAGTTTGATTAAGAGATCAAAGACAAGAAGGGCAGTGAAAATGTGGTTGTAGATCATTTATCAAGGCTACCCTATGAGGATGACAAAGATGAGCTACCTTTGAATGAGAACTTCCCCGATGAACAATTATTCGCACTAGAGGTAACACTTTCATGGTATGCTGATATTGTCAATTATCTAACTACTAAGGTTTTTCCTCCAGGTATGACCAGTCAAGGAAAGAAGCGGCTGATATCTATGTCTAGACACTACCATTGGGATGATTCCTACCTATTCAAATTCTACCCCGATCAAATCATAAGAAGGTGTGTCTCAGAAAAGGTGCACTTGAGTTTATTACAACATTGCCATCAGTTTGCTTGTGGAGGACACTTTGGGGCCAAGAGAACAACACTTAAGGTATTACAATCTAGTTTTTATTGGCCTAATCTGTTTAAAGATGCCTTCTCATTTTGCAGCTCATGTGATAGATACCAGCAGACAGGTAACATCTCTTCCCAAAATCAGATGCCCCTACAAAATATTCATATAGTAGAACTTTTTTATGTATGGGGCATCAATTTCATGGGTTCATTCCCTAATTCCTTTGGTTATTTGTATATTCTTGTAAGTGTGGATTATGTGTCTAAATGGGTCGAGGCTATCCCCTCAAGAACTAATGATCATAAAGTGGTTGTGAAGTTTCTACAGGATAACATCTTTACCCGGTTTGGGACCACAAGAGCGATCATCAGTGATGGTGGTAGCCACTTTCATCATCATTCATTTGCTACACTCATCAGAAAAAATGGGATCACCCATTAGGTTGGCATTCCATATAACCCTCAGACTAGTGGCCAAGTGGAGATCAGTAATTGAGAAATCAAAAGCATCCTAGAGAGGACCGTGAATCCTAATCAGAAGGATTGGTCTTTGCGACTAAATGATGCGCTATGGGCATATAGGACAGCTTACAAGACACCAATTGGGATGTCCTCATACTGCTTAGTCTTTGGTAAAGCATGCCATTTACCAATGGAGTTAGAACATTGAGCATATTGGGCCATTAAACAGTTCAATTTTGATATGAAACAAGCAGGAGAAAAGAGGAAGCTGCACTTAAATGAGCTAAAAGAATTAAGGTATGATGCATATGAGAATGCCAAGCTCTACAAAGAAAGGACAAGAGCCTATCATGTCAGACAACTAGTAAGGAAAGAGTTTCATGTGGGATAAAGAGTGTTGCTCTACAAGTCAAGATTAAGACTGTTCCTTGGCAAACTAAAGTCTCGATGGTCTGGTCCTTATGTGGTCACCAAGGTTTTTTCTCATGGTGCTTTGGAGATTCATGGTTCTAATGGTAATCAGACATTCATAGTCAATGGACACAGAGTCAAACCATACCTTAATCTCAACATGCCTCCTAGAGACAAAGACTTGGCACTTTAATCTGTTCAATATGCAGCTGATCCAAGGGCACTTGAACCACATGAAGTGGGCTCTAAGTGCCCCCTTAAAAGAGAGTAGCACTAAAGCTACTATAGAGAGCACTTGTGCAATTCTCACTTTGATAACCATATAGCTCAAGCACCTCTATTGAGGTTAGTGGTACTGAGGCCACTAAACTACGGTATGTTGTATTGTTTTGAATTCATACTCCTTATTTTATCCTCTTAGTCCTGGTAAGGTTTATTTTTTTATATACTTACTGCCTTACGCTCGAGCGCACCCTTGCCCAACGCTCTATAGCGTATGAGCGCATACACCACACACTTGCACACAAGTGCGATCGAGCGTAATTCACAATACACTCGAGCATATTCAAGGGAGAACTCACGTGCTCACTTTAAAAACAAATTATCTCTCCCTCAACATATATGCTCAAGTGCACACACTGTCTCTCTCTTTCTCACATAACTCGCCCTCAGCACTCACACTCTCTCTCACACTCTAACTCTCCCCATCCCAATCCTCACCTCCCACGACAGTACAAAAACTTGTATACCACTGTCCTCACTCTCTCTCTGCAATAAGGTACATTCTGATTCAAAAACTAGCCCCCTTCCCCACATCCTTTTGGTTATTGATTTTTAGCTATTGTGTTTAAATAATGCTCATATACTAATTTCTTTGTAATGAATATTGTGTTTGTGTGTTTCCCACAGCTTCCAGCTTCTGTCGCCCACAACCTGTTCGACCTATTGCCTGAACTACTGCACTCGAGCATAAAATCCCTGTGATCAAGTGCAAGTCCCCTAGGGCTATCAAGTGCACCTAACTTGTGATCGAGCGCAAACTTGACAGCAACTACACCACAATGCCTAAACAAATTACCTCCACATCCTGAGCCTCCAGCAGCCGTCCCCAATCATCCTGGCTTAGTTTCGAACAATGAGAAATCTTGTTCGAGACTACATTCAACATCAATGCGGACTTCAAGAGCTTGGACACCACTCGATGGGCGGTCCAAGAATTCAAGACTCGGGGACTGAAGCGGCTGTTCAAGCCTATTTGCTCAATGGCCTACATCCAATTTGTGGTCAGTTTCTATGAGAACTTATCCTATGACTGCACCAGACCAGAGATCCTATCTTCCTCAGTCCAGGGCAAGTTCATCGAGTTGACCATTGCTGACATCGCTGCTGCCCTTCACTGCTGCAATGAGTCCCTTATTGAGGACATTCATATGGAGGAGTAGCCAGAGCTGTTCTCTTTACCCTACATCATCGAGGATATATGTGCAGGCCAATACGCTAACCAGCATAACAACACGGGGAGCCGGTCGAAGTTGCCTCCACGATTCTGGCTCGTGGACTCTATCCTACAGCGCAATGTGTGCCCCTTGGGGCACAAGACTCAGAGAAGGGACCAGTTCCTACAAACCCTGTACGCATTTCACTAGGGACATTGGTATTCCATTCCATCAATCATATAGAGCCAGATACATAAGTTCTGGGACCACATGCATGGCTGTTAGACCACCACGATGAATGCATAAGGGCTACCCTTCCCGTTCCTCCTCAGCCATATGTTCAAGAAAAAGGGGATCAAGGGCTCCTCCATGGATGGACCAGTGAGTGACCACCCATTCTTTGTGAGGAGCCAGTGGAGTCTGGGCCACTCCCACATGCCCCGAGGGCCTGTACCTACTAATGAGCCTATGGAGGATGACCCCATAGACATCGAGCGCCCCACGGAGAGCCTTGCTTGGGAGGAGGACCAGCCTGACATGGGATCCACCCAGTACCTACATCTTTTGGATGAGTTGCCCTCCTTTTGATGCCAGCTCTCTGACATCCGCCGGGAGGATGGGAAGGCGACATTATTAATACATCAGTGCATCGATGGCTTGGAGGCATGCTTTGAGAGACAGTAAGTGATGCTCCAGGCCATCCGCGATTGTCTACCTCCTGCACCCAGTACTTCCTCGACTGCACCACCTGGAGACCAACAGTGAGAGGGTACACCGTCTGGTTGAAGACGTAAAACTTAGCACTCATGGGAGGCACCCCACAACATATCCTTTTTCTTTTTAGTATTGTTTTTTTTATTATTGTTAGTATTTACTTTTATATAACTGTTTCTTATTAGTAATTCTTGTTTTTCGGTTTTATGTTTTTTTTTTCAAGGACATAGTGAGTGCATCCAGTTCAAGTTTAGGGGCGTACTACGAGCCATGCCAACCATCTAGTTCTCCATCTCCCAGGTCAGATCTTTCCATGTCACTCACACATTGGGGACAATATGTACATTAAGTTTGGGGGTATGGGAGACATATTCACACACTATGTCCCAATTTTTTTTAAGTGCATGTTCATATTGTTTTAAAAATTTTGGTTGATTTAAAACAAATATTATGATAAAACTTCATCAGTAAGCTTAAAATATAGAACATATAGTCTAATGATAAAGTTTTAAAAGTTTAATTACTTACCCCAAGGCATTTAAAAATTCATAAGTTTGATCTAAATCTGACACGAGCACATTAGCACATAATTGTGTGGGGTATGACACATAATTTTTACGTATATGTTTCCATGACCTAGCTATAATCGGATAATTTGTTAGAATAACACTTTGGCATGAAAAAATTGAGAAAAAATGTTTATTGTGCAAAAAGAGAAAATAAAATGCTCCTAATGATCATTAAATAAAGTTTCCACTGAGTAACTGGACCTCTTGCCTCTGCAAGCAGTGAGTGTTCACGTCAAAAGGTGGGGATTTTGCTTGAAAGCATTAAGACCAGTTAGTTTCGTAGCCTTTTTGACTCGAGTTAGTAAGTCCTTAAGGATGTCTTTACACCTAATGCCCTAAAACCATCTAGTTTGGGAGTCATTGGCTAAACACTCGCTACATGGGTCAATTAGAAAACTTAATGGAACTCAACATGGAAAAAATCACATGATAAAAGAAAAAAAAAAGAGAAAAGAAATAAACCTATGCCATTATTGTTCATTCTAATAGGGAATTCGATGAATGTTAGGACACTGAAACACTATACATTGTTAATTATTTGGAAGCTTCATCTTTTATGTGCTAATTCACCACACACTAAGTCAAACTTGTGATGTCTTAAACCAGCCTTGTGTAAGTAATTAGAATTTAAAACCCTTATTCATTGCGAAGATGTGTTTATATTTTAAGCCTACTCATGAACAAATATCACGGTTCTATGAGCAACCAAATTTTTAGATAACATGAATAATGAATTTATCTTTCATTTTGTTTTTCAGTTAGTTTTTCGTTTTGTATTGCTAAGGGACTAGCAATATGTAAGTTTGGGGATGTGATAAGTGCTTAAATATATAATTTACAGTTATTAGGCTCTTTGTTTATATATTTTAGTATATTCTACTTCGTTTTTTGTATTTTCTGTGTTTTCCATAGGTCTTTGAAGAAAAGATGATATTTTGGAGCTCTAAGGAAGAAAAACTGAAGATCTGGAACCAACTAGGTGCGCTCGAGCGCACCTCCTCTATGATCGAGCGCACACCTAGAAGGCTCGAGCGCAACCCTGCACTCGAGCACAAAAGAGCACGATCGAGCGCACACGCATAGAGAGGCGGCAGAGCCAGTTTTGGAAAGATTTCTTCCAGACTTATTTTGGAAATTAGGGTTTCAAGGCGTCCTTAGAACCCTATATATAGGCTTGTAAAACACATAAACTTTACCTTTTGATTTTGCTTTGAGTTGTAAGCTTTGGAGAGGAAATGACGACCCTTCTCCACAGTATTCTTCGGGTTTTATCTTTCTACTTAGTTTAGTTTATGATGTTTTGCTTAAACAGTATGTGTAACTAACTCCTTAATAGGGCTCGATTGAAGCCCTAGTTATGCTTTTTCATACATAAGTATTGATTGCCTTTGCAAATAGTCATGTTATGATGCTTTAAATGATTAATGCCTGTTTTATTGAATTCCTCATATATGTTTGTCTAATTAACTTATACATGTGGTATGAATTAGTTAGTTAGATCAATTTGGATGGCTGAGTCCTAGTTCTGACAATAGTAACAAAATAAATTCATGTTGGATTCTTAGGTTAATCAACATGGGAAACCAAGAGTATACAACATGCCCTAGGTCTCATGTGGTTGTCGATCTCCACAGACCTTATGCTCTCTTAAGGAACAACTCAGTATACACCATGTTGAATCCCTTAAGAGAGAAAAGAGTTACAGTATACAGCATGCCTAACTCGTTGCTTAGGGAGATCAATAACTTAAGGTGCGGACCAAGCCATTAGGTTGACAACATTAGGTATTCATGGTAGGGCTAGAGCATTGGTACATTACTTATTGGGAAAGTATGATTAATAGTGGATATAAAAGCCCTATGTTCTTATCATTATAAATCTAAACTTAATATTTATTTCTATCAATTTTTACATTGAGAAACTGATTCTAAAACGAAATTCATCAATCCTTGTGGAGATGATCTCGCACTTGCACACCATGCTACTATTGACCTTGTGCACTTGCAAGTAAAATGAGTTCGATTATTTGCTTAATAATTTAGGTGGATAAATGCACAACACTTTTGTTTCACTAAAAAGCACTATTCTAACTTAAGCATCAAAGAGTCCCCCTAAAGGCATAACTCCTTCGGTCCTTCGACAACTTTTAAGATTTCCTCTCGTTTTGTATGCGCAGGTATTACATTCCGGCTTCTTGGCTTCTTGGTAGATTTTCGGCATTAACAGATTGGTGTCGTTTGTAGGAACTTCTTATTTTTTTTAAGTGAAAAGAACTCATATGTCACGGTGCCGTCTAAAAATCTCACGAAAAATACCATTTATCCCAGTTCAGTAGTCACTCGGGCTTCTACTCACATCCAACAACCTTGCTCACAACTCATTATTTCAAAACCCGTCACCTTCGATCAGAACCCTAGTGAACTATCTGATGCACGAACTAGGAACTAGCAACCCTTTCAGTCCAACCTAGTGGACCTTAGCATCCAATAAATTCTGAAAGGATCTACCAAACCAAACCCGATTGCACCGGTTACCCAAGAGAAGTTGTTGCAGCTTACTTAATTAGTAACGAATTTGGCCACCGAGGAGCAAGTTATCCTTCTTCACCTTAACCTCCACTTCAGCAAAACCCTCGGCTAAAGAGGCACTTGAATCTCAACAAACTGGCTCACAGCCACTCCATCACCGAGTTCTCTCCCAATCTTGGGTCAAGGTCCTGAGGTTTCTCCACTTCTAGAAACTATACCAAATTGGACAAAAAGCTGGAAGAGATGGATATGAAAATATGAGAAGCCTTCAAAGGATGAAATACTAACGTTCTAGATAAGCTTAACTCCCAAGCTCCTCCCTTCACTTAGGACATCCTTGATTCTTCTCTCCCATAGCATTTCAGAATGCCCATTATCAAAGCCTACGATGGCACCACAGATCCCATGGACCATCTCAAGTTTTACAAGACTACCATGTTGCTACACTGCCACCCGGATGCTGCAATGTGTTGGGCCTTTCCTCTAACCCTTGAAAAGGCTGCTAGTACCTGGTATTCAAATCTTAAACCCGTAAGTATCAGCTCCTTCAAAGAGCTAAGTCATGCCTTTACAACATACTTCCTCAGCAGTAAGGGACCTCGGAAGACCTCGAAAAGTCTCTTCAACATCATCCAACAGAAGGGGAAGAAACTCTGAGAATACATCTCACGGTTTAATGCCACCACTTGCGAGATTCCAGACTTTAATCCTACAGTACATACCTTAGCATTCAAGAATGAACTCAGAATGGGGTCTTTTGGCTCCAAACTTATTAGACATCCCCCCCCCCCCAATGACATGAACGACATCCTTTCTTGGGCTGAAGAGTATATGATCGCCAAGGATGATCAAGCGTTCTGAAGGGAAATATGAGGAATAGAAAAAAGGAAAAGAGATGTCAATGAGCCAAAGGACGGCTCAAAGAAAAAGCCCCACTAAGGGGGCAATACGAAGACCACCAACCAGTTTGAAAGCTTTACCCCACTTAACTCATCTAAGACTAACAGACTGATGATTGTTCAGAATCGAGACATTCTTCGTTGGCCACAGAAGCCCCTCTACATAATCGAAAACAAAGATCGAACCAAGTGGTGCCGCTTCCACAAAGATTTTGGACACGACACCGAGGAGTGTCATACCCTCAAAAATCAAATTGAGTCCCTCATTCGTAGGGGGTATCTAAAAAAGTACATCGAACCACGTCCTTTCCAAGAAAATAAAGATCGCCCCATATGAAGTCACAAGTGTCCATTTCGGTAAGAAGCTGAGCGATCGTATCACAATTGAGATAATAATCGGAGTTTTAGGCAGAGTCCTAGACAGAGTCCTAAGCGAAGCTCTAGGACGAGCCCGAGGAGAAATAGCTTAAGGGATAGACGACCTCATTGAAACCGATGCCACACTACCAAAATTACAAGGACTATCAAAACAATCTCTAAAGGACCAACAACAGGGGGCATTCTTCATAAGCAGTGAGGGCTTACACCCAGTTAGTAACATCTATTAGGAGGCCACACAAAAGGATTAGAACATACCAGGTAATCTCCTTCATCGATGATGATTTGGAAGATCTTCAGACCCCCAATGATGATGTCATGGTTTTCACACTCCTTATTGTAAACTATAACATTGAGAGGATTATTGTTAACAATGGGAGCTCGGTGGATATCCTCTATTATGATGCTTTCAAGAAAATGAAGTTAGGGGATGACCAACTCAAGCCAATAGGTTCTCCCCTCTATGACTTTTTAAGGACACTATTGTTTTCTGAAGCAAGCATTAACCTCCCCGTTACCGCGGGAACGGCCTCGCAGCAAACCACCATGATGGCCACATTCTTAGTTGTCAAGTACTCTCTGTACAATGTATTATTTATGGGTAACTAAATTCTCAAGGGAAAGAATTGATCTCGCCAGAAGTATCCCCCCTTGGTAGAAAAGCCTTGGAGATTCCCCAGCTTGCCCTCCAAAATTCCTTCGGACTGCTCCCAAAAGCCCTTCAGATCTGCTCCCAGATGACCCACAAAGCGAAAGTGGAGTGGGCCTTTTATAGGGGAACACCGTGAGTGCAATGTGTTACCAATCTGATGTGGGATACGGAATATAAAATGTGTTTCCAACTGATGTGGGATGTGGGATTTAAGCCTTCACATGCCCTTCAAAACTTCTGTCCACGCTGAAATCTCGCACAGCCTGACCTTTGTCTACTAAAACTGCCATAAGTTTCTCTAAAAGAATCATATTTATGAGCCATGAAATTCTCTAGAAAATAGACATCCGGATCTTTCCAAGCATATATGGCTCATCTCTTGGTTCTTTCTAAATCATTCTAGTTTTAATCCGCAAAAATCACTTCTGCCACGCTGAAATCACACATAGCCTGACCTTTGTCTACTAAAACTGCCATAACTTTCTCTAGAAAAATCATATTTACTAGCCATAAAATTCCCTAGAAAATAGACATCCGGATTTTTCCAAGCATATATGGTGCATTTTCTGGTTCTTCCTGAATCAATATAGTTTAATCTGAAAAAATAACTGATCTGTACGGGCAATTCTGGCAATTTAGTGAAACTCCTTTCCAAGTGCTTGTGAACCTGTAAAACAATGAAAAATAACTCAAAGTAACGAATTCCTAAGCCAACAAATGTAAATTAAAGGGCCAAAATATGTAATATTTGGCACTCATCATCCTCGTTACCATGGGAACGGTGCTGCAACAAACCACCATGATGACCACATTCTTAGTTGTCAAGTACTCTCTGTACAATGTCATCCTTGGAAGGCCCACTTCGAATGAAATGAAGGCAGTGGTCTCATCTTATCATCTAAAGATGAAGTTCCCTATTGACCATGGTGTTGGGGAAGTTCAAAGAAACCATCAAATATCTTGCTCATGATATCTTAGTTCTATCAAGGAGTACAAGAAGACTGAAGCCCTACCATTAAAGATTGAAGACTTGCGAGATGAATTTAAGACTTCGTGTAGCCAACCTGTGGAGGAACTAGTGGCAGTCCTTTTGAACGAGGGAGATGGTTTAAAAATTATCCAAATTGGATCTAACCTATCTGAGGACCTCAGAGATTCACTTGTCTCATTCCTCCAAAGAAATCAAGATGTGTTCTTATAGTCAGCCTCTAACATACATGGGATAGCTCCACAAACCATTGTCCACCAACTGAATATAGACCTAGATCATAAGCCTGTTGTCTAGAAGAATAGATTATTTGCTCTAGAGTGACAAGAAGCCATAGAAGAAGAAGTTGACAAACTCTTTGTTGCCAACTTTATTCAGGAAGTCCATTACCCAGAATGGGTCGCCAATATGGTGATTGAAAAAAAAGCTAACGAAAAGTGGAGGATCTTTATAGACTTCACCGAACTTAACAAAGCTTGTCCAAATAATAGCTTCCCCTTACCTCGAATAAACTAGTTGGTCGATGCCACCTCAGGGCATGAGTAGCTTGGTTTTATGGATGCATACTCAAGGTATAATCAGATACTCATGTACAAGCCAGACAAGTCGAAAACCGCCTTCATAACTGACTAAGGATTGTATTGCTACAAGGTTATGCCCTTCAGGTTGAAAAATGCAGAGATGACCTATTAGAGGTTGGTCAACAAACTTTTCAAAAACTAAATCAGAAAGAATATGGAAGTCTACATCGATGATATGCTAGTCAAGAGCATTAGAGCTAAAGATCATGAGTTCAATCTAGAGGAATAATTCGATATACTCTGATATCATCGAATGAAACTGAACCTTGCGAAGTGTGCCTTCGAAGTCACCCTTAGAAAATTCCTCAGCTTTATAGTAACTCAAAGGTAAATAGAGGCTAACTCCGAGAAGATCAAGGTGATCCTAGATATGAGTCCTTAATGTGGTGTTAAGGAAGTCCAGTGGTTGATCGGGCGTATTGCTGCCCCTAACTGTTTTATGTCAAAATCTGCTGAAAAGAGCCACTTTTTTCAAGGCAATAAAAAAGGCTAAAAATTTCTCTTGGACCAAGGATTGTCAAAAGGCCTTCGAGAAACTTAAGGAAAACTTAAGTTCACCACCACTCTTAATTCAACCAGTTCCTGAGGAAGATTTCTTTCTCTACATTGTTATTGGCCAAGACGTAGTAGCTTCCATCTTAATTTGAGAAGAAAGCTCAGAAACCAATCTAATATATCAGTCGGGTTCTCCATGATGTTGAGACACGATACCTTCCTATTGAGAAACTTGTATACACATTTTTTATCATGGCTCGAAAGTCGAGGCCTTACTTCCAAGCCCATACCGTCACTCTTCTAACTGATCAGCCTCTAATCCAAGTACTTTACAAGCTATACATCTCTGGGAGATTGGTTAAATGGTCTATAGAGCTTAGAGAATTTGATATTTGGTACAAACCCTGGAAAGCTATCAAGGCACAAGCTTTAACGAACTTCGTGGTGGATTCTACCTTTCTAGAAGTTCCTACTGAAAGGCAATGACCTGAAAGAAGTTAACAAGCACCTAGTTGGAGCTTCTATGTTGACGGGTCCTCAAATAACACCTATAGCAGAGCCAAACTTATCTTTAACAGTTCCGAGGGCTTTATGGTAGAGTACACTCTTTAGTTCGAATTCAAAGCCTCAAACAAAGAAGTGAAGTATGAGACGTTGTTTGCAAGGATGAAACTTTCAAAGACATTAGCTACCCAAGCCTTTAAAGTATGCAGTGATTCATAGTTGGTGTCCAATCAGATAATCGATGAGTATAAGGCCAGGGGTGTGAAGAATATTAGATACCTCGAGAAAGATAGCGAACTCGCCGTAACCTTCGAAAGGTTTTAGATAACATAAGTGTCCCGAGCACATAACTTAAAAGTAGATGCATTGGCAAGGCTCGCCTTTACTGAGCAGTTCGATGTCACGTAAGCAGTCTATTTGGAAACTCTATCCGCCCTAAGCATTAATGAAATTCAGCCTACGCTAGTGGCCGAGGAATAAAAATGGATGGATCCCATTGTTGTGACGATTATCTACTTAAATAAATATGCAAATAACCATTATAGTTTTACTTGCAAGTGCACAAGGTCTGTGGTAGCATAGTGTCCAAGTGCGAGATCATTTCCACGGGGATTGGTGAATTTCGTTTTAGAATTAGTTTCTTCAAGTTAAAAAGAGAAATAGCAATTTGATTATGAGTAAATAACAATAATGAGATCATAGGGCTACGATATCCACCACTAATTATACTTTCCCACTAACTAAGGTTTCAGTGCTCTAGCCTTATCATGAATATCTAATGGTTGCCAACCTAAGGGCTTGGTCCACACCTTAGGCTATTGATCTCCCTATGCAACGAGTTAGGCATGGCGTATACTTTAACTCTTTTCTCTCTTAAGGGATTCAGCATGGGTGCATACTGAGTTGTTCCTTAAGAGAGCATGAGAGCTGTGGAGATCGACAACCACATGGGACCTAGGGCTTGGTCCGCTCCCGGTTTTCTATGTTGATTAACCCGAGAATCCGATGTGGATATCTCTTGTTAATAATGTCGAACCCAAGACTCGGTCATCCAAATTGATTCGACTAACTTATCCATACCATATGCATACGTTGATCAGGCACATAAATATGAGGAATTTAAATACAAACAGGTATTAATCAAGTTAAATATTCTAACAAGGCTATAGCAAAGATAATCAATGAATGAATATGTGGTAAAGCATAACTAGGGCTTCAATTGAGCCCTATAGGAGTTTAGTTACACATACTAAGTAAAGTAAACATGCTAAACATAATTAAATAAAAACAGAAAACTAAAACCGAAGAAGACTCGGGAGACGAGTCGTCAATTCCTCTCCTAAGCTCTCTACTTCGAATTTAGAACAAAATGTCTACTAAAAGGAAGATAATCTCCTAAAAAAGAAGATGTTGTTTCTGTATTTTACAGGGCTATTTATAGGGTTCTAAAGGTGCCTTGACCCTAATTTTCAAAATAGGTCCGGAAGAAATCTTTCCAAAACTGGCTCTGCTGCCTCTCTGTGTGTGTGCGCTCGATCGCATGCTTCTGCGCTCGAGCGCATGGGTGTGCTCGAGCCTTCTATATGTGAGTGCGATTACTTGTGCGCTCGATCGCACTAGCTCTTTCCAGATCTTCAATTTTCTTCCTTTAAAGCTTCAAAATGCTTTTTTTTCTTCACAAGCCTATGAAAAACATAGAAAACACAAAAAGGAAGTAAAATAGAATAAAATACGTAAACAAAGAGCTTAACAAATGTAAATTAAGGGGCTTAAATATGAATATTTAAGCTCCTATCACCCATCCTCCAATATATAGTAGATGGAACACTCTTCAATCAAAAGAATGAAGCAAAAAAGACCATCTTCTGTGCTTCGCAGTATACAATCATTGAAGGATAATTATACAAGAAGGGCCTCACGACTCCATATCTGAAATGCCTCGGGCCAACCGATGTAGACTATGCCCTCCGTGAAGTACATGAAGGTATATATAGACTATGCCCTCCGTCAATCAACACTGTTATTACTGGTCGAAGATACTCTATGTCCAAGCGGCCTGCCAATCTATTGACATCAATTACTAGCCCACTCCCCTTCGCAATGTGGGGAATGAACATTCTCGGTCTTTTCCAAGAATCCTCAAGATAGAAAAAGCATCTGATAGTAGCTATTGATTACTTCACCAAGTGGACAGAGGCTGAGCCTCTTGCTAGCATCACCGACTTTCAGACCTGAGAGTTCATTTGGAAGTCGATTGTATGTTGATTTATGATAAGTGCTTAAATATTCATATTTAAGCCCCTTAATTTACATTTGTTAGTTCTCAGTTTGTGTTATTTCATGCTATTTTATTTCTTTTCTGTGTTTTCTGTGTCTTTTAGGTTTTTAGTGAAATGAGAGCATTATGGAACTATCTAGCTTAGAGAGAAAAACTGGAAGAACTGGAAGCTACCTAGTGCGATCAAGCACAGAGGCTTGCGATCGAGCGCAACAGCGCCCAAGCCTAGGATGATCGAGCGCACACATACATCAGTGAATAGTAAAATGGCATAACCTATATTGGAAAGTAGGGGTAGGGTTTTGTTTGACGAGTTTAGGGTTTCTAGATGTTCCTAAACTTTATAAATAGGCCTGTAAACACAGAAATAAGGAGTTTCCAGAGGAGAGATTTTGGGAGACGAATCGATGGCTCTTCTAGGAAGTATTTTTCGAGTTTTTTCTTTTCTATTTATTTTATGTTATGAAGATGTTTAACATCAATCTCATGTGTAACTAATTTGCTAGTAAGGCTCGATTGAAGCCCTGATTATGTTTTTCCATATATGAATAGTGTTGCCTTTGCGATAGCTATATTATGATGCTTACTTGATTAATGCCTGTTTTATTGAATTCCTCATATATGTTTGCCTGATCAACATATGCATGTGGTATGGATTAGTTAATTAAATCAATTCAGATAATCGAGTCCTGGGTTTAATAATAGTAACAAAAGAAATCTACACCAGGTTCTTGGGTTAATCAACATAGGAAACCAGGAGTATATAACATGCCCTAGGTTTTGTGTGTTTGTCGATTTTCACGGATATTATGCTCTCTTAAAGAACAACTTAGTATACACCATGCTAAATCCTTTAAGAAAGAAAATAGTTAGAGTATACACCATGCCTAACTCATTGCTTAGGAAATTCAATAGCTTAAGGAGTATACACCATGCCCTTAGGTTTACAACATTAGGTATTTGTAATATGACTAAAGCATTGGCACACTGTTTTATTAGGAAAATATGATTAGTGGTGGATATCAAAGCCCTACACTTTTATCATTATCGAATCAAATTTACTTTTTCATTATCTCGTTTCATATTGCGAATTTAATTTTAAAGCAAAATTTACCAATCTCTGTGGGAATGATCTCGCACTTGCACATTATACTACTATGTTGACCTTGTGTACTTGCAAGTAAAATGTTCAATTATTTGCTTATTAATTTAGGTAGATTTTTGTACAACAAGTTTTTGGCGCCGTTGCCAAAGATTGCATTAAAATTCTGTTTAAAATTATTTTTCGTTTAGTTTTCTTTCTCTGCTCTGTTTATTTTTATCAAAACCCAAATTTTTTCACCTTTTTGTTTTTCTATTTTTTGTTTCAGGTTTTTGGCCTTGCGATCGAGCGCACTGCCATTGCGATCGAGCACAAGTCCAGCAGTACTGAAACTGCTAAACTGGAAAGTTTCAGCTGATTCATGTAAGGGCTTCAATCCAGGAATCCAACCATCTTTCTACTCGATACAGAGATTGAGCGGACCATTCAACAGAGGCCTAAAGACAACATTGAGGAGGAAGAAAAAGAATTCGAGGGAGAAGCACCAATGGCGGAACAACTTGACAACCAACCACCATCAGAGCGAAGACCTACGAAACAATCCTTCATTCCACGGAACCTCATTCAGCCCTCATGCATTGCTTATCAACCTGAGGCAGAGGGCAATTATTACATATCCCCACAGATACTCAGTGCTTTGACTTATTTTAGGGGTACACCTGTTGAGGATCCATACTTGCATTTTCGAAATTCTTTGATCTCTACAAATTCTAGCACATCCAAGGCCTAGATCAAGAGGGAATCAGGTTAATTATTTTCCCATTTTCATTAAAAGATAATGCTAAGTTGTGGTATAATTCATTGCCTGCAGTGTCTATCTATACTTGGGAAAAGCTATCCAGTAGGTTCCTAAAGAAGTTTTTCCCAGCACAAAAGACAAGACAGATGAGAAAGGAGATTTAATCTTTCCAACAAAAGAATGGAGACCTGTTCTTTGAAGCATGGAGACACTTCAATAAGCTGCTTCTCAAGTGTCCACATCATAATCTACCTCAAGATGAGCTGGTACAAGCTTTCTATGAAGGTCTGAGTGACATAAATAAATGTATTATGGATTTAGGTTGTGGAGATGTGCTAATGGAAAAGAACAGTGAAGAAGTTATGGAGCTGTTTGAGACATTAAGTTAGCACACCCAAAAATTCTCATCCAGAGGTAGACAAAGAGTTAAGAGCAAGGGTATATATAAGGTGACTTTAAATGGTGGATCTTCAAATCAGATGGCTGCTGTGGAAAGAAAGCTAGATATGCTTGTAAAAGCCATGACTGCTCAGAACATCTCACCTAGTCCACAAGCTACACAACTCCAGGTATGTGCTATATGTTCTCATTTTGATCACACTACTGAAACTTGCCCTTTGTATTCATCTACAGATCCAGAGCAAGCAAACTATGTGGGACCAAACAACTATCCACCTAAGAACAATCCATATACAAATACCTACAATCCTGGATGGCGAAACCACCCCAACTTCTCATGGAATAACAATCAGAATGCCCTGAACCTCCAAGGGCAGCAAAGGAATTCCTAACTAGTAGCCCAATCAGTTCTAGAATCAAAGAAGAGTGACCTAGAGAGTATTGTAAAGCAATTGGCAACTTAACAACAATAGTTGATGACTTCACAAGACCACTTTATGGCAAATGAAAGACAATTTTGGACTGAGCAAAGGCAAACCACTGCAAAGCATAAGCAAGCCATTCAAATATTGCAGGTACAAGTGGGGCAATTGGCTAAGGAGCTAAGTGGAAGAAAGCAGGGTGAACTCCCAGCCCAAACACTACCTAATCTAGGAGGACACCAGTAACTAAAGGCTATTACAACTCTCAGAAATGGTAAGATCATAGGAACCGATGAGCTTACACAAGCATCTCCAGAGAGCCCATCTGTATCAAAGGTAAGTGAAATAAAGAAGGTGAATGCACCACCCTTCCGTCAAAGGTTAGTAAACCTAAAGAAAGAAAATAAACTGCTTGATATTTTTGAAACTTTGCAGAAAGTAGAGATAAACATTCCTTTATTAGATGCAATTCAACAAATTCCTGCTTATGCTAAAATTTTGAAAGATTATTGCACTCATAAGAGGAAGTTTCAGGAGCATGAAACTGTGGCTTTAACTGAAGAGGTAAGTGCGGTGTTATTAAGAAAACTACCACCAAAGCTAAAAGATCCATGTAGTTTTACCATTCCTTGCAGGATAAGTGACCAGCTTCTTGAGTGTGCACTACTGGATTTAGGAGCGGGTGTCAACTTACTGCCATACACTATATTTGAAACACTAGGTTTAAGGGAGCTTCAATCGACCTCTATCACCTTGCAATTGGTAGACAGAAGCATCAAAAAACTAAGATGTATTCTTGAGGATGTCTTGGTAAAGGTAGGTGAATTTATTTTACCTGCTGATTTTATTGTATTAGATATAAAAGAATCTCCTATGCCATTGCCTTTGCCCATCATCTTAGGACAACCCTTTATGAGAACTGTTGATACAAAATTTTTATGAAAAAGAGTATTGTAAGTATGAAGGACGACCCTTTATGAGAGCAGCAAGCTTGATGGCTGAGATGGATAAGGTAGTACTTTGGCACAATCGCTTGGGATATATGAGCGAAAAGGGGCTGCAAGTTCTCAGCAAGAATGGTCTACTTTATGGTGACAAGGTAGAGAAACTTGATTTCTATGAGAGTTACGCTCTTGGGAAGCAACATCGGGCCAGCTTCAACACCATAGTGCATAAGTCTAAGGGTATTCTTGACTACATTCATGTGGATCTTTGGGGACCAGCAAGAACACCAACACAAGGAGGTAATTGTTACTTTCTTTCTTTAATTGATGATTATTCTAGAAAGGTTTGGTTTTATTTGCTTAAAAATAAATTAGATGCTTTGAATAAATTTGTGGTGTGAAAAAAGTTATCAGAGACTCAAACGAGCAGGGTAGTTAAGGTGTTAAGAACCGATAATGGCTTAGAATTTTTTAATAAGGATTTTGATAAATTCTGTGAGTTAAATGGGATTCTAAAACATAGAACGGTTGTGAAAACTCCTCAGCAAAATAAAGTTGCTGAGAGGATGAATAAGACCCTTATGGAAAAGGTTAGGTGCATGTTAATTTGGTCCAGTTTACCAAAATGTTTTTGGGGGAAAGTTATGTCTACTGCTGCATATTTGGTTAATAGATCACCCTTTAGGGCTTTAGACCTTAAGACTCCCGAGGAGATGTGGAGTGGGAAACCCCCTGAGTTAAGCAACCTTAGGACTTTTGGATGTGCTGCATTTGCACATCAAAATGATGATAAACTTAGCCCAAGGTCTAGAAAGTGTGTTTCTAGGATATGGTGATGGGGTTAAGAGGTATAGGTTGTGGTCCTTAGAGCCAAAAGGGACTAAACTCATAATAAGTAGGGATGTCATTTTTAATGAAATGTTATTTCCCTATTTGGAGAAAACTAACCCTGCAGGGGATAGTAGGCAAACCAGCCCGGTATTTATGGAGCATAACATCAAGGAAAATTCAGTTCAGGTAGAGCAAAGAAGGCAAGAAGGTTTGGACCAAGTAGAGTCCATTGATGAAGGCCAAGCTTAGGACACTCAAGAGGAGGTTGAACTAGAAGAGGATGATACAACAAGTTAGAATGCCTATCAACTCACAAGGGATCAGGAAATGAGGGTGGTCAGACCACCTTTGAGATATGGTTTTGGAGATGTTAATGTAGCAACTCCTTTTTCAGAAGGAGAGAGTGAACCAGAAACTTACATTGATGCCATGAGATGTAAGAATTCGTCAAGATGGCAGCTAGCTGTAGAGGAAGAAACGGATTCTCTGAGGAAGAACAACTCTTAGGAATTGGTGCCCAAACCAAAAAAACAGAGAGTTGTGGATTATAAGTGGATCTACAAGATCAAATAAGGGAACCCTCTAAGGGATGAAGTTCGGTATAAAGCTAGGTTGGTGGCGAAGGGTTTCACACAAAGAGAAGGCATAGATTTCACCGAAATATTCTCACCGATTGTGAAATACAAGACGATAAGGATAGTGTTAGCAATGGTGGTCCAATTTAATTGGGAGATCAAGCAAATGGATGTGAAGATAACGTTCTTACATGGAGAGCTTGATGAGACATCTACATGAAGTAACCTGAAGGCTATGAGAAAGGGAGGCAGGGAGAGTTAGTTTGCCAATTGAAGAAATCTCTCTATGGCCTGAAACAATCACCTCGGTAATGGAATAAGAGGTTCGATTCCTTTGTAACTAGCTTGGATTTCATGAGGAGCTACTATGATTCGTGCTTATACTACAAGGGGCACAAGGTGGAGGAAATGGTGATCATTCTGATCTATGTCGATGATATATTATTGGTTGGGAACAGCAGGGAGAGGATAGAAAAGTTGAAATCTCAACTCAGTTCGGAGTTTGAGATAAAGGATCTTGGCCATGCATAGAAGAGATCCTTAGGATGAGTATAATCTGGGAAAGGGAGAGAAATAGATTGAAGATTTCTCAGACTTCCTACACAAAGAAGATGATATCTAAGTTCTCTATGCAAGATAGTAAACCAGTGAAGGTTCCATTTGCTGGTCATTTCAAGTTATCCAGCGATCAATGTCCGAGATCGGACGAGGAGCGGAAGGAAATGAAAAGGTCCCTTACTCTAGATCTATTGGATTTGTAATGTTCACCATGATAAGCACTAGACCCGACATTGCTCATACAATAAGTATTCTCAGTAGGTTTATGAGTAATCCCGGAAAGGAGCATTGGCTTAGGATGAAGTGGTTGCTGAGGTATTTGAAGGGAAGCCCAAATGTTGGGCTTATTTATGAGAAGAGAGGTAAGTTCATCTGTCTTTAGGGTTATGTGGATTCGGACTATGGAGCAAACCAGGATAAAAGAAGATCGATTACCTCATACTTTTTTCAACTTAAACGGATGTTGTATAAGTTGAAAGGCTTAGTTGCAGCCAGTGGTAGCACTTTCAACAACCGAGGCTGAGTACATAGCGATAACGTAAACCATTAAGGAGGCTATGTGGTGCAAAGGGTTGTTGGAAGAGTTGAAGGTCCTGAAAAAGTAGGTGGTGGTGTATTCGGATAGCCAAAGTGCGTTGCACTTGTGTAAGAATCTGGTGTTCCATGAGAGGACAAAGCATATGGATGTTCGGCATCATTTTATTTGGGAAAATGTTACAGAATGATGCATTCACGTGGACAAAGTCGCAATGGAAAAAAAATCTTGCAGATTTAGGCACTAAAGTTCTACCTCTAAGAAAGTTCAATCATTGCCTTGGACTTCTTAGGATTGGAGTTGGTTGATATGGTGACTCAA
This sequence comes from Bretschneidera sinensis, assembly GCA_023935145.1. NCBI lineage: Eukaryota > Viridiplantae > Streptophyta > Magnoliopsida > Brassicales > Akaniaceae > Bretschneidera > Bretschneidera sinensis. The sequence goes on along the minus strand of CM043697.1, from coordinate 76,339,222 downwards.
GTTGAGTTTGGATGATAAGTTCTTTGCACAAGAGTTCGGGTTTAATTGCTTAGAAAAAGGTAGAGTTTGTTGGATTTTGTCTAAGAATTAAATAAATAGAAAAGTCAGCATCAGGTCTTGGTTATGCGCCGCGGCCTACAGAAACTCCAGAAGATCAAAACCACCATACACACCACGGCTCAAGGTGTGCATGCCACGGCATAGCCCTGTACGCCGTGGCACAACCCTGTGCGCCGCGGCACAGCCACCCACGCCGCGGCCTCCAGCATGGCAGCATGTTCTCCCTTTCTCTAAGTCGCGGCTTGTCCTGTTCTGAGCCACTGCGCCAGGCACACTTGGTACATGCTATTCAACCTTTTGAGATGGTGTGTGGAGCATGGTTAAAATGCACAAGTTCACTTAGACTCTTAGAGAACCATGAGTCTTTGGTTCTTGAGATCTAAGGGCTGAGATTGATCTCAAAGATTGGATGAGGAAGTCATTGCCCTATATAAAGGGTCATCTAGGAGCAATTCAACATAACATGTGAAAATAAGTGAGATCAAGTGTGAGAGTACAAAGACACAAAACATAAGAGAGACTCATTGTAGAGAGGTTGGTTGTTTAGAGAGAGTAGTATAGATTGAGGATTCAAGGGCTTTGTAAGGGAATTTTCTTGGGGAAAATTCTAAGGAAACACTAGTCCTTATCACTTTTTTTTCTCTTCTTTCGCTCTTCAAGAACAAGATGGATTCTTGAAGAGGTGTTGCTGTAATTGTAAGAACTCCATTGATTTAGTGCAGAGAGTTCGGAGTAGCTCACGGGGACATAAGCATTTGCCGAACCTCGATAACAATTGTTTATGTTCTTTATTTGATTCCTGTTCTATTTCTGGTTATTACAAGTCATTCTAGACTTGGGTGTTTAGAAGATCACCACCTAGGCATCTTGAGGTGATTTCCAACAATATATGATTGACCGTTGCATTACTTGTAAAAACAAGAAAAGGATTTCTCATAATAATTTACAAAAGAATATTTTTGGTGCTTTCACTATTATTTTCCGATTACGTATTTGGGATGTGAAATACGTAGTTGAGTTATAATTACTGAATTGATACAAGTTGAAGCTGTGAAATTTAGGAGGGATTCTTGGACCCTTGTGTTACTCATTATTGATTTTCTTTCACTTAATTCAATTGTATCATTTAATTCTCAACATTTTATTAATATTAATTTTTAATTTTGTTTCCATTATTTTTTGCCTGAGACTTTGATTGTAAAACGTTCTCTTCGTGGGATCGACACCCTATTTTATACTGCTGCTACCACATAGTATTGTTTGGGTATAATTCATGGTATATGCCAAATTCTAGGTGCTATGTTCAATTCTTGGTTTTTCAAAGAAACAAAATTCAGTTGCATCATCAACCACCGAAGCGGAATATATGACTGCCAGTAGTTGTTGTGCACAAGTTTTATGGATGAAATAGTAACTAGAAGATTGTGACATATGTTTTAAAAATATTCCAATTTATTGTGATAACACTAGGGTTATCAACCTAACTAAACAATTGAAGGTTAACTAACTGACGGTAAATGTCATTCACTTGACACCACTGATTTGTGATTTTTGCCATGAAAACCATCCGAGTGAAGAATGTCAAGTGGGAAACCCCTTCTCTCCATCCTAAGCACAGCAAGCACACTTTGTTGCAAATTAAAACCGACAGAACAATCCATACAGTGCAACATACAATCCCAGATAGAGGAATCATCCAAATATTTCATGGAGTAATCAAAATGTATTGAAGCTGCCACCTAGTCCGCCATCTAGTGACCCACCAAAAAAAACCGGCACTTAAAGAAACAATGGCACAATTGGCAAATAACACCAATTGATTCATAACAGAGACTAAGACCAATTTTCAGAATCAAGCAGCTTTGATTCATAATTTAGAAGTCCAAGTTGGTCAATTGGCCAATATACTCACTGGGAGACAACAAGGTAATTTGCCTAGCACGACTGAAGTGAATCCAAAGGAGTAGTGCAAGGCGATCATTTTGAGAAGCAGGAAAGAGTTAGAAACTCCAACAGGATGTGAGAAGTTCGAAAAAAAAAGATCAAGAGGTGCAACTTCACACAACACCATTCAAGGGGATTTCTAAAAGTCAACTAATCCCATCACAAGATCCGGCACTAAGAGTTCCATTCCCTCAACGACTCAAAAAGAATAAGCTTGATAAGCAATTTTCTAAATTTCTAGATGTGTTTAAAAAATTACATATTAACATTCCTTTTGCAGATGCCCTCAAACAAATGTTGAGCTATGTGAAATTTATGAGGGATATCTTGTCAAATAAGAGGAAATTGGAAGAGTATGAAACGGTAGCCCTTATTGAAGATTTCAGTGCAATTCTACAAAAAGAAATTGCCTCCAAAGCTTAAGGATCCAGGGAGCTTCACTATCCCATATTCAATTGGAAATTCTGTGTTTGAAAGAGCTTTATGTGATTTAGGTGAAAGTGCTAATCTAATGCCTTTGTCTATTTTTAGGAAGCTTAGATTAGGTGAGGCGAGACCTACTATAGTTTCATTACAATTAACGGATCATTTAATAAAACACCCACGGGGAATTATTGAAGATGTGCTTGTCAAAGTGGACAAGTTTATTTTTTCCAGTTGACTTCATCATTCTAGACATGGAGGATGATCAGGAAATCCCCATCATTCTTGGTAGACCATTCTTAGCTACTGGCCAAGCTCTTATTGATGTCCAAATGGGAGAATTACGATTGAGGGTACAAGAAGAGGAGTTAACCTTTAATGTTTTTAATGCCATCAAATATTCAGATACAAGTGAGAGCTGTTTTAGTATCCAAGCAATTGACTCTTTGATCACCGAAGTACTTAATCAACAAAAGGAATCATTGGAAGCTTGTTTGGTTAGTCTTAATCCGACTATGGTAGAGGATCCTGAAGTGTTAGAATTTGCCTCCTGGATGGATTCCTTTGGTCCTAACAACAGGAAATATTTTGAAGATTTGGGACAATGACTCCTTCCATCTATTGAAAAGCTGCTTGTATTGGAGCTCAAGCCTTTACCGGAACACCTTTGGTATGCTTATCTTGGTGAATCATTTACTCTTCCGATAATTATTTCATCTAAGCTCTCTAGTGAAGAAGAAGAAAAATTGTTGAGAGTACTTAGAAAACATAAGGCAGCTATTTGGTGGACGCTTGGGGATATCAAAGGAATTAGCCGTTCTATTTGTATGCACCGAATTTTATTGGAAGAAGAGTGCAAGCCGGTGATAGAGCACCAAAGAAGACTCATTCTGACAATGAAGGAAGTGGTGCGTAAAGAGATTTTAAAGTGGTTAGATGCTGGAGTGACTTACCCAATTTTTGATAGCTCATGGATTAGTCCTGTTCAAGTAGTACCAAAGAAATGAGGAATAACGGTGGTGAAGAATGCTAACAATGAGTTAATCCCTACAAGAATCGTCACCGGGTGGAGAATTTGCATGGATTACAGAAAACTGAACAAGGCCACTCGGAAGGACAACTTTCCATTGCCATTCATTGATCAAATGTTGGATAGGCTAGCTGGGCATGATTACTATTGCTTCCTAGATGGCTATTCGATGTATTATCAAATAGCCATAGCACCGGGAGACTAGGAGAAGACCACTTTCACATGCTGTTATGGTACTTTTGCTTTCCAGTGAATGCCCTATGGGTTTTGTAATGTGCCAGCCACTTTCCAAAGGTGTATGATGGCAATCTTTTCGGATATGGTAGAGCAAATTATTGAAATTTTCATGGATGATTTTTTCATATTCGGATCTTCTTTTGATAATTGTCTTGGGAATTTGGCGTTAGTTTTGGAGAGATGTGAAGAAACTAACCTTGTGCTTAATTGGGAGAAGTGTCACTTCATGGTAAAAGAGGGAATTGTCTTAGGTCATCGGATATCTTCTAAAGGGATTGAAGTAGATAGAGCCAAGATTGAGACAATAAAGAAACTGCCACCTCTATCAACAATAAAGGGAGTTAGGAGTTTTCTTGGACAAGTAGGATTTTATAGAAGATTCATCAAGGACTTCTCCAAGATTTCCAAACCCTTTTGTAGCTTACTGGTGAAGGAAACTCCATTTTTATTTGATGAAGAGTGTGAGAAGGCGTTCTTGTTACTTAAAGAGAAGCTTGTGTCAGCTCTAATTGTTATAGAACCGAATTG